>JABTTQ020001095.1:0-424652 GCA_016081115.2 Rehmannia glutinosa
GTTACGTATTGCTGACTTCCAATTCTGGATGGAGAGAGGATGATAAATTACATATGCTTATGGCTCAGTAGCTTTACAAAGTAGAATGGAAATGTTTATTGAAATTTTACTTCCAGAAAGCTTCTCCTTACAAAATTCTGCTTGCAGGGAGTTCATCCCTTGCGATAAGAGGAGGAAGCATTAGCTAATATCAATGCCTTTTTCCTGCAGTTGATTTTTCGCTGGTAAGCAATGTAATTGTTGGCTTATTGCTACATATTTAGCAGTGGTAACATGCCTGAGATGCATGCCCTGCTTTATTGATGAAGGATTAAGACATTTGTCTTCCTATTCACTATCTTGATTTTTCGTCAGATAGAGAGTGATGATGATAGTTTATGGAAGGCTGATGTCAGAGAGACCAAGGAGGAACTTGCAGCTAGGGAGAATGAACTTCATGAACTGGGTGACTAACTTTCAGATCCCATATGATTTCCTTTAGCAGGCAATTTTTTTATTAAGTTCTATTTCTTTTCCCTCTTCCCTTAACATTTGCATCTTGCTTTCCATTTATTCAGTATAGGTGAACGGTGACTACATATTCTAAACTTAATTCAAAAATTATCAATCTTAGATAATTTTATCCTTTCCAAACGCTGGTTGGGAGAGATGGGCAGTCAGAGAGAGAGAAAATTAAAAAGAAATAATAATTAGTAGAGCATCTCATTGATAGTTGACAAATATTGATGCCTATTGCTTTAGATCTCAAATTAAGTTTCAGTGAGTTTATTTCATAGCCATTCTACAGCATTATTACCAGTGAACGTATGCTGGCGTTTTCTCCAACAGTTTCTACAAACACGTTTGATCATCTTTGTTCTAAGAGTAGAGAGCCATCCTGGACTTGCTAATTTTTTTAACAAAAGGAATTTCATCCCTTTGCGTTTCTCTAGACGAAGATTTGACATGCAAATTGCTTTAGTTACTTATATCAAAATACATATGCAGCTGTATCTATTTGCATGCATCATGTAGATACACTTATTTGAATGTGTGGCTTTGGCTACGGGTTTGGTGGGTGGGGCTTAATCATTCAGACGGTTCTTCTATTTGAAGAAAAGAAGCAAGCACTGGACAATTTTAGTGCTCTGAAATCACCCTTTTCCTGTTTATTTGCATGTCTAGAAATGTTAGTTTCAGTTTTTCATAAAAAGCTTCAATCACATGTATTTTGAGCTGCATTACTTATCTTCTTGATTTGTACAGGTTATTCACACGAAAAAGAGAAAGAGATAGCAATAGTTACACACAGTGGATTCTTGTTCCACACACTTGCTGCATTTGGCAATGACTGCCACCTCTCGTGAAGAAAGAAATTTCTAGCCGCAAGTTCTTTTAACAATTGTTTTAGCTATAAGCAGAACTATGGCTCAGAGTTTATATATATTGCAGTACAAGGTTTACGTTTCATCATGTTTAGTTAAAAAGTAAAACACTGCATCTATAGTTATCCCTGCATAAATCCATTTTATTTTCAAAAGTTAGTTCTTTTTGGATGTAGTGTTGTGATGTAGAGTTCAAATTTATTAGTAACTTAAGGACATACAAATCAAATTTTTACCACCACATTATTTTTTATTTTTTTCAATTCCTCTTTAAAGAACTTCTTACACATTTATTACTTAAAAAGGGAAGAATTTAGAATTTATGCTTCATCATATATGATTGCATTTGCCTTAATTAACTCCTGCGACATGTACGTGTAGTTTTGCCAACTGTGAGCTTCTGCTCCCATGGTCATCGTGGACAGAAGGTAAACCTCATAATTTCCAATCTGCCTTTCGATACAAATTTTGTCCAAGCATGTCAGGCTATTAAATGATTTTTCTGCATTTGTTAGCAAGGTTGGTTCAGATTCTTCATCAACTAACTACTCCTGAAAGATCCCATCTGGTCCCGACCTTACCTAGTGGCGTTGCTGATGAACGAAATCAGGAAAAGATATATCATTGGTTGGTAACAGCTGAAAGGTTGAAAGATGAAACAAGAACGTTTGTCCCAGGTTGTCGGGATTTATTAATCTGGCATAGTCATCATAAATTTGAAATTGTCTTCTTTAATCATCACTTTACCATGGGATTGAAATTGGTCTTCTTGAATCTTCATTGCCATGGATTATTAAATCACACCAGTTGTGCATTTCTTTTTACTCTTTCTATTTGTTCAATATGTCCAGGAGATTTAGGTGAATTACTTGTTATGTGCTTTTATCTAAATCATAGTCCCTTTATGCAACCTAGGGGTGTTTTTGTACATACAACTTATTTTTGTAAACAAAAAATAGGGAGAGAACTTAACATGCATTCATATCTTAGTTCAGAAAGGTTGAACCGACAAAAAAAAAGGTAAGAAAACGAACAAAATCGACCGAGGGGACAGTATAGAGCAGGCCTTTATTAGTTTGAGATGATCCTTAGATCCCAAGTGAAAATGGGAATAAACAATCACTGATGGCTGGTGCCATCCTTTGTTTCAATTTCCCTTCAGGATGTCGTGAAAATTGCAATGGTTTTTCTTCGGTGTGGCGAAAAGTTCCTGAGATATGGAAAAACATCTCTATTAATAGTTATTGCTGCTTACTTTCCATAGGGGAAAAAAGCACTTTCTAAAATTAGATTTGTAATGATATGTAAGAAGAGAAAGTACAATTTGGGATTATGACAAAACTTTCTTGAAGATAAAAATGTCATAAACAAATTTCTTATCTACAAAAACACCAAAAGCACTTTTCCAAAATCAGAAGCACTCATCAGTCATCCCCCATCTTTTAAATTTTGATTAAATGAAGTAGAAGTAGAAGTAAAAGCAAAAGCAAAAGATGACATTTGCAAACACTAAAACAAGTAAGTAATTCCAGCTTTTTAGCTAGAAAAAGAAATTCATTTTTAGTGTTTGCAATCACTCTTAATTTGGCGAATGTTGGCGCAGTTTGTTTCACTGTTGAACCGTTAGTGAAATTCTGTTTTCAAAGCAGGCATGCAACCTGCCTTGCATTTAAGTGCACTAACTGAAGTGATTATTGAGAAAATAAGCTTTTTTTTCACTTAGGTGAAGAAAGTATTACGCATACCTCTACAGCAGCAGCCAAACGTAAAACTGTAGCTTCACACCATGGTCGTGGCCAATGATTTGTAGGCCAATTGGAAGTCCTGCTTGTCATATCCAACCTGAAAATAGCAAAGGTTGGAAACATATAACTGTTAACCAGACCATGTGCTTGCAATTATCATCTGAAAGTGAATATAGCACTAGGGAACTACAAATTACTGCAAAAGATGATAAAACATTTCCTTAATTAAAATGAATCCTGTTACTGAATGTAAAAATCCTGTCTTTTACTGTTTACCACTCTGCTATCTGGCCTAGGTCGAGTTCTACAATGTATGTGCCAGGTTCTTACAAATATGAATGCTGGCATGTATCCTGAGCAGCATTTTCACTATTAATCTATTTGGTTTTACTGTTAAATCTTTTTCCAAAAAAAATAAATAAAATTAAAACATGCAAAATGAGAGTCGGGGAGTGATTCTATTTATGCAATTAATTTGGCAATGTTGCTAAATTGGGTGGGCAAAATTGAATTTATTCCATGCGCTCTGAATTTTAACTCCATAATTGGAAACAGTGGCGGAACTAGGCCCCCCGAAAATTTTGAAGAAAAATTCATTCTATAGGTCTTCAAAATAGGTTTCGCCCCTCAAGTCCCGAATCCTCGTCTGCCACTGATTGGAAATACGGTGGACAATATATACTTGCGTTGCAGAACTGGTTGATTTTTAAGGACAGGAGGTATTGAGATTATAGATGATGTGGGGTGTATGATACATGTGACAGATAGAGGATGTCTAACGGAAGAAAGGTTGCATTCTCAGTTTCTATATCTTTCGAATGGATAATCAGAGATAACGGATGAGAGTAACAAGTCTACTTACTGGGACAGAGATTGCAGGAAACCCAAGAAGATTCGCTGTCTAACGCGCATTAGATTTCCTGAGAAGAAAACAAATGCATTAATACAGATGAAAATCTAATATAGGTCAATATTAAATTACTACTACTTTCTTAACTAGATAGTCTGACTAGTTCAAGTTCATCATGGCTCCCAGGATCAAAGAAATTACAGCCAAATATTGCCATTAAAATCCCACCCAGAACAGCACCCTGCTTGAAATCTGTTGTATATTTCTACAGGCCAAAACATCTTGGAGTCCATAACTAATAATATTAATCATAACCGGCGAGATGAAATTGTTTCTTTAAACCCAAAATGATAATAACAGTGTGCTATCAAGATTCAAGAGAACTTAGAGGATGTTTGGCTGTGCTAATTTAAAAGATCTTCAAAGTTCTTACATCTTATAAGATGTAAGAACAAGTTCTTACATCTCTTGTTCTTTCATCTTATTTTGAAAATAAGTTGTTGAAGTGTTTGGATAAAATAAGACGATAGAGCTTATAAGATGTTAGTAATGAGAGTTTTGTAATTAAAACAGTCAAAGTCAAATAGTTTGTGAAAATAAGATAGTTTGAGAATAAGTTGGAATCTCCCACTTTCTTCAAAACCAAATTACTTATATAACTCCTAAAATCTTATTTTGGGTTTTTATAAGATTTTTTCAGAAAAAATATCCAAACACCCTCTTAGTCGGACTAGATAACAAGAAGACCAAGTACAAGTTAAACTATCCCCCACAGGCATCCAACCCAAAACCTATATCATCCTGTAAGACATAAAGCAGAACTGAAGACTAGATATATCCAGAGTCCCTTTTCACTGCATTGTGGTTAAAGAAAGGCAGCATCTATCATTGGATCAAATAATTTTTTCTCTTGAAGAAAATATACATGGAAAAGCAACTAACCTGAAACTTGCAAATCTGTCTCCCCAGAACTAAGTGCAGCTGGAGGTATGACAGGCGCTGTCATCCTGAAGAAAAACTCCGATCAACAACATTTATAGACAGTAATCTTATTCTTCATATATACCACAACTTCAAAAAAAAACCTTCGTAGCAGTGGAACAGAGACTTATTGGACACATTCAACAGCACTATACAAATAATATGTAAGTTGGGAAGCTTATATTGATTGTAGCACTGTATTGTGTTACACAGAAAGCAAACAAAGCACGACGTCGCATATGCATGCCTGTGTAGCATGCTGACATAAAATACCATCAACGACAAGGCAATGGCCTCACAAAGTTGTTCACATACCCAGTGGTTGGAGTGACAATGACATCCACCTTTTGAAAATCTCGGTATGGTAGTACATGAGCCTTCTCCTACAATATAGAACAGATGGAACTAAAAGTGTTAGTATAAGTTAAAAATGTCACTCAATTAATAGCAGATTTACATGACATAATTTGTGCATTTTTAATTTTTATTTAATAGGAAATATTAAATCCGTATTTGAATGTACTCAACAAAAGTTGTACCAGCACAGTAAACATTTGATTCATTAATAACGAACCATAGAACATGTGACAAACAAATAATATTGGAGGTCATAAGATGTCAAAATAGTCAAATGGTTGAGCTTGATGTTGTTACCTTGGTACCATCAGTAAGGTGTGATATTTGAGTATTGAGACAAAGAATGGAAATCACTCGAGAATAATAATAAAAATAATACAATTTGTGTGGAAAAATCAAGCTACTGAGCTAGACCTGTCTTCAACTCAATTAAAACTAATCAAACTTGTTCGAGCTCGATCGTCCAATAATCAAACTAAGTTCATACACAATTTTAAATTTAATGAGAAATTTAAACCAAACTTGAACACTCCCATGTATTGTTTGATTTGTTTTACACTCCTAAATACATCAGACTAAAAACTGCATTACTGCAACTTGACTTCACATATCTTCAACAGGCTCTTATGGTAAATAATTCACCAGAACACAAAAGACTCCCAATGAAGGAGAAAATCTCAATCGGTAGGACCCATTATCTAAGTTTATCTTACCTTAGACATTGAGCAGCAACATAGTCTGATGCTGAAAACGACTGAAAAGTGCTAGGTTTGTCCGTGTGTCGTGCGTAAACTTCACCCTTTTACTAGACAAAAGTAGAGATTCATTTAGATCATTAGCATATTAATTTGTCGTTGAGATATGAAGTGGCAAACACAAGTCCATGGTAGTATATGGATGACAAAGGCAAGTAAACAGACCCATCTTCAAAGTCAGGATTCAATCCACATGCTGATTCGAGCCAATCGAAACAATGTGAGCAGTACGCATCTCATGAAGCTCTGGTATAACAATCTCCACTGTCTTTTTGCATCAAGAGAAAGGAACTCAAAGCAAGAAAATTTAATGCTGTGTAATTCTTACAAGGGCAAGACATTATTAACTAAGAAAGCATGGAAACATACCTTGCATCCATATGTTTCTAATAAACGATTGAGAATATCCTCACACTTATCAGAGATCTCAGTCGAGAATACATCATTAAACCACTGCAGGCCGGATATCATACTGATTAAAATGGTATTCAAGAGTAAGGAGATGAATCAAACTTCTAATAGAAGAGGCAAGCGATCACCTCTGTATACTTCCCATTCTTACTGATCCAAGGATGTCAGAACTCTCATTTGAAGATAAATTAGGCAAACAAGGGAGAGACTGCAAAGAGACAAAAGGTCAATTCACTTTCTTATTTTCGGGATCTGCTGTAATCATCTTGTCGTACATGATCAGTCATGATAACATATTTGAAGAAATTTTATTAGTAACAGATGAACAACCAACATTGGGGATTTTACACCAAAACCTAGAAAGAAGTACTATTAGAGCAATAAATGAGATGCGGATTTCGAAATCAGGAAAGAGTACTATATTTCAGGTGATTACAGGTCTCAAGGCGATTCTGTCAGCAGTTGAGGATCCCAATATTGCAGCATACCTGAAACATGGTTAGCATATAAATTGGTGATCTTAAGCTTCCCACTAATACAAACATTAAATTCAACTGTTTTCAGCGTTAAGAGGAAAAAAACATTGAAAGAATTGGAGCTTGGTTACCTGCTTCTATCAATTCATTTCCATTCAATTTTTGTCAAAGCAGATATTTTAGCTTGTGTGTGTGTGCGCGCGCGCGCGTGTGTGTGTGTGTGAGAGAGA
The DNA here is from genome assembly GCA_016081115.2 of Rehmannia glutinosa. Lineage (NCBI taxonomy): Eukaryota > Viridiplantae > Streptophyta > Magnoliopsida > Lamiales > Orobanchaceae > Rehmannia > Rehmannia glutinosa. Next base: position 7,170 of record JABTTQ020001095.1, read on the forward strand.
GAGAGAGAGAGAGAGAGAGAGAGAGAGAGAGAGAGAGAGAGAGAGAGAGAGAGAGAGAGAGAGAGAGAGAGGAAAGGCATATTATCTTAACTGCACACAAACTAGTTATCATATAAATCAGGAAAGTGTTGGCGGAGTGAAAAACTGCTATATAAACTAGTTATCATATAAATAGTAACTTTATGCACATTTATATATACTTTAGCTAATCAACACATAGCATGTAAACATAATAGTGAAATGAAAGGGCTAGAAGTAGTGAATATTTTAAATTTGTAACGTGTTCCACAAATATTCATACATATGAAGAAGGTATAGAAACATGTATTTGATATCTCAAGCATGATTACTTACACAAGAATTGCATCCTCAACAGTTGATGTGATGGGACCAATAATCTCTACTGTCCCCCGAATCACATATTGAGCTGCCAAAAAGAAATTTACATGGCCCAAAAAAGTAAATTACCCCACAATGAAAAGAATTTTGCTTAAAACTATTTTAACAAAAATCGGTGGTATTCAAATATAATCATGTGATGCAACATCAAACGACAAGAGAGAAGAACAATTTACAACTATCACTTACTATAACAGAATGTTTTGGACATAGGTTAACAAGGTTTTTGGAACTGTTAATAAAAACAAGTGATGAATACGTTCTCATCATTTGCAATAAAAACCTTCAGTAAATGAAAACATTTGTAGCTTGAAATTGGACAAAAGATAGTAACAGAAATCTAACATACAAAACTTATTACAGTTTCATGGATAAGTTCCCGTCACATGGCAATGCTAATGGGCTATCTTCTTGTTTAATACTAACTTCCAAAGTCCAAGTGTTTTTGGTGATTTAAATGTTATCTGAAATTGCAACTCTAAGCAGTAGCTTAAAAGAACTCCGACAGTTTATAGTAACTGCACAGGTTCCTTTAGTCTAGGATAAATGCCATTGCGCAGTTTACAAGATGTCTGAGCTTCATTGCTCTCAGAGGAATTATATTGACACGTGATGTTAGAAAGGGATTAAGCTTGAGCTATCTATCCTATCAGTTTGCCCTTATCCTTAAAAGCAAAAAAGATGATCCATGGCATGGCTAACCACCTAGTGTATAATGAAGCATTTGTAAGTTAATATTTGATTAAGCTATGTTTCTTGACTAGAATATTATCAAAGGCATTAAGGAGTAGTTCTTTTAGCAAAAGGAAGTAAAGAAACAGTAAGAAATTCATGAGCTTACCCTCTCATATCAGTTCTTCCATATGTTGATTTTAGTCCCACTACCCCACACAGAGAGGATGGAATACGTACAGAACCTGTGTTTTTAATTAAGAACAATTAAAATAGCAACAACTTTCTGAGCAAACTAAAAACTATCGACAAGTCTGAACACAACCTCCCCATCTGTTCCTAATGCAGCTGAACACAATCCAGAAGCAACAATTGCCGCTGGGCCTGAGGATGACCCACCAGTATATCTTTCAGGAGCATGTGGATTTCTTGCTGTTCTGCATGCAGAAAATATCAATTCTAAATTGATTTATAGGCATTAATTCCAATGGCCTCCTCATCTAAACCGAGTAAAAAGCGAGTAAAAATTTCAAAATCAAAACTCATCTATGCTTGTATCATTCTTTGATTCCCCCTCGGAGATACGCATATCAATCTTAGGTTACAGACATTACGAAGAAATTTGATCAAATTTTCAAAGTGATGTAGTTGATATTTCAACAAAACAAACTGGAAATAAACTCATCTACGCCGACATGTCTTCACCTACCAAGGCATAAATGAATGATATACCTCACGGAAGGAAAACTGAAAATCACTTCTAAGGACAGGTTCAGAAATAAGATGCCAAATCCTACTGTGCACTAAAACTTTACAATAACTCTCGAAATAGCTTGTAATGTTCAACTACACCATTCCTAATGAAGCCACCGTCACGGTAATAAATTATCACATTCGAATTAAATTTCTAAGTGAACCCTTTGCTATCAACTTCACGAATTATTAATACACAATATTTCGAATATGATGTGCAATAACAAAACATACATTATTTCATTTTCAGATTACATGTTTAAAATTTCTCAAAGCTATTCAATCAAGCATATTCTCATTTTTGAATCTATTAATCTATATAAAATCTTATTTTCATTCATTCATCCAATATAATTTCACTTCTAACACAAAAACTAATGCAAAATCAGATTCTCAATATAAATGATGAAAATGAGAATTCTCAATGAAAACACAACCATACACGACCAATATGCTTAGAAAAAACTCATAATAGAGGTTTCCATTATCAGTGAAAAGAAAGAAGAAGAAGGAAAAACGAACTCATAACAGAGGTTTCCATTACAAAGTCGTATATATTCACCAGATTTTGATAGGAAATATCAATTATTTGCATTAAACTCAAAATTAGGAATTAGGAATCTGACAAGAATTTGATAGCTGTCAAATGAAATATTTTAGCACATTAAAAGTTGGACCATTTACATTGTTAGAAGGCATTGAATACAACAAGAAGTATGTTGACAGTAGTAGTTTTTCATGGATCATTTAAGCAGACCAGTCTTATCCCAGCATAGAGGATGTATGCAACATACCCATGATTTGGATTATTTCCTGTTGTTCCCAGACCTAATTCATGCATATTTGCTTTTCCAACCAAGATCGCACCACAGCTACGTAACCTTGCAACAGTCGCGCATCCTCCTCTACAGGACGAACCTCGTGGAAGAAGGTTGTTCCACCTGTTTGTCATGAAGCACTCACCAATTTTTGACTGCTTAAAAGGATACATATAGTGAATTCAGCTAAATACCTTTTGAGGGATGAGGACAGCAATCAATATCATCCTTAATTGCCATAAAAATCCCATCAAGGACTGATAATGGGTTCCCTGCATGACAAACTCATATAAGAATTACTCTTGAATGAGGAAACATGACACATCCACACCACAAATTTTTTACCTTCCTCAAACCTTCGGGTGGAAGCTGCAGCTTGCTTTCTTATAAGCTCAGGGTCATAAGAAATCAACAATGGAGTTGGAGGCTTCTTACTGTTGAACTCATCCATGGCTGAGATGAATCGCTCTGCAACCTTTAAAATAAAGTTTCTATCAATGAATTAATTTAATATTGAAAAGTAAAGACACACTTTATATCTGCTTACTACAGACGGGTCGTAAGCTTAGATCTGTATGCATATGCATAATCTCTAATCTTCCAATAGCGGAAAGGTGAAGAAGAATCAGCGCTCCAACTCTTGGCGGGTCATAGTCTGGAAGAATCTTCAATGCTAATTCAACCCTTTCTTCAGGCTTTCCATCCTCATCCAAAAGAACAACTTCAGTTTCTGATTCTGAATTGAAATAGATTACCAATTTAATCAATGGCAATTGTGAACAATAATCACAAGTTAAATAATATAGAAACCCACAGTTCAATTCTTGCTGTGTTGTTATACAGAACTATTACTAAATGCAAGTTCAATAACCTATTCAACTCCTGCTTCCATTTCTTGCTCTACTTTTTCTCATAATAATTACCCAATTGTACTTGCTAACAAGGCACAGCCTAAAGCTTAATGTTTATGTTGTTTTGATTACGCTCTTTTCACGTGGAGATCAAAGGCTCTGCTAGTGAGTGTAAAAGCAGGTCATTAGGCAACCAACATAGTTTCATTACATTTTTCACTGCATCCTGTCCTAACAAAAAGAAGATTTTGGGCATCTGTTTTAGGTCAATATTACTTCAAACCTTCAACAATTTGACATTTGTCAATGGCTGAATTCCAAGAATTGTAGAGTTTGTTCATTTTACTTTAACAGCTGAAAATTTGGCGAAGGAAAATATAATTAGCTGAAACAGAACTTTTTGTGACACGCATGACCAGCTTGAGCTTTGATTGATCACAATGAAAGAATGATATAATTATGCTGCTTCTCTTTCTTTCTTTCTTTCTTTTTTTTTTTCTCCTTTTTTTCCTCAGTGTCCGGAACTCATATACAGTAGCAATTCAGAAAATATTGTTTGTAATCAAGGATAGCATTTATTAGAGCTTCTGAATTGATAGATACAGTATTATGAAAATAAACCTTGAGGAGGAAACTCAGGTTTAAACATTGGAGCCTCTGGTATCACAGTATTCCTCAGCATCTGTTACAAAAGCATCAATATAACAATTAAGACTCAGATATATATGTTGCAGCAAGTCAAAATATAAGTTCATATAGAAAAGAGGAAAAAAAAAAACCTCAATCATTTTATTCTCTTTCTTCAAATGAGATATAATCAAGGAACCAATCAACGGTGCCTCAAGCAATTTCACAAAGAATTTGAGCCAAAATCCAGTCACATGCGGCGCTGCAACCGTAAATTTTGTCAATTAAAATCTATACAAAAATTTCAAATCAATTTCAGAAAAAAAAAAAAAAAATCAGCAAGTGAAGGCTGACCACACCTTCAATTTTTTCATACTGGTATTTCACCGTAGCCAAGTCAACTTCATCCGCCGGCAGCATCACTTTCTTCTTTCCCATCTTCTCAGACAAAATCTCGTCCAATCTACACAAAAATAAAAATAATAATAATTACCAAAACATCAGAACTGACCAAAAAGCTCTAAATTCGAGCTGCGACCGTCGATTCTCACTCACATTTTCCACTTCGTGAAAATTCAAATTCCAGTGAAATTCGCAAGTCTGTTTGTTTTACCTTTATGAGTACAAAATGATGCTAACTTGCACGGAAACTGGTTGAAAGCGCCGGGTCCCGGGGGAAGGTGAAGTAGGTGAATGAAATGCGCTCAAAGTAGGCGGGAGAGTTAATATATATTAATGGAGGAGATTGAGCAACAACTGGTATGCTGCGCACGCAGCGTAAGATAGAGGGAGGCCCCGGCCGTCAAAATCAAATGAAATTTCTTGTTTTCTGCATGTAGCTGTCAATATTTTCGCTGTTCTCTAATTGGCAGTTTTCATCAATGGACGACCTTCTGGATGCTCTTGGGTTTGACGTTGAAGAAAGTACATGGGCTTGGGCTCTCACTATTAAAACAAAATGAAAGCAATTTTATTTACACAATTTAATCACTATTTTCAAATTTTGAAATTTAAGTACCAAAATTTTATACCTATATAATTAAATCATAAATTTCTGCTCAAGTTTACTAAAATCTAAAAATTTATATTTTGATTTAGTAAAATAAGTAAAATAGACTAAGCCACTAAGGTAGTCAACGTGCCATATTTAATTTGGTTTTGAGTACTCGCATTGGATTTTATTAGAACTTTAAATTTTTTTTATTGATTATTGATTTTAATTGGAATTGGATACAAATATTTGAATATGTGGGACTTATTAACCACTCCTATTCAATCTTCTATGATAGAGTTCTATATGTTGATTTATTGGAATAAATGACAAGTTTCATAATATAAAAAAATCCTTACAAATTACTTATGAATCAGAATTAAAATCCAAATGCATATTTTTTTTGTTATTTCATAAAAAAAATGAGGATAAGTTAGAAATATCGATGTTTAATTAACGATGTAATAAATTATGTTGGTATTATTATTTAATTTTTTTAATAAAATATCAAATACATCATTTATCAAAAATAACAAGTCACAACTAACAACCTTTTTTTAGAAACAATTAATTTCATTTCGTAGAAGAACTTTATAATTGATAACAAAGATCAAAACTACAATTAATAGTAATGGGCCATATGAATTTCCTGTAACAATAAAATTATTTGAACAAGAAATTCCCACGTGAGACAAAACACGACTTATTAAATAGAAAAAAACTCTACTTATTGAGGGATAAAAGTCTACCATAAAGAAAACTCGAAAACTTCCTTAAAGAAAGAGAAACAAGCTAATTGAAAAAACAAGAAAAGAATAAGACGGCTAGAGTTTTATAGAGTTTCAAACTTCAACTAATTACTATTTTTGGTACAACTATTTCAATAGTCTATGATTGTGGACCAGTGAGAAGCCTAGTCAAGCATTTGGACCTATTATTGGGCAAAGTAATCCCGACAATCCATATTCCTAGTCCAGAGTAATTGCAGGATGCAAGCCTGCAATTATGAATGTTTTAAATATGGCCAGTCTATAAACTCTTTCCCTATTCCAAGGCATGTCCAAGGCCCAAGTTTAGCTGAGTAGGTAGTAACAACCTTGTATCTAGAAATAATTCAGTAATTCGTAAAATTTATGATTTAGGTATTATTTGAGTTAATTTTGAAAAGAAAAAAAGTTTACAAAATATCGTTTACATATATACATCCACAAAATTTACGATTATTTTAAAAATATTTTGACCAAAAAATCTTATTTTTGAAATAAATATAAAAAAAATTGTGTGAGAAAATTGTCCAAAACAATATGTTAACTAATATAAAACTGTGCATATTAATTGAAAAAATAAAAAATATATAAGTTAGTTATAATATACTATTATTAAAATGCGAAATAAAACGTCACGGAATAAATTGGATTTTTAAACATAAGATAATATGTTTAATTCATATATGAATATTAACTTAACCAAATTTGATACGAGATGGTAATATATTTAATTTATACTAGATGAGGTCTCTGTGTGATGTACGGGCTATTCTAATAACCAGTAAAAAAATCAAAAGGATCGACATGTACTGATCTGTCAGACCAAGATGGGTCGGGCCAGATTGAAATTTCATTGGGCAACTATTTTTTAGGCTCAACCCATGAAAAATACACATGAATTGACCGGGTCAGCCAAATGTTTGGGCCACATATGTGCATTCTTTTTGGGCCTCGAAAATTAGAGTCCAACACCTTGGGCCGAGCACATTTTGACACATTTAATAGTTAGATATTTGTATTCATATCAACTCGTACTGAATAGCATGAAATGATGGTGATCAGTTCCACAAAAAGTTGTTTAATCAATAATGGATAAGTTGTACTGAAGGTAGACGTGAGATTATTTTCATATATATATATATATATATATATAGATTTGAGTAGAGCATAAACATTGAACACGTTAAGATATATTGACTCATTATAGATATAATTAAAGAGTATACATTTTTAATATTCATGCATGAAAAGATGTGATGAAAAATCATTATTGTGTTTGGTTTTATGTTGAGATAGTGTTATTTTATTTTAAAAGTTTTAAATAGATGAACCGCATTACCATACGTCCATGCCCTAGAATTTTATGGATGAAGTGAATCCATGATGACATTGTTGAATACAATGTTACGTAACCCGGATGCCTTCAAAATGGCAAATTATAGAAAGAAAGATTACAAGAAAAATACTATCTATTACAACTTCTTCAAAAGAACTTTCTAGTTTCTAGTCGAGATTTAATCTCTTTTCCCAAAGCAATTACGCCCCGCTTTAGTGCTCACGGTTGACGTATTGCTTCCAAAGATGAAACGCTTTACGTCTTTCGGTAGAAGCACCACTAACATACGCACCTTCGAACTAGAAATGTGCCAAGACAAGTTCTTTGGACTTAGTGCGAGAATCTGAGAAAATGATTGTATGCTTTTTGATGGAGTATGAATTTCGAGTATCAAACCGCAATGCACAAATATGTATAAATAGCCAAACATTCCACCCGGGCAGGAGAAAAACCGGTAGTGGCATTAATCATTTGTAACAACCAGTGTTACACCCACTACTACCGCATAACAATGTAGTGGGCTTACTTCGATGACCACCACCAGCAGTTGAGTTACAACTCCAACACACATAACCGACACCTACAATGTCCAGATTCATCGTGGGCTCCCAGCCACTCAATTTGGGCCAAACCCATTTTCGAGTGGCAAAACTTTAGTGGACCCGACCTCGGCCCACAGGGCCGGGCCGCCCGCCCAAGCCCGGGCCCCATGCCCAAGCCCACGCCTGTGCCCAGGCCCAAAGCCGAGGTCGGCCGGGCTGGGACGCGCGTGTGGCCCACTTGTGATCATCCACTTGTGTTATAGTTTATACAACAAATAACACCTTCTAGTAAATAAACTAGGATAAACTATGATTTGTATTCCATGTGGATAAGCATATGCCTTTCATCTCCCTTTAAATAATCTTTACATAATGCCCATTTATGGCTACCTTCGTATTAATTTATCACTCACCAAATTCGGTTTTGAGAAATAAAAATACTACGAACATCTACTCTAACGTAGATTAATAATATATAATTTAATTCCTCCGCACTAATTAAATATTTAGCCACCGTAAAAAATTGGTCAAAGTCGGTCGACACCACTTTATCAAAACCAAAATTTCCAACAATCCCCACATGAGTGGAAATTAATGTATGCATGAATGCACACATCCGCGCAAACCGCTCCTCAAGAGACAATATTGCATTCGGAAAGGTAGCTTATGGCTTCAACCTTCCGTAATCAATACCATCGGGTACACTGGCGGTTTTAGTGGACACAACTTCAACTATTCCTCCACGGTGTATACAGAGTCAACAAGATTAACACAATAAGGTCTCAACACCTTCTGTTCTCACGTTTTGTGTCCGTTTCGCCATGGACACCACTTCGATTCATAAGTTGTTACTTTGAAGCCGCCCACACTTCTCACTTATATAGGTGATCTCCTATCCGAGTATCCCGCCATACTCAACTTCAACGAGGTGGAATCATTAAAAGTCAAATGACTTAGCCTCACCACAACTTTGGGTGTTTCAACACTTGGTTTTGCTTTCTAGGGATGGGTTATAACATTGTTTCCAAGTGTTACAACATAACCTTCATAGTTTAGTTTTCCCATTGAACCAAGTTCTTGGGATCTCCAAATCATCATGGTTGGGTTACCACTATGATAGTTATTTTTACTTTGTGGACTTCAAGCCCATTCCTCTAGCAATTTACCCAATTGATCTCGATTCACCCTTTTGTCAAAGATCTCAAAATTGTTTTGATTTTACGTAGTCAATTGACATCACACCATTTGAGATCAATTGTCTAGCAAGATTGTGTCTCCGACTTAATATGTCTAGACTTACTGCTATACATATTGTTCTCGTGCCCTTCCTATAGCCGCTTCTATCAAAGTGAATCATCACAGAAGGCACAAAGCTTCCTCCAACATGGAATATCTTCCAGAAAGTTTCAAGCCACTCGCTTCTTCACCAGCCTTTATCCAAAGCTATAAACTCGCATTCCATGGTAGACCGAGCTATACACGTTTGCTTCGTGGACTTCCACGATACCGCACCACCTCCAATGGTGAATATGTATCCACTAGTTGAATAAGAATCTTTCGAATCTGAGATCCAACTAGCATCATTATATCCTTCAAGTACAATCGATATCTTGAGTAGTATAGCCCATAATCCAAGGTATACTTCAAGTATTTTAACACCTGGTTAACGCTTTCCAATGCTCATGGCTCGATTGCTCGTGAACCTACTCAACATATTTACAGGGTAGGCCAAGTCCGACGTGTACAATTTGTGATGTACATCGATCGCCTATTATACGTGAGTATTCCATCCGAGCCACCGGTTCTGTTTTTATTAGCAACCAAATTTATACTTAAATCAATGAGCGTCTTTTTGACGTGAATATCAAAAGCATTGAATTTCTTGAGCACTTTCTCCACATAGTGGGATTGTGACAAGATAATTCCATTAGAGTTCTCACGATTTTTATCCCAAGGATTATATCAGCAGTTCCCATATCCTTCATGTCAAAGTTCCTCTTTAACATTCTTTTTTAGTCTCCATGATAATATCATGACTACTCGCCCATGATTAACAAATCGTCACGATAGACAAACTATGACAAATGCTTCGATGTCCCTTCGACATATACGCATTTATCACACTTGTTGATTTTAAATCCATTTGACAACATCGTATTGTCAAACTTAAGATGCCATTGTTTTGGAGCTTGTTTTAGTCCGTTACAAGGATCTTATTAACTTGCACACCTTCTTTTCTTGACTGGTGCAACAAACCCTTCAAAGTTGTTCCATGTATATTTCAAAGATCTATCTCTCCATTTAGAAACGCCGTCTTGACGTCCATCTCGATGAATCTCTAGATTGTGCAAAAAGCAATCGCAAGAAGACCCGAATAGACGCAATCCTCGCATCGAGAATAGGTGTCAAAGAAGTCATATCCTTCTTTTTGTTTAAAGCCTTTCGCTACAAGCCGTGCTTTATACTTATCAATAGTTCTATCTCGCTTTATACTTTTTCTTTAGGATCCATTTACATCCTAAAGGTTTATGACCAGCAGGAGATCAACCAACTCCCAAGTATGGTTCGTAGAATGGACTCGATTTCACTATTGATAGCTTTTCTGCCGAGCGAGCATCCTGGATGTTTAGAGCCTCTTTAATCGAAGTTTGGCTCACCATCTAACATAAATGTTATGTAACCGCCCAAAAGACTTAGCCATCTTAGACCTCTTACTCGCGTCTCGATTCTTCACTGTTAGGAATTTTATTGTTTAGATTTTGATGAATGCCATATAAAACTTAGAATAGAAAGTTGGCACCCCAATTCTTGTTGTAAAATGCATTGTAATGAATAGAGCCGCCAAGCCGAAGTTAAGTCGGCCTACGCCTAACATGCAAGAAGACAATCAAGATCGAAGGAAAACTCACTGGCGAGACAAATTTGAGTATGACAAAGAAGAGTAGACGGGAACTCTATCAAGAAGCAAATTTGAGATGCGGTGAGTGAAGATCAAGTCAACTCAAGAAAAGCCAAGTCTCAAGTTGAAGTGATGTAAGAGTCATCCATGATTGGAAGTTCGACTCTAAGTCACCTGGGGAAAGCAAGGAAATGCGGTCAAGTCAAGATAATCAGAAAAGAACCGTTGGACAAATCAAGAGATTTACTTAAACAAGTAATATCTCCATACCACCTTTCTTGGAGTGCTCGAGTCCCGAGTCAGCGCAAAAGGAATGAACCAATGGGAAGCACTACACCGTGTCGAACTCAAAAGGTGAAAGAACAATTCATACGAGGAAACGGCAATTCCAAGAATCAAGCCAACGATCGCAGAAAGTGACCTTCAAAAATAAGCCTATCTCTTCAACGGGCAAATTTTTGAAAGTTCACTATAAAAAGGCCGAGGGGAGTTTGTTTGAGAAAAAGAGATGACACACACGCGAGATATACAAGTACATCGAAAAATCGAAACATTCTCAATCCCTGTTTACATTACGAAGACATCAATCCAACACTCACCGTGAAGGAAAGAGAACTTCTATCGTTGAAGAGGAAACTTTTGAAAACAAGGGGTCTACATTCCAGGAAGGATTGTAGAAAGGTTCAAGGTTGAACCAAGTCTTAAGCTTTTGGAGGGCTTCGTGATCAAATCCAAAGAGCTTGAGCAAGTGAGTCGTAGTAACGCAATTTGCCTCGTGAAGAAGTTCGAGTTGCACGAGAAGCTTCACCGAGTGATCAAGGCGTCTCTGCATCGAGTCCCCTAAGGATCAAGTCGGCCTGTTGTGATCAAGACTTGTAGATCCGGATCTGTTACCACTTTGTAAACCGATCATTACTTAGTGGATTCCTCCAAGAGTTGGAGAAGAGAGGAGTAGAAGAATTACCCCATCTTCGAACCTCTATAAAAACTTTATCGTGTCATTTACATTTCAAAGATTTAAATTCTCGCACTTTTAATCGCTTATATCTCACGATAAATTTGCTATCCATTTGATAATTTATAAGTACTAAATCAAGCTCTAAAATCTTGCTTAATCAAACTTAAGGGTGTTAAGTCTTCCATTTGAAAATAAAACCACGGTTGAGTCAAATTATAGCCACTGGTGAGTTACTCCATCAACGGCTCGGTTGAGTCCGTTGAGAGATTAACTCTACCGAGTGACTAATTCGATTGTCCATCAATGACACAATTGCGGTAGAATCAACTCAGAGATTTAAAAGGACTAAATCGAAAAATTTGGTAAGGTTTATTCAACCCCCTTCTAAACCTTACACTTACACCCCTCGGGGACCTACAAGCTGGTAACAGAGCGGCTGGTTCATTGAACCCTCCACACTCGGTTCTCGAACTAGATCTCCAAACTTTTCAAAGTCTCCGCTTTAGTACTTAAACTTTCAAAACTCTTTTTATTAAAAGTCATTATCATGGAAGCAAATTTGACACGCATCCCTATGTTCACTATGAAGAATTTGATGATTGAAAATTCGATGCATGTTGTGCTCATCTATCAAAGATTACATGATGAGATGTGGATAGTGATAGAAGATGGGCCTCTCGCAAATATTAAAGGTGAACACCGTGCATTTAAGAGTTGCACCAAGGAGAAGAAGATGTCAAGCTCCTGCACTACCATGGTTGAAAACCAAGAACCGAGTGGACAAATGATGACAGTAAAAAGATACAACCTGGATAATGTAGCCAAGGACATCCTCTACAAAACTCGACAAAGCCATGTTCAACAAAGTCAAATCATGCAAAACGCTAAAGAAACTGGGACAAGCCGACATTGATTTGTGAAGGCTCAGAGCAAATCAAAGAAAACAAATTATCGTGGGTCAGACAAAAATTTGAGAACTTCCAAATGATCTCGAGGAGAGAACTTGGATCAACTAGACGCCGGTTCATTGAAATCACAAATGAACTAATCGCACTTGGAAAGGAATATACATGAATGAAATGTGTATGAAAATCCTAAAAGTCTTCCACTGAATGGGAGATGAAGGTCATGGCATCGAGACATTCCATGGACCTATCAAAGACATCCAACCACGAGTTATTCTCGCACCTCAAAGCCTACGAGTTTGAGCCGAGAAGAAAAGACCAGAAGAAGAGACAATTTGCACCCAAAACAAATTGCTTTAATTCTTAAAGATGGGAAGAGAGCCGAGGTCAAAGAGGTCATTGACCCGTAAGAAATAAACGATGGTTAAAAGATTTAACAAGTTCTTTTAACAAGAACTACAAGAGAGGAAAGGGTGAATCTTCCGTAAGACACTCACGGCTCCCTCCAAATCAAGGGAAGACAGCTAACCAAGAGAACAGATCATCAAAAAATTGAGTATCAAAGGGCCGATAACTCAAGAATAGAAAGAGTCGATCAAAAAGTGAATATCTATGTTGAATCAGAGACAACCAGGTCACTATGCCATTGACTACTCATATGTCAGTAGTCAACAAGTATTTGGGATGAAGAAGAAAGAAAGATCTTCGTGAGAAAGAAGACAAGAAAGGAAAAAGGCAATGATGGTCGCAGAGATCGCCTAAAAACAACCAAGTCAAGTGGAGACAAATGATTCGAGAGAGTGAAGCCGACTATTCAAGTGACCTCAAGAAGAAGCCCGACCGCTTGATGTACAAAGAACAAGATCAACATGATCAAGAAGATGAGGTACAATCTAACTCAACAAACTCGGACACTAGTGATAGTGACCGTGACACAAACACTTCATCACCTACTCGATCTTTATGATTCATTAAGCAAAATGATGAAAGATTTTGAACACATTAAATCCTCACACACTATTGAATGAGGAAAACAACCTACAAAAAGTCAAAACTCAAAGCCGACTAAGGAGCCGAGTACTCTAAGTCAAATAGCTGAGAATGAAAGTTTAAATAAAAATGCTAAATTAGTAGCAGTAAATTGCCGCTATAGAAAAGAGGGAGAATGATCTCAAGAATGTTATCGCTTCATTCACTAAGGCATCTAAATCATTGGATGATCTTATTATGAGTCAAAGAGAATGTGGAGACAAGACAAAGCTTAGATTTAATTCCCTCCGTACATGTCAAACCTCAAGAGTAATTTTGGAAAAAGGATCTTCAAGTCATGAAGAGTCCAAAATCAAAACTCTAAATGGTGCACACACGTTCACTCCAAAGCACAATACTAAGCAAACTGGCCTTGGTTACAAAGGAAAAGGAAAAAACAATTGAGTGTCCAAAGGACAAATGGAAGAGATTCAATGAGTCCTCAAAGAAACTCCAAATGTAAAAATATCAGAAAGAAGAAGAGAGCTACCAAAAATCCCTTAAAACCCATAAAAGAAATACACATGATGGGGATGGTAGAAAATATCCAAGCCAAACTGATTGGAATAATGTGAACTATCAAAGACAGACTTATGGAATATAAGCCCAAATGGCAAAGGCCTAGAACTCAAGAAAGGCCATTCCAAAAGTATAAGAGCTTTCATCAAGACACATATGCACCTAGCACTACACTCAAAGACACCACAATTACAAGGAAGGCAATTGCTAAAACACATATGCAGCATACGCATACAAAAGAGACAACAGATGAATCTAGAATCCCCAAGCAATTTGCCAGGATTAATTATGATTATGGCATCGATAGATGGCAACCCTCTAGAGTCAAATTATTTGGCTATAGGTTGGTTGGATCATCTTACAATTCTAACCCCTCAGACCTGCATAAGCATGGGTACCTAAAACTTAATTTCCTTGATTGCAGTTCAAGGAACAATGAGTGCCAAGGAACCTGGTATATGGATAGTGGTCATTCCGCATATATGACAGAAATAAGAGAAATGTCAAAATTCAAGGAAGTCAAAGGAGCAAAAGTCATATTTGGGGAAATGAAGCTCCTGGTGAAATAAGAGGCATTGATCCATCAAGAGAAATGGATTAGAAATCACAGATGTTGCATATGTTGAAGGACTCAACTTCAACTTATCGAGTATCATCGCCTCCGTGACAAGTGGCTACAATGTTGAATTCAAATGGGTATATGCCAAATCAAAGAAATTGAATCAAATGAAGTGGTGCCGCAAGGATGTAGACAAAAAATATGTATGTAGTGGATTGGCCAACCGCAACACCAAAGACATGTCTACTAGAAAAAGAGACAAATTAATCAAGTCGTGGGCACAAAAACAGTCACCCGAATTTCAAAACTCTAAAAGTCAGCAAGAAGTCATCTTGTAGAAGGACTTCCGCACTCAAGATACAAGAAGGAGAGTATATGTGATGCATGTCGAAGGGAAAGCAAATCAAGTCGTCATTCAAAGAAAAGACATGCCCATCCTCAACAAGAATATTGATCTACTTCATATGGATCTATTTGGCCCAAAGGGAACCAAACCAAAGATAAGTGGAAAGAAATACACCTTGGTGGTAGTAGATGACTACTCAAGATATACATGGACAATATTCATGTGCAAGAAGAAAGAAACTCTACAAAAACTACCACAAATTGATGAAGAGGATTCAAATGAGAAGAGTCAAACCATTATCAAAATAAGATCGATAGATGAATCGAGTTTGTCAATGGAATAATAACTCAAGATTGTATTGAGAATGGTATTGGTCATGAACTATCGCCAGCAAGGACTCCACAAAGCAGTAACGGAGTTGCAAAGCAAGAAACAGAACCCTCAAAGAAGCAAAGAAGACCATGTTAGTCAAGCAGGTTACCAAAAAGATTTTGGGTCAAGCAATCAACACATTTTTGCTACACCCAAAAAACATGTATGTATGGTAAGTAGACAACCGACAAAGACTCCCTATGAGATCTGGACTGGAAGAAAACCAAGTGTTGCATATTTAATATTTGGATGTAAATGCTTCATCCACAACAATGGCAAAGACAACCTAAAGGCCTTTGATGCTAAAGTCGATGAAGGTATCTTCAGATACTCAATTTGAAAGCAAAGCCTACGTAATAATCAACAAAAGAACTATGGCTACAAAGAGGAATCCATTCATGTAGTATTCGATGAGCCAAATGTAAATGGAGAAGACATTGAAGAGTCACCGATGTTTAATCATCCAATCATACATAAGAGTCCCTATGTCAAGGGTTATTTCGAATTATCAATTCGTAAGAAGATGAGATAGATGAATCTCAAAAACGGCCGAAAATTTGCAAAACTAAGTTGATAACAGAGAGTCGACCACACCAACACAAACCGCAAGTCGATCAATCCAGCCTAACTTACTCCAACCTCGATGTAAGATGGCCGAGAGACCATCCACGTAACTTGTCATTGGAGATATAAGAGAAGGTGTCAAAACAAGATCCGTAACTCAACAAGAAGTTATGTTCACATGCTTCATCTCGCAAATAGAGCCAAAAGATGTGTCACAAGCATCGATGACACACATTGATTCAAGCTATGCAAGAAGAGTCAATCGGTTTGAAAGAAATAAAGTGTGGGAATTAGTGCAAAGACCCATGCATCAAAATGTTATTGGCACCAAATGGGTATTCAAAAACAAAATGAACGGCGGAAGGCTCTGCGGGTAAGAAACAAAGCAAGACTAGTAGTCGAGGGTCCCAAGGGGTGTAAGTGTAAGGTTTAGAAGGGGGGTTGAATAAACCTTACCAAATTTTCGATTTAGTCCTTTTAAATCTACAGAGTTAATTCTACACACTGTCCTTGATGGACAATGAATTAGTCACCAAGAGAGTTAATCTTTCAAATGACTCAAATTGAAAGCCGTTGATGGAGTAACTCATTTGCTGGCTATAATTTAACTCACCGTGGTTTTATTTTCGGGCCGAAGACTTAACACCCTTAAGTTTGATTAAACAAAATATTAGAGCTTGATTTAGTACTTGTAAATTATCAAATGGATAGCAAATTTATCGCCAGATATAAGCAATTAAAAGTGCAGTGAATTTAAATGTTGAAATGTAAATGACAAAGAAAGTTTTTATAGAGGTTCAAGATGGGGTAATTCTTCTTACCTCTCTTCTCCAACTCCCGGAGGAATCCACTAAGAATGATCGCTTTACAAAGTGGTAACACCCGCACACAAGTCTTGATCACAACAAATGTTCGACTTGATCCTTTGGGACTCACCGAGACGCCTTGATCACTCACCGGCTTCTCGCTCGACTCGCCTTCTTCACAGGGCACGCTTTGGTTACTACAAATCACTTGCTCAAGCTCTTGGATTTGATCACGAAGCCTCCAAATGCTTAAGACTTAGTTCAACTTTGAACTTTTCTACAATCCTTCCCGGAAAGTAGACCCCTTGTTTTCAAAGGTTTCCTCTTCAACTGGTTGAAGCTCTCTTTCCTTCAAGTAAGTGTTCGATTGATGTACTTCGGAATGTAGGCTTGAGGATTGAGATTGTTTCAGTTTTTCTAATGTGCTTGTATATCTCACGATGTGTCATTCATGCATCCTTTTTCTCAACCAAACTCCTCGCCTTTTATAGTGAACTTTCAAAAATTTGCCCGTTGAAGAGATAGTCTTATTTTTGAAAGTCACTTTGCAACAAGTTGGCTTAGCTTCTTGGAATTGCCGCTTTCCTCGTATGAATTATTCTTTTCACCTTTCGCAGTTTCGACACGGTGTAGTGCTTCCCATTGGTCTATTCCTTTGCACGCTTCCTCGGGATCGAAAGACTCCAAGAAGGTTGTATGGAGATATTACTTGTTTAAGTAAATTCGATTTCAGGCAACGGTTCTTTTTACAGCTTATCTCGACTTGACCGCATTTCCTTGCTTTCCCAGGTGACTTAGAGTCGCCTTCCAATCATTGGATGACTCTTCCGCACTCAACTTGAGACTGGCTTTTCTTGAGTTGACTTGACCGATGCTCCACTCACCTGCATCTCAACTCGCTTCTTCAGTAGTGTTCCCGTCTACTCTTCTTTGCCATACTCAGTTGTCTCACACAGAGTCTTCCTTCCGCCTCTTCATTGTCTTCTTGCATGTTAGGGCGTAGTCTGTTTTGACTCAGCTTGGCCAGCCTCTATTCATTACAACGCATTTTACAAAAGAATTAAGGCTAACTTTCTATTCTGTTTTACATGGCATTCATCAAAATCTAAACAATAAAATTCCTAACAATTTCCTTTTTGATGATGCCAAAACTTAAATTATACAAATATGCAAATAGCAAAGATACATACAGATAGTGTATTGACATAGAATGTATGCGCAGAATCAATATTTTTATTGATCATATCATTCTTGTACTTAACACAATCACAAAGTTGACGTGAAAGTATATAATCCGTTTTCAAAAAAATTTATAACTTTATTACGTAGACTTACATTGTATGTATTTACATAATAAAATACATGAAGTGGTTGACAAAGAACACTTCATCTCCTTCTCGCTGCTCCTCCTTCTTTCATCTTGATCAAAAGATCTTCTTCTCTTTTCTTCTCTTTTTCTCGTCGTCACCGCTTCTTTTCTTCTTCTCATATGCCTTCCTCGGCGCCTTCATCTTTCCTTAGTCTTTCCCCTCTCCCGCCATAGCCGAGTTTGTCTTTTTTTTCTTTCTTCTATTCTCTTTGCATACCTCGCTGCTAGTTTTAGCCACTCGCAAATTTGCCACTTGGTCAAGCTTTCCAACCCAAGAGATCCCCTCCTTTCTTTCCAGATCTACGATTCGATATTCTGGGGCAGAGGCCAGGTCCAAGCTTCTTCCTCCACGCCGCTTCTTCCTCTACCGGGCGTATATCAGACGGGGTCTTCTTCTTCCCAAACGATTGACTAGAGAGTGACCATCGAAGTGATCGCGAAGTCTCATTGTCTGTCGCCTTCTTCACACAATGTGAGACCCTTTTCCCAAGACAAGTCCCAAGCTTGAGCCATGGACATATTTGCAAAATATCCTTCGATTCGAAAGTGTTTTGAATTCGCCAACCGACGTGGCTCGTCTCCGACATCCGAGATGGCATACGTGTCTCAACCGGAATGCCTCCATGTTCTTTCAAGATGTTCATCACCCGCATCCATTCTTCCTTCCACTTCCTTCATCCCTCGCTTCAATTTCTTTTCTTCTTAGCCATAGATACAAGCAGAAGTCTTGGAGTGGCAGAGTCACTGGGAGTTTGTCGCTTATAATGTCACCACTGTGACAGACCGTTGGGGGTTTGTGCAATCATCAAGGTCATATCTTTGATCCTTCCCCTCAAACAGATTTTCTTTCTTTAGTTTCAAAATTTCCTCACCGATTTTCCTTCTCACCGCTTTTTCTCACCGCTTCCTTTCTTTTTCAACTGATTTTGTCGCTTTAAGCGTATTCCTCTTCCCCTTTTGGCATCATCAAAGGATAGAGGAACCCTGTGGAACATGTCGGGCAAGCATGAAGTCGAAGTCTTCCGATGGTTGAATTCTCGCTTCAAGTCTCCCCAAGCGTTGTATGCAAAGACGGAATTCGCATCGAGTAGCGTGATTCTCGCTGAATCGCTCATCTCAACCCATGAGAAGCGTCAATTTTCTTGTCATGTGTTCTTCCAAACGCCAGATATCATTTGCATTTCGCTTCACGCAGCAGCCTTGTTGAGCAAGGTTCAAGATCTCACCTGCTCCACACGCATTGATTGTTGCCGCCGGCTGCCACCATTCCTTATTCGAACCGCAGCCTCTAAGTCAGTCGGTAAGGGTGGCATCTCTCATGTCCAATCGCATGTCCAAAGAGGCCCGATGCCTCTCCATCTTTTCAACTTCAAAGAAAGAGTGCCTTGAACACTTCTCGCATTTCAAATTGATTCTTCCGCTGACTGATGGCCATACATCGTCGAAATCAAAATCGGCCGAAACAATGGTGCCGAGTGAAAAACAGAGCTGGTTTGTGGTAACGTGCTTGCTCGTTTTCCGACTCTTCGTGGAGTATCTGTAACCAGTGAGAAAGGGAAAGATTCTACAAAAAGATTCATCACCGCCGATCGATTTGTTCGATGATGAGCGCGCGAAGTTCTTTTGGGAATCGATCCACTGTAGCTGAGGAGCCGAGCAAAGGGTTTCTGGTTCACCTGGGGTTTGGTTGTGAAGAGACCTCGCTTTGAGCCTCACCACTGCCTTAATGTACCTTGCTGGGCTTATCCTCGGCCTTATCAAAGAGCAGCGTACTCCGGACGATGATGAGATTTCTAGAGGTGGCTCATCATCAAAGTTAAAAGTTTGACGAGTAGTCTTGGCCTTATCCTGACTTATCTCGGCCTTATCGCTAGAATAAGCTACATCGGACGACGATGATGAGATTTCTAGAGGTGGCTCATCATCAAAGTTAAAAGTTTGACGAGTAGTCTTGGGATCGACTTACTCAGATTTGGAACACCCGCAACCGAAGTCTTTGATTTGTCATGGGGATGACTCAGCCTTCTTCTTCGCCTTTCGATCCTGCAAAAGTGACATCGTGGTTGTCCCGGGAATCATGAAGTGCATCGATCTCCTTCTCGATGAGCCGATGATTGTGATAAGTGTGAATTTTGCATGTGTTTCGATGTGTATTTCGAGCTATAATGATAAGTAAACATGCATATACAAATTTAAATGTTACATATTCACTCCTTGTGGAAAAGATATTACACTTTGCTTATTTTGTAGGAATTTCATGATATTTGAAGCTAATTGAATAAGAATACGAGGAAAGCAAAGTGGAAACACGGAGAATTGAGTGGATATACGAGAAGTGAAGCCTAAAAGAGCGAAAGTTGAGCGCTTCACTTTAAGAACAGGGGCACACGGGTTGGGCGTGCCTCAAGACACCACCCGCACCCTCGTATAAGGTTGATTGAAGCCGCAGATGGCGCATGTAGCCTACGATGGGGCGCACCACCCGTGCGCCCTACAGAGTCGTGGATATTCACCGGGAGTGGCGACGGGCAGCCGTGCTCGACGCACCACCCGGCGCCCTACAGAGTTGGGGTATTCCAAGAGGTGGCGCACGGTAACCCAGGCGGGGCACCACCCCACTCCGTCGCTACTGAATCCCATTATCTCACGCATTAAGCCCTAATCATGATGGGAGTATAAAAGTGCTTTTTGGGGGCGCACATAAGGGGAATCTTACATATTTTGGGATCTACAACACAAGACAAGTGGTCTATTCTTCGGAAGAAGACATCAAGAGACAATCAAGTGCACGGAGCTTAATGAACAGAGATATATCGAGAGATTGCCGACTTTCCTAAGTTTTTCTTGCTTCTCTTTTAGTTTCAATCTTTCATTTTAGTTGTAATGGCTTTGAACAATTTGTTTACGAGTTGTTTAGAAATCATGTGTAGCTAAACTCTTGAGATTTCCGGTTTTTTAAAGAGATTAATGAACTCTTGTGGATGTTTTAATCTTAGTTGAAGTTATTATCTTAAAGCCTATTTGAGTATTTTGAGCTTATTCTTGTTTTATCACTTGATCAATGATTTAACTTGTTTGATATATTGATTCATAATTCGAGAGATGAGTTTCAATATTAGATCTTGAATACTCGACACAAATATTTGCATGAATCGAGAGGTTTGTAAATATTTGTGAAGATATTTGATCTTTTAAACTTTTGGGAGTTGAATGCTTCATGTTGAGTAGAGATGCTAAAGATAAGTATTTCAATCTACATTTTATATGCATCTCGAGAGAGAGGATAAAATAGTTTTGTGATCGCCTTATAGAATATTGATAATAACTCGCTTTGATTTAATCGACAACAAGAGGATTATTAATCGAAACCTTAACTCGAAATCCATTCCATTATCTTGATACTTCTATCATTTGTATTATCTCAATCTTGTGTTTTAGTGATTTAAATTGTTTAATCTCAATACAACAATCATCAAATTTCGATCGCCTAAATAAAAATAAGATTATCTTGGTTCAATACTTAAGATATTAATTTATTAGTCTCTCGTGGATACGACCTTGCTACCCTATTCTATAAACTACACCTTACACTTGGGTGAAACTAAAAATAAGGCTACAAGTTTTTGCCGTTGTCAGACTTAATACAATTATTGGTGCTAATATTGCGATAGATAGAATTATTCTTAATTTAGACATTTTTCTTTATTATTTATTTTGTTTTTTTTTTGTGTGACTTGAATTCCACATTATTTGACTTGTTTATTCTAGTTTGGTCCGTAGTGTATGAACACGCGCTTCTAAGCCGGGGGACTTAATACCGCTTATACCGAAGTTGAGGCTTTCATGGCGAGAGGATGGGCTACCACTAGACGAAATAAAGACAACACAATCCGATAACGGGGATTTGAATGAGTTACCAATACCGCCAAACAATGGTGGAAACGAGTTACCGATACCGCTCAACAAAGAAGCCATTCGTGATTACTTTCACCACAAACGAATCGCATCATTTTGTGGTATTGCCCATATTCCCATCAATGCCAACAACTTCGAGCTCAAACCGCACTAATCAATATGGTGCAACAAAATCAGTTTGGGGTTTGCAACAGAAGATCCTAACTCTCACCTTGCGCATTTTATCCAAATATGCAATACGATCAAGATGAACTAGTCTCGGATGACGCCATAAGAATGCGCGCTGCTCCCATTCTCTTTACGGGATAAGGCAGAAATTGGTTGGGTACTTTGACGCAAGGCAGTTGTAAAAGACATGGGACGAATCGAGCCAAAAGTTCTTGTTTAAATTCTTTCCACCGAGCAAAACTTTTGCACTCAAAAGTCAGATCACTCAATTCCGATAGCCTTCGACAGAGCCTTCAGACGAGTGCTTGGGAAAGCGTTTCGGATTTATTACGAGATGTCCGCAAACATGGGTTTCCGCAGGATCAACAGCTATGTTTCTTCTACAATGGTTTAATGGGACAGACTAGAGCATTTGTAGATGCCGCAATGAGGAGCATTGTTGGCAAGGTTTCCACAAGATGCCTTAAATCTTCTTGAGGAAATGGCCATGAATAGCTACCAATGGCCATCCGAAAGATCCAATGTACAACGAGTAGCCGAAATCTCAGATTCAGACTTATCAAAACATTGTCGCACAAGTAGCGCTTTGACAACTCAATTGAATGTATTTACGAAGAGGGCTAGTTGCACGAGCACGGTATAAGCTCTTCTATATCCGACGGAAGAGGTAAATTATGTGAATAACCGAATTTCAACAATTTCCTAATAATTCAAACCCAACGACTACTATCCAGGGTTGAGAAATCATGAAAATTTCTCCTATGCGAATACAAAGAATGTGTTACAACCTCCACGCTTTAATGCTTCAAGTGGAGCGCTGAATGGGGAAGGCAAATCGTCGTTGGAAGATGCACTCACCTCTTTCATAAATCAATCTAATGCTTTCATGAATGACACTTGAGCCGCCTAGCTAAGCAAGACCTTCGGATGGATAAATTAGAACAACAAATGACAAGCTCGATAAAGAACGAGACTCGTGGGTCAATACAATAACGGGTGGTCAACATCAAAAGGGACAATTTCCAAGTAACACTAAAATGAATCCTAAGGAACAATGCAAGGCGATTCGCTTACTAAGTCGGGGAATATGAAGGGCCTAAAGAAAACTGGGAATCCAAACTTTCGGATGAAGCATCTGTGCCGTTAAGCAAGAGACTCCGTGATGAAGGATGGTATTGAAGAAAATGGGAAAGAAGAGAACAAAGAGGCGAACAAACAAATAAAAGCTAAAATCATCATCTAGCTTGAATATACCTAAGTTGTCTATATCTCTTCCCTTTCCTCAAAGATTTCAAAAGAAAAGCTTGATGATCAATTTGCCAAATTCTTGATATATTTAAGAAATTGCACATTAACATTCCTTTTGCAGATGCATTAGAACAAATGCCGAACTATGCTAAATTTCTTAAAGATGTGATGTCAAAAAGCTAAGATGACAAGCTTTGAAACGGTGAATTTGATTTTTAAGAATGTAGTGCAATTATCCAAAGGAAGTTACCACAAAATCGAAAGATCCGGGAGTTTCACTATCCCTGTGCTATTGGTGGTAATTTCTTTAATAAAGCGTTATGTGATTTGGGGCAAGTATTAACTTGATGCCTTTGTCCATTTTCGTGAAACTGAATTAGGCGACGTGAAACCAACCACGGTGACATTGCAACTTGCCGACCGATCACTTACGTATCCAAGGGGAATTATTGAAGACGATCGTAAAAGTTGATAAATTTATATTCCCCGTGGATTTCTTGGTTTTGGATATGGAAGAAGATCAAGACGCTCCACTCGATACTTGGACGCCCTTTCTTAGCAAACGGTAAAGTTCTTTAGATGTGCAGCAGAGCTTGAGCTCACATTACGTGTTAATGATGAGCATGTTTTATTTTCTATTTATAATGCAATGAAATTTCATGATTCAAAGAGAGAATTGTAATTTTTGGATATAGTTAGTTCATGCATTGAGGATTATGTTGATCATACATTGTCTACGATGATTTTGAATTTGGTCTAACCCACTCGTGCTCAATGTCGAGTGTTGTACTTGATTTTGATAACCAAGATTTGTACGACTATGTTTGTGCCTTAGATCATATGCAGAACTACCTAATAGCGCAAGAGGCGAAAACGCAGCCGTAAAAAAAGGATGGAACTCTCAAGAACGCACGCTTGGCGTCACGCACGGCCACCCGCAAGCGTGATGCTCAAGTAACGATGGAATTTTCAAGAGCGCACGACCAGCAGTGCAAGACGGCAACCCAGGCGTGAGAATGAATCACAACACCACCTCCGAACTCAAGCAATTACTCGAACACCTCAAATATGCATTCCTAGGGACAAATAATGCAAATCCGTAATCGCTTTCATCTCTTCTCACTCCTACCCAACTTGATAAATCATATGGTTTTATTTAAAACATAAGGGCACTAAGAGCGTTGGTCTATAACTGATTTAAAAGGCATAAGTCCATCCATTGTGATGCATAAAATTTGATGGAAGATGTTTATAAACCATCAGGGGCAAAACCAAAGACGACTAAACCCTATTATGCAAGATGTGGTTAGGGAAGGAAGATTGAAACGGTTGGATGCCGGATCATTTACGCGATATCCGATAGTTCATGGGTGAGTCCTCGCATAAGTGGTGCCGAAAAAAAAGGGGGTAAATGATGGTAAAAATGAAAATGAGGAACAAATTGCTACTAGAATTGTTACCGGGTGGCGAATATGTATTGATTATAGAAAACTTAATGATGCCACTTAAAAGATCACTTTCCCTCCCCTTTATCGATATGATGTGGATCGCCTTGCGCAGTTATGATTATTATTGCTTTTTAGATGGTTATTCCGGTACAATCAAATCATGATTGCTACCAAGATCAAGAGAAAACAACATTTACATGTCCGTATGGCACATTTGCATTTCGACGCATGCCATTTGGTTTATGTAATGCACCGCCACTTTCCAACGCAGTATGATGGCTATATTTCACGATCTTATTGAAAAAGTTATGGAGGTGTTTATGGACGATTTCTCTCGTGTTCGGGATTCTTTTTGATAATTGTCTTCACAATCTTTCCTAGTTTTCAAATGATGAAGAGACCAATTTAGTACTAAATTGGGAAAAGTGCCATTTTATGGTACGCGATGGCATTGTACTTGGTCATCGAGTCTCTTTCGCAGTTTGGAAGTTGATCGGGCAAAGATTGTAGCAATTGAGAAGCTACCACCTCCCACAAATGAGAAAGCCATTCGAGCTTTTGGGCCATGCCGATTTTACATGTATGTTTATACGTGACTTTTCTAAAATTTCTAAGCCTCGAGCCAATTGCTAGAAAAAGATGTCGCTTTCATTTTTTCCAATGAATGTTTGGTGTCAAATGTTGAAGAAAGATTGTGACCGCACCTATACTGTCGCCCTGCATTGGAGCCAACCATTTGAGCTAATGTGTGATGCAAGCGACTATGTCAGTAATGTTTCTTGGTCAAAAGAGGGAAAAATTGTTCCGATCCATCTACTATGCAAGTCGAACGTTGGATAAAGGTTGCTCAATTAATTATACCACAACCGAAAGAAATGTTCGCGATTGTTTTCGCTTCGATAAATTCCGATCTTACTTGATCGGGACGAAGACGACAGTATATGACTACGCGTTATCAAATACCTCTTGATGCAAGGATGCGAAACCGAGGTTGATTCGATGGATCTTATTGTTAAAAGAGTTTGACGTGGGAAATCAAGGACCAAAAGCGATGCGAACGAACGTGGTAAAGCATCATCCGTCTCCGATTAGAAAATCAAGAAGGAGAAAAAAAGGTACGGATTGATAAAAGAGGAGTTTCGATGAAAGATTACTCATGCTGGGCAAAGTTCCCATGGTATGCTGGACTTTGTCAACTACTTGGCAGTACCGAGTTCTACCTCCCGATCTATCACCGTATCAAAAGAAGAAATTCTTACATGATGTAAAGTTCTACATGGGATGAACCCCTACTTTAAGAGGGATGCGGACAAAATCATAAGGAGATGCGCACTCAAGCTATTAATGGGAGGAGTCCTACAACAAAGGTCACTCTTCACCATCCGCGACATTTTGGTCCCACTCGCATCATAGCAATAAGGTATTGCAAAGTGGGCTATATTGGCCCACTTTATTTAATGATCGTTATTTGTTTGTACAACAACGTGATGTGTCACGATGGGAAACATTTCACGAAGACGAGATGCCAATGACCAACGAATTGAAGCCGAGTTGTTCGATGCGTGGGGATCGACTTTATGGGCCCATTTCCATCGTCTTCGGGTTATCAATATATTCTACTTGTGCGGAGTATGTATCCCGTGGGTAGAGGCAATTCCTTCTAAAACAAATGATGCTCAAGTTGTAATGCGATTCCTTAAGAAAAACATCTTTACTAGATTTGGCACTCCAAGAGCTTTAATTAGTGATGGAGGGTCGCATTTTGTAAACAAATTGATGAGCAACTTGTTGGCCAAATATGGGGTCAAACATAAAGTCGCATTGGCATATCATCCACAAGCCAACGGACATGTTTAGGTATGGCTAAGGAGATCAAACAAATCCTTGAAAAGACGGTGAACATCAACCGAAAGGATTGGGCGTTAAAATTGATTTATGCCCCGGCATACCGAATCGCATATAAGATAATCGCTGGGCACATCTCCATATCAACTTGTATTTGGGAAGTCGTGCCATTTACCGGCAGAGAATTGGAGCACAAAGCATTTTGGGCGGTAAAAAACTCGAACTGGATTTTTTTCGTAGTTCTGTGAGGAAAGGTTGCTCCATTTGAATCAGATGGAAGAATTTCTGGATGAAGTGTACGAAAATTCCAGAATTTACAAGGAAAGAAACCAAGCGGTGGCATGATAAGATGATCAAGAAAAGAGAGTTTTTACCGGGAGAACCGGGTGCTCCTATACATTCACGCCTTAAATTCTTCCCGGAAAACTCAAGTCCAAGTGGTTTGGGCCATTTGTGATAAAGAAAGTGTTGAATCCACCGGGATTGTAGAATTGTTGACAAAAGAAGGCGAGACTTTCATGGTAAACGCCAACGGATTAAGCACTATTTCCACCGAGGGAATCAAGAGGAGGTGACATCCACCACCTTGCGCGATCCGTAATTTAACAAAACAGGCCAAGCTAAAGACGTTAAATATAGCGCTTGTTGGGAGGCAACCCAACGGTTTTTCGTGGTGATTTTCATTTTTGTGTGTGTTTAGTTTCACACGCTTATGTGATTTGAATGATTTGATTTGTGTAATTCTTTTAATGAGTGTGATTTGTGTGTTTTTGTTTCTTTTTTGTGTGTTTCAAAACAAAAAAAAAAAAAAAAACTAAACCGAATTGTCAGATAAGTGCGCACGGTAGCTCAGGCGCTTACGCACACGACCTCGTGCGCCCTTCAGAGAGTTGGGCAAATTATCGGGTGGCGACGGTTAACTCCGTAAGGCCGACGCACGACCCGTGCGCCATGCGTAAGGATAAATTGGACGGTTTTAAAAACTGCTTCTTCATTTCAAACCCTCAACTCGCGCGCCCTCGAATCCTCCCTAGTTTTCAAAATTTCTCCTAGTTTTCACTTGAATTCATCCGCATAACACCTCCCATCACAATTGAGCTTCACTTTGCATCAAATTTGAATTTGCTTGAAGAATTGTGAACAAAAGGACCTAGTGGTTCAAATCTTCCACTTCGAGTTTAACTTAGAGAATTCTTAGGTAAGAACACCGTTTCTCCTTGTCAATTCGTTGTTAATTATGTATTAAGGAGCATGGTAGGTGTGTATTTTGATATTTTTGCTATAAATGATGTGAATTATTCTTTGAGGCAAATTATCAAACACCTTGTGGGCTTGTATAATTGAGGAGATGTAGGGTGAATTGTTGATGAACAAGGCATGGCCAATGTTTATTTGAGCTAATAGTTGTCGAGAATGGCCATAATTTTTGTTTGTTTGGGGTAGTTGATCGATCAAAGTGACGTGGGCATGTGAATTTACATCACTCAATATGTTAGCTTTACTCCCCTATTTTGTTGTTGCCATTGACGATATTGAGAGGCTAATGAAATGCGTTTCAGGTACAAACACTTCATGGTCGAGCAAGAAACCCCAGGGTGGAAGGAGACGGCACGCGGACAAGACAACGCGAAGTAGCACCACGAGGTCGATCCAAACAGCCTCAAGCATATGGAGTCAACTTAACAAATGCCGATGATCTTGAGCGATGGAATCGCTTGATCGGTCGCCAAATAGCTCCATCCGCACGCCGACGATGATTGTACCCAAACTTTGGGGATCCATGAGACGTGGCGTCTTTTTCGCCAAGGTAGATGGACGAACTTCATGAGCCGAAGGTGGCCGACATTCAAAAAGCATACATTGAGTTCTTGAGTACCGTGGAAGTACTCAAACAAGGCGGGACCTTTGAACCGTATATGATAAAGTTTCAATTGGGGAATGTCCGTAGACAAATCGTTTGCGACCCAATTGAACACCATTTTCGAGGTCCCAACAAACGCCGATTTCGCCCGATGCCTCATTATGATCAATACGATTTGAGAATGCTTGTGGAAACACCACAAACGGGGCCAATGTTGTATGTCGCGCTGACCGCAAAAAGCCTTCGATCCGAATCCGCTTTTCAGATATACAACGCGGATCGCTCCTCTGTGTTCGCCGAGAAAACATTGGAGGATGACGACTAAAGAACTCTATCTCCTCCGGTGTATGGTCACAAACACCCCCTACAACACCGCCGTTAATTTTGCCGAGCAAATGAACAGCTTAGCTAAAGTGAAGTGGGGTACGATTTCTATAGGGGCCTCATTACCCCTATTGCCCTAAGCATTTCAATGTCGATTTTCGAGGCTTGAGCCTATCCCGGCAAAAGACTGGTTAATTTGGCATCGTTGCACCATATGAAGTTCATAGCGAACGAAGACAACAGATTGGTGCTTCTACAAAAGAAAGGTGCTTCATTTCCGTTGTTTAACCCACCATACACCACCGTTGATACATTGATGGACACCACCAACTTTTTAATGAACTCGACGCACATAACCGAATTAATGAGGCTATAGAGTCAAGAAAGAGACGCAGAGTTGAAGGTTTTCGGACGAAGAAGATATGGTGGAGGAGGAGGATGAGATACATGGACGCGAAATGGGGATGGAACCTCATCATCCCCAAATCGGGTATGATATACCCGAGTCCTCACACGGAGGCGATTATCCTCGACATTCTCAAAGCGGGATCGCCCGGTCCGTCTCACAGGAGGACCCCATCGCGACGCCAATTTTCAAGACATGTTTTATGCGTTTGGGGAGAACTTGAGGCGGCAAGAAGAGTTAAGAGTTGAGGCGGCAAGGAGAGGATTTAAGGCAACATAGGCCTGATTTTCTCGCTCAATGAGCGACGGAGCAAATGCCTCCGAGGAGACGGGCAAGTGCTCCAACAGCCTACAAATGTGGCATATTTCTCAAGTGCCACTTCCCACCACCGCCCAGTTGATTCGTATATCCCCACTTTTTGTTATTGAAATTCTATTTTTCCCCTTAGACACTATAATTTCATTCAAGTTTGGGGGAGAGATAGTATTTTAATATATGAAAAGTGTGGATACAAAAAAAAAAAAAAAAATCATGCATTTTGTGTTTTCATATAGTTGCATTAGAGCACTCTAGATTGCATTTGCATTAGAGCACGTTTATAGCTTTAGCACGTCTATTGCTTTAGTAGTGGTTAGAGAGTGTGTTGACCAAACATGTGCAACTTGTTGTTTGTGTGTTGATTGAGAATTCATATTGTTGGGATTGATGTCAAGTTATGGATTGATTGAGCCTTGAATAGATAACTTGGAGCATGTTGATATGAAAACTTGGTGTGATGCTTTGAATTACATCTTGACTAGCCTCGTGAGCTTTGAGCCTTTATCGCTTATATCTTGTGCATCTTATTGTAATTTGAGTGTATCATTCATGTTGATTAAAATTCTAGAACTTGCTTGGGTATCTCTACCAAGGCCACATGTTGTATGCGAATTGTGAATGTGATTAAAGGCCATCTTTTCTAGCCTTCAAGCTTTTTACCTACCTAAAGATGTTGAAATTCCTAGTTAGCCAAGTTGAGCCTATAGCCTATTTCTTTGATAACCACAAAATTTAACCCTTGATCTTAATATATCCATCACCTTAAACTCGAATGTATAGCGTTGAGTAAAGGAATGAATGAGGATGAATGGGTGGGAATTGAAAAGTAGGATAAGTGGGCATACTTGGTTAAATGGGACATAAAGATGAAGGAAAGGAGTTGAATAAAAAGTGTTGAAAATACACAAATGAAAAAAATTTATTGAAAAGTTGATAAACTTGGAGGCGAAGGATTGTGAATGGAGGCAATTCTCAAAAGAAAGAAAGGAAATGGAGATAAATGAAGTTGATAAAAATGAGAGATGATTGAGAAGATATGGGATTGTAATGAAAATGATTGATATGCTCATCGGTCTATACACTCGAAGCCTGAGTCACTTTATCCAAAAAAAAAAAATTCCTACCTAAACCAAAGAGCCTTCATTACAACCAAATGAGAAAGTCCTTTATGATTCACAAATTGCATACACTCGTGAGATATGAGACGAATTGCAAGCCTATGGTAATTTTGCGACATCGAATTGATTTGAGCGTAAACACGTCCTATAACCTCGTGAGATGAGAGTATACACTTAACTTTGAGAGTTGATTCGTGAGCATTTCACTTTGTCTTATTTGAGGCGTGTTCTTTTGATTAGATATTTGAGGCTTGATTGAGTTGTACTCAAAGATTCATGACGAACAATTTGGATTTTCGTGTAGACTTGGTGTGCTACGTTATCTTTATCTCCCGTTATGCTTTATCGTGTTCTAAATATTGTTGATCGACGGTCAACAGCTTAAGTTTGGGGGATTTTGATGTTGTGAATTTTGCATGTGTTTCGATGTGTATTTCGAGCTATAATGATAAGTAAACATGCATATACTGCTAAATGTTACATATTCACTCCTTGTGGAAAAGATATTACACTTTGCTTATTTTGTAGGAATTTCATGATATTTGAAGCTAATTGAATAAGAATACGAGGAAAGCAAAGTGGAAACACGGAGAATTGAGTGGATATACGAGAAGTGAAGCCTAAAAGAGCGAAAGTTGAGCGCTCACTTTAAGAAACAGGGGCACACGGGTTGGGCGTGCCTCAAGACACCACCCGTGCACCCCGTATAAGGTTGATTGAAGCCGCAAAGATGGCGCACGGTAGCCCATGCATGGGCGCACCACCCGTGCGCCCTACAGAGAGTCGATATCTCACGGAGTGGCGCACGGCAGCCGTGGTTCGACGCACCACCCGTGCGCCCTACAGAGAGTTGGGGTATTCCAGCAGGTGGCGCACGGGTAACTCCGTGCGTGGGCGCACCACCCGTGCGTCTCATACTGAATCCCATTATCTGGCCGCATTAAGCCCTAATCATGATGGGGAGTATAAAAAGGCTTTTGGGGGCGCACACAAGGGGAATCGACATATTTTGGGATCTACAACACAAGACAAGTGGTCTATTCTTGGAAGAAGACATCAAGGAGACAATCGGGTTGCATCTGAGCTTAAGGAACGGAGATATATCGAGAGATTGTCGACTTTCCTAAGTTTTTCTTGCTTCTCTTTTAGTTTCAATCTTTCATTTTAGTTGTAATGGCTTTGAACAATTTGTTTATGAGTTGTTTAGAAATCATGTAGCTAAACTCTTGAGATTTCCGGTTTTGGAAGTAGATTAATGAACTCTTGTTGGATGTTTTAATCTTAGTTGAAGTTATTATCTTAAAGCCTATTTGAGTATTTTGAGCTTATTCTTGTTTTATCACTTGATCAATGATTTAACTTGTTTGATATATTGATTCATAATTCGAGAGATGAGTTTCAATATTAGATCTTGAATACTCGACACAAATATTTGCATGAATCGAGAGGTTTGTAAATATTTGTGAAGATATTTGATCTTTTAAACTTTTGGGAGTCAATGCTTCATGTTGAGTAGAGATGCTAGCATAAGTATTTCAATCTACATTTTATATGCATCTCGAGAGAGAGGATAAAATAGTTTTGTGATCGCCTTATAGGAATATTGATAATAACCTCGCTTTGATTTAATCGACAACAAGAGGATTATTAATCGAAACCTTAACTCGAAATCCATTCCATTATCTTGATACTTCTATCATTTGTATTATCTCAATCTTGTGTTTTAGTGATTTAAATTGTCTTAATCTCAATACAACAATCATCAAATTTCGATCGCCTAAATAAAAATAAGACTATCTTGGTTCAATACTTAGCATATTAATTTATTAGTCTCCGTGGATACGACCTTGCTACCCTATTCTATAAACTACACCGTACACTTGCAAGTGTGAAGCTAAAAATAAGGCGACTGTGATTGGCAGAGGGATGTTCTCTACTCAGCCTTCTTTACCCCGGACGCCTCAACCTCCCGTGGGCCTTCATTTCCTCCAGCCTCTATCGCCGCGAGACTTGGTCCTCCCTTTCGAAGCTGTCACTGCCTTAGGGTCTTCTACAAGGGCATCCATCGAGTCTCAACCCCATGGATTGCACTTTCATCGCCTGCAGTGTTAACTCCCGCGGCCGTCCCTTCCTCGTGCCTCGATCGCATCAGCCAGCCATTAGCCTTCGAGTAGCTTGGCATCTCACCGAGACAGCCTCAAATCGTCCGAGCTTCGTTGATGGCAACATGTCGCTTTTTCTTGTGATTGTAATTTCTCTTCTTCGCCTCCTTGCTTCTTTGTGGAGTCATCTCGCAGATCCTCCGACCTTGTCAGAATGGGAGAGAGTTTCCTCACCAAGACACCACCGAGTGACTTGAAGTGGGGTCACTCGCCTCCGCACTCCCCGGCCGTTGCAATTGATGGTTCAGCTGCAGTCAAAGGGTGTGGTGGCACACCTTCAATAGGGTTGGCTCGACCGGGGTCCCCACTAGCCCGCCATCGCCATTTCCCTTATCGCTTCTTCTTCAGAGTGAGTCGGGAAGTGGTAGCAAAGAACATCATGGTTATTTGTCAACCACTCCCATTGGATCGATTTCACCGTGTTCGAGGACTCTCCCGGTCCCTCCATCAGTCTTTGCTCGTGAAGGATTTTTGATTCATGCAATGCTTGCCGATTTGTAACTCTTTCTCGGGCAAAGCCAGATTCTCCTGGTTCCTCGTCACTTTCGAGAAGACATCAAGAAGAGGATGGAAGTGTTCTGTGGTGCCGAGATAGGGCGATGCTTGCCTTTTCACGTGCTTCGCTTCTTCACCTTGCTTTGCTCTCTCCCGTCCTTGTAGATTTGGCAGATGTCTAAGCAGCTTGTCCTCATCAAGTGGGCCGAGCACAAAGAGTTAGTCCAAGGAAATTTAGCAGCCTTCTCTTCTTCTTCTATGAACTCGGGCCGTTGGAACTGCTCTTGACTTGCTCAACTTCCATTTTCTCCACTCACGCAGACGATTTTGATGTCCTGGGTAAGGTGGAGATAGATCATTACATCACTATCGCTTGGGCTGGTTTTTCTTGTTTCAATGTGGTGAGCTACCGTGTCTTCAGTTGCCTCTCGCTGGTCGCTCCACAGATTTGGTCGTTTAACAACTACATCCTGGAGACTCTACTTTCCAAAGTCTCGTATTTGTGCTAGCCGAGTAATCGACTCACCTGGGTTTCTCTTGTTCGGTCCGCTTGACGAGTCTTCTTCTCCTCCGGTTTGTACCAGGGGAATTTCTGTTCGCAGCGCTGTGTCCTCTCGAGTCTTGGGCGGGGCCTGCCGGGTGTTTGTTTTCGGAGGAGCCGCCTGCCCTGGGCTTGTCGGGCTTCTCCTCCTTTTGACGATCGGAGAAGGCATTTGTGAGTCCTTCTCGACCACGCCGCAGGGCAGTGACACGCTTGTCGGGCAGTGACTCCGCAGGGGCAGGAGCATGTTTGGTTTTTTTTCGCAGGGGCGCTAGCTTTTCTTAGCAAACGCAGGGCATTTTCTTCTTAGTCTGGAGAGGAAACAGATCTTTCGGGTCACCGATTCCCCTCACCGTGTCGCCCTCGCATAAGCTCGCTTCGAGCACCTGAGAGGTTAGCTCGAACATCCTCTTGTTGACATGGAAAGCCTTCCCATGTCTAAGAGGTACTCCTTTCACCTCCAAGATGGCCAATCACTAGGCCATATCCTAGGGATCCTCCAAATGTGCCATCTTCTTTGAAGGACTTGTTCCCCACGTTCGGGCAGACCTGTGAGATAAACCAGCCCAGCTTTATCTTCTTTTTCTTCGATGATTGCAGCCATCACAACCAGCTTTGTTTTTTGATAGTTGGTCAAAGTCGCCAAATTTGATGTCGATACATTTGGCAACTATGTCCAACAATTTGTGATAATCCTCCTTCAGCCAGCTTCCTTGTTTGTCGTGGTATATAATTTTATCGCCAAAGGTCGGACTTGGCTATTTATTTCCATGCGTCACCCAAGTTTACATCATTTTCCTTAATTTCAGCTTGCTCCTTCCGCAGTAGTGAGCAATATTCACCAAATCTCGGCAGTTGATAGTCACCGCTTCCCGTGAATGATGACTTGATTCCTTCGCCGTGAATCTCAAAGATTCACGAGAATTGTGCGACCTCCTCCACATAGGTCATAGGATATTCCAGCTAGAAACGGTTTTAGTCCCGGGACGCTTCCAACCTTTCCGCGATTTTCTTTACCAGGGTGTCGCTTGACCGCTTCACCATTCCGTTTAAATCCACCGCCGAACCGTGTGGATTTGCTTTCCTAACTTAGTAAAGTCGTAGTTGGTGCCATTTTAATTATATCAAGAAAAGTCTTAAATTGATTTGAATGTGATGATGGTTTCGAGAGTAGTTTGCCTTTGCTTTTATGAGAAAAAGATGAACAGCTTTTAGAAGTGTGAGAGAGAAACTGATTTAAAATGGTTTAAATATGGTTTATGAAAGGACGACGCAGACGGTTTTTTGAATTGTGATCGAAATCAACGGCTTGATTTCGCACGCCTATTGAGCATTTCACGCCTCGATTTAATGTGGCAAAGATTTATATCCAATCATAAGCTTAGTGCGGTTTTATGTCCAGACACATCATCATTATGCCGACGTGTTCCTTAAGACATTCCCGCTAAGTCAAAACGATCGCTTTTGTCACTTTGCTCATAAGTTATTCACCTTATCTCTTAGCCGATTTAACTCTACTCCTCGCAGCTTCTTTCGTGACTCAATATCACCGACTCGTGTAGTTGTCTTTCCAATACACTGATGCATCGAGTTGATTTTTGTTTTCACTCTTTTTTTCTTTTTCTGTTTCTAATGCTCTTCTTTGATTTGTCCGAGTGTCACCACCAATCAACCCCAACTCATGCTTCGAAGTTCTTCAAATCTTGACTCACATAATGGTTTTGTGAAGATGTCCTAGTTGTTTATCGCTTGAGATGTATTCCAAGATAATGTCCTTCTTTTCAACATGATCTCTTATGAAATGATATCCGACATCTATATGTTTTGTTCTTGAGTGCAACACAGATTTTGAGTGATTGTAATGGCACTTGTGTTATCACACATGATTGGAATTTCTTTTTCTTCAACTTCATAGTCTCTCACCGTTGTCTCATCCATAGACTTGGGCACAACACCGCCCGCAGCCTATGTATTCCGCTCACTGTAGAGAGGTGGCTATTGTTTTTTTCTTGCTAAACCAGAAATTAGTCTGCTTCAAAGATTTGACAGAGCCTCAAGTGCTTTTCCTATCCACTCGTGATCCAAATAGTCGAGTCCGAATAGCCAATTAGTCTTGAATCCACCTTCCTTTCGATACCATAGCCTACTTCTTCGCTTCCTTTCAAGTATCTTAAGATTTCTTTAGCCATCGTCATATGGTTTCTTTTGGAGCAGATTGAAATCTTGCACATACACCTACAACAAAGGTGATGTCCGGCCCGCTTGCCGTGAGATAGAGCAGTTGATCCAATAAGTGCTCAGATCTTGTTTGATCTACAAGTGCTTGCAATCCGCATCCATGTCCATTTTTGATCGATGTGTTCATTGATATTTTTACGTAAGACTTCTCTTCCATACCAAACTTCTTCATTAAATCTCTCGGTATATTTTGTTCGACTTATTTAAGGTTCCATCCTTCACTGCTTCACTTGAAGTCCAAGGAAAATGTCACTTCTCCCATCATGCTCATTTCAAATTTGCTTTGCATGAGATTTGAGAATTTTTCACACAGCCTTCTTGTTAGTGGATCCAAAAATGATGTCATCCACATATATTTGAACAAGCAAAGATACTCTTCTTGTCTTGAATTCTAAAAGTGTTCTATCTACTTTTCCTTTTGTGAATCCATTCTCGCTAGAATTGTGACAGGTATCATACCATGCTCGGGTGCCTATTTCAATCCATACGTGGCTTTCTTGAGTTTGTATACCTTGTCTCCAAGAGTCTTCTCGCTTCAAATCCTGGAGGTTGTTCAACATATACTTCTTCTTCCAATAAACCGTCTAGAATGCACTTTTTACATCCATCCGATATACAATGAAATTCTTGTGAGTCGCATAGGCAAGAAACATCCTTATAGCTTCCAATCTTGCTACAGGCAAATGTTTCATCAAAATCTATCCTTTCTTCTTGACAATATCCTTTGGCTAGCCTGCTTTGTTTCTTACTACGTAACCTTCCTCGCTCATCTTATTTCGAATACCCATTTGGTTCCAATAACATTTTGATGTATGGGTCTTTGCACTAGTTCCCATACTTTGTTTCTCTCAAACCGATTCAGCTCTTCTTTGCATAGCTTGAATCCAATGTGTGTCATCCAATGCTTGTGACACATCTTTTGGCTCCATTTTAGATGAAGCATGTGAACATAGCTTCTTGTTGAGTTCGATCTTGTTTTGACACCTTCTCTTATATCTCCAATGACAAGTTTCGTGGATGGTCTCTTAGCCATCTTACATCAAAGTCGAGTGAGTTAGCTGGATTCACGACTTGCAACAGGTTGTCGTGGTCGCCTCTCTCGTAATCACTTACCGTAAATTTTCCACCGCTTTTGAGATTCACTATCTCATCTTCTTCTCAATTGATAATCCCAGCCTTCCGCCTTCCAAAGATAGGGACTCTTTCGATGGTCGATGATTCACCTTATCGCCTGACTCTTCAATGTCTTCTCCATTTACTTTCGCTCATCGAATACTACATGAATGGATTCTTCAGAACCATAGTTCTTTTATTGAGTATTCAGAGCTTTACTTTCACCGAGTATCCTAAGAAGATACCTTCATCATTTTTAGCATCAAAAGCCTTTAGTTGTCTTTGCTTATTGTTGTGGATTGAAGCATTTACATCCAAATATCCCAAATATGCAACATTTGGTTTTCTTCCAAACCCGCATCTCATAGGGAGTCTTTGTTAGCCGTCTATTTATCATACATCCTGTTTTGGGGTGTAGCAAGTTGTGTTAATTGCTTCAGCCCAAAATCTTTTTGGTAACCCCGTCTCAAACCTAACATGGTCCTGCCGCTTCTTTTGAGGGTTCTGCTCCTTCTTTTCGCAACTCCATTCTGTGGAGTCCTTGGCCGTGATAATTCATGACCAATGCCATTCTCAACACAACATCGAAGTTATTATTCCATTGACAAACTAAGCTCCTCTATCCGATCTTATTTTGATAATGGTTTGACTCTTCTCATTTTGAATTCTCTTCATCACCGTGGTAGTTTTTGTAGAGTTTCTTTCTTCTTGCACATGAATATTGTCCATGTATATCTTGAGTAATCATCTACTACCACCAAGGTGTATTTCTTTCCACTTATGCTTGCTTCGGTTCCACTGGGCCAAATAGATTCATATGAAGTAGATGCAATATTCTTGTTGAGGATGGGCATGTTTTTTTCAATGACGACTTGATTTGTTTTCCCTTCGACATGCATCACATATACTTTCCTTCTTGTATACCGAGTCCTGAAGTCCTTCTACAAGATGACTTCTTGCCAACTTGTTAATTGTTTTGAAATTCAGTGTGACTCACTTTTTGTGCCATGTACCAACTTGATTCACCGGTTTTGCAAGAGATGTGCAGATCGGGTGTTGCAGCTTGACCAATCCACTACATACATATTTTTCTGTCTACTTCCTTGCAAAGACAACTTCATTTGATTCAATATCTTTGATTTGGCATATTCCCATGTTGAATCCAACATTGTAGCCCTTGTCACAGAGCCGATCGATACTCAAGAAATTGAAGTTGAGTCCTTCAACATATGCAACATCCGTGATTTCTAATCCATTCCTCTTGATGGATCCAATGCCTCTTATTTCACCAGAGCTTCATTTCCCAAATATGACTTTTGCTCCTTTGACTTCCTTGAATTTTGACAGATTTCTCTTATTTCCTCGTCATATGTCCGGGAATGCCACTATCCATGTACCAGTTCCGCACTCACTGCTCAACCGCAATCAAGGAAATTAAGTTTTGTGTACCCATACTTGTCTGGGTCCCGAGGGGTTAGAATTGTAAGATGATCCAACCAACCTATAGCCAAATGATTTGACTCTGGGTTGCCATCTCGCGCCATAATCATAATTAATTCGCAAATTGCTTGGGGATTCTGTGTTCATACAACTGCCTCTTTTTCCCCGTATGCCCAAGATATGTGTTTTAGCAATCGCTTCCTTGGGTAATTGTGGTGTTTTTGAGTGTAGTGCCCTGGGTGCATGTGTGTGTCGATGAAAGCTCTCAAACTTTTGGAATGGCCTTTGTTGAGTTCTGTGCCTTGCCACTGGGCTTATATTCCATAAGTCTATGCCGATGGTTCACATTATTCCAATCACTTGGCTTGGATATTTTCTACCATTCCCATCATATGTGTTTTTTTATGGATTTTTTCTCGGGATTTTTGGTAGCTCGCTTTCTTCTTTACAGTATTTTTCGCTTGGAGTTTGGCCGAGGGACTTGGTCAATTTCTTCTCGCTTGTCCTTCCAAAGACACTCAATCGGTCGTTTTCCTTTTCCTTTGTAAACAGGCCGCTTTGCTTTAGTATTGTGCTTGATTGAAAGTGTGTGCAATATTTAGAGTTTTGGATTTCTCACTTTCATGACTTGAAGATCCTTTTTCCAAAATTACTTGAGGTTTGACATGGCACAAAGGAATTAAATCCTAAGTTCTGCCTTGCTCCACATTCTCTTTGACTCATAATAAGATCATCCAATGATTTAGATGCCTTAGTGAACGAGGCAATAACATTTTTGAGGTCATTCTCCTCTTTCTATAGTAGCGATTTCTCGCTACTAATTTAGCATTTTCATTTTTAAACTTTCATTTTCAATAGCTATTCGACTTAGAGTACTCAAACTCCTTAGTCACCTTTGAGTTTTGACCTTTAAGTAGGATGTTTTCCTCATTCAATAGTGTGTGTGAGGATTTAATGTGCTCAAAATCTTATATCATTTTGCCTAATGAATCATAAAGATCGCAGAGGGTGATGAAGTGTGTGTGTCACACCACTATCACAAGTGTCCGAGCTTGTTGAATTAGATTGTACCTCATCTTCTTTGATCTTGTTCTTTGGCCATTGCAGCATCAGGCTTCTTCTTCGTAGTCACTCGAGTAAATAACTTCATCTTCCTCAATCACTGCCTTCTTGGGTCAAGCTTCAGCAGCCTCTCGCAGCCCATCATCGCTTTTTTCTTTTCTTTGTCTTCTTTCTCTCAAGACCTTTCTTTCTTCTTCATTCATGTACTTGTTGACTACAGATATGAGCAAATAATGGCATAGTGACCTGGTTGTCTACAATTCCAACATAGATATTCAAATTTCTTTGATCGCCTCTTTCTACTTCTTGAGTTGTCACCTTTTGATACTCAATTGGTTGATGATCCGCTCTCTTGTTGGCCTATCATCCCTTGATTTGGAGTGAGCCGAGTGTCTTCCGAAGATTCACCCTTTCCTCTCTTGTAGTTCTTGTTAAAGAACTTGTTAAATCTTTTAACCATCGTGGCTATTTCTTCGTGGTCAACCGCTTTTCTTTGACCTCAGCTTCTCTTTCCATCTTTGACAATTAGAGCAAACCGCTTGGGTACAACGTCTCTTCCTCGGTCTTTTTCTTCTCACCAAACTCAGGCTTTGAGGTCCGAGAATAGTTCATGGTTGGATGTCTTTGATAGGTCCATGGAATGCCTCTGCCATGACCTTCATTTCCCATTCACCGAAGACTTTTTAGATCTCCATACACATTTCCTTCTCGTGTATATTCCTTTCAAGTGTAGATCATTTGTGATTTCGTAAACCGAGCATCCAGCTTGATCCGATTCTCTCCCGAGATCATTTTGAAATTTTCAAACTTCTCGTACAAATCGATAATTTGTTTTCTTTGATTTGCTCCGAGCCTTCACAAATCAATGTCACCTTGTCCCGCATTTCTTTAGCCATTTTGCATAATTTGACTTTGTTGAAATGGCTTTGTCCAAGGTTTTGTAGAGATGTCCTTGGCTACATTATCCAGGTTGTATCTTTTTCTCGTCATCATTTGTCCACTCGCTTCTTGGTTTTTCAACCACGACGGTCCGGGAGCAAAGATCTTCTTCTCCTTCACCGCAACTCTTCGCATACACGCGGTTCACCTTTAATATTTGTAGAGGCCCATCTTCTATCACTATCCACATCTCATCATGTAATGCCGATAGATGAGCCTCGCATACGAATTTTCCAATCATCAAATTCTTCAATGGTGAACATAGGGATGCGTGTTAGATTTGCTTCCATGATAATGACTTTTAATAAAAAGAGTTTTGAAAGTTTAAGTACTAAAGCAGTATTTTGAAAAATTTGGAGATCTAGTTCAAGAACTGCCATGAGGGTTCAATGAACCAACCGCTCCGATACCACTTGTAGGTCCCAAGGGGTGTAAGTGTAAGGTTTAGAAGGGGGTTGAATAAACCTTACCAAATTTTCGATTTAGTCCTTTTAAATCTACAGAGTTAATTCTACACAAACCGTGTCCTTGATGGACAATTAATTAGTCACTCAAGAGAGTTAATCTTTCAATGCATCATTGAGTCGTTGATGGAGTAACTCACTGTTGGCTATAATTTAACTCACCGTGGTTTTATTTTCACGAAGACTTAACACCCTTAAGTTTGATTAAACAAAATATTAGAGCTTGATTTAGTACTTGTAAATTATCAAATGGATAGCAAATTTATCACAGATATAAGCAATTAAAAGTGCAGAATTTAAATGTCGAAATGTAAATGACACAAGAAAGTTTTTATAGAGGTTCAAGATGGGGTAATTCTTCTACTCCTCTCTTCTCCAACTCCCGGAGGAATCCACTAAGTAACGATCGCTTTACAAAGTGGTAAACCCGTACCGATACAAGTCTTGATCACAACAAATCGACTTGATCCTTTGGGACTGGCCCGAGACGCCTTGATCACTCACCGGCTTCTCGCTCGACTCAGCCTTCTTCACAGGAAACCGCTTTGCTACTACAGCCACTTGCTCAAGCTCTTTGGATTTGATCACGAAGCCCTCCAAATGCTTAAGACTTAGTTCAACTTTGAACTTTTCTACAATCCTTCCCGGAAAGTAGACCCTTGTTTTCAAAGGTTCTCTTCAATCAAGTTGAAGCCTCTTCCTTCAAGGTAAGTGTTGATTGATGTACTTTGAATGTAGGCTTGAGGATTGAGATTGTTTCGCTTTTTCTAATGTGCTTGTATATCTCACGATGTGTCATTCATGCATCCTTTTTCTCAACCAAACTCCTCGCCTTTTTATAGTGAACTTTCAAAAATTTGCCCGCTTGAAGAGATAGCTTATTTTTGAAAGTCACTTTGCAGCGTTGGCTTTGCGCTCTGGAATTGCCGCTTTCCTCGTATGAATTATTCTTTTCACCTTTCGTGAGTTCTCGACACGTGTAGTGCTTCCCATCGTTCATTCCTTTTGCACGCTCGGGATCGAGCACTCCAAGAAAGGTTGTATGGAGATATTACTTGTTTAAGTAAATCTCGATTTCAGGCAACGGTTCTTTTACAGCTTATCTCGACTGATCGCATTTTCGCTTTCCCAGTGTGACTTAGAGTCGCCTTCCAATCATCGGATGACTCTTCTCCGTCACTTCAACTTGAGACTTCGCTTTTCTGAGTCGATTGATCGATGTTCCACTCACCGCATCTCACCGCTTCTTCAAAAGAGTGTTCCCGCCTACTTTCTTTGCCATACTCAACTGCCTCACACAGTCTTCCTTCCAGACTTCATTGTCTTCTTGCATGTTAGGCGTACTTGACTCACCTTGGCCACTCTATTCATTACAATGCATTTTACAACAAGAATCGGGGGTGCCAACTTTCTATTCTAAGTTTTATATGGCATTCATCAAAATCTAAACAATAAAATTCCTAACAAAGAGCTAAAAGGATATTGCCAAGAAGAAGGGATAGATTTTGATGAAACATTTGCCCTCGTAGCAAGATTGGAAGCTATAAGGATGTTTCTTGCCTATGCACTTTCACAAGAATTTCATTGTATATCGATGGATGTAAAAAGTGCATTCCTAAATGGTTTATGGAAGAACAAGTGTATGTTGAACAACCTCCGTGATTTGAGCAGTAAGACTTTGGAGACAAGGTATACAAACTCAAGAAAGCCTTGTATGGATTGAAACAGCACCGTGAGTATGGTATGACACCCTCGTCACAATTCCTAATCGAAAATGGATTCACAAAAGGAAAAGTAGATAGAACACTTTTTTAATTCAAGACAAAAAGAGATACCGCTTGTTCAAATATATGTGGATGACATCATTTTTGATCCACCGACAAAGAGTCGTGGTGAAAATTTTCAAACCTCATGCAAAGTAAATTTGAAATGAGCATGATGGGAGAGTCGACATTCTTCCTCGACTCCAAGTGAAACAATTCAAGGATGGAACCTTCATAAGTCAAACAAAATACACCTAGACTTAATGAAGAAGTTTGCATGGAGGAGAAGTCTTCGTCAGAAAAATACCAATGAACACATCACCAAAATGGACATGGATGCAGATGGCAAGCTCTCAGATCAAACAAGATACGAGCACTAATTGGATCATTGCTCTATCTCACGCCTAGCAGCCGTACATCACCTTTGTCAGAGGTGTATGTGCAAGATTTCAATATGCTCCAAAAGAGAGCCACATGACAAAGAAGCCTAAGAGAATATTGAGATACTTGAAAGGAAGCCAAGAAGTAGGCCTATGGTATCCAAAGCCGAAGGTGGATTCAAGCTAATTGGCTATTCTTCTCGCTAGGCCGGATGCAGAGTTGACAGAAAGAGCACTTCGTGCACATGTCAAATGCTAGAAACAGCCGATTTCCTGGTTTAGCAAGAGGCAAATCACATAGTCATGTATCAG
This sequence comes from Rehmannia glutinosa, assembly GCA_016081115.2. Lineage (NCBI taxonomy): Eukaryota > Viridiplantae > Streptophyta > Magnoliopsida > Lamiales > Orobanchaceae > Rehmannia > Rehmannia glutinosa. The sequence continues at coordinate 50,812 of JABTTQ020001095.1, forward strand.
GTATCACATATCGCGGCAAATTGCAGCCCAAGTCCTACGGATGAGACAAAGAAATTGAGAGACTATGAAGTGGAAGAAAAGAAATTCCAATCATGTGTGATAACACAAGTGCAATAGCTATCACTCAAAATCCCGTGTTGCACTCAAGAACAAAACATATTGATGTCGATATCACTTCATAAGAGACCATGTTGAAAAGAAGGACATCATCCTGGAATATATCTCAACCGATAAACAACTAGCCGATATCTTCACAAAACCATTATGTGAGTCAAGATTTGAAGAACTCAAACATGAGTTGGGATTAATTGAACTGAGCCGACACTGCATTTAATTAAAGAAGAGAAATGGGAGAAAAGGGGAAAAGGAGTCAAAACAGAAATCACCAAGAATCACCAGACGGAAAGACAACTTCACCGAGTCACTGATAGCTGAGTCGCTAAGAGAACGTGAGGAGTAGAGTTAAATTAGCTAAGAGATAAGTTTCGAACAACTTATGAGCAAAGTGACAAAAACGCATGTTTTGACTTAGCGGGAATGTTTTAAGGAACACGTCAAAGATAATGATGATGTGTACAGACATAAAGCCGCACACCAAGCTTATGATTCGATATAAATGTGCCGCATTAAATACGAGACGGAAATGCTCAACAGGCGCAAATCCAAGCCGTTGATTTCGATCACAATTCAAAACCGCCCGCACGCCCTTTCATAAACCATATTTAAATCATTTTCGTCCGCTTTTCTCACACTTCTAAAATTGTTCATCTCTTTCTCTCAAAAGCAAAGGCAAAAATACTCGAAACCCTATCAACTTTCAAATCAATTTCTCGAGTTTTTCCTTGATATAATCCCCGAGAAATGGCACCAACTTATGACTTTACCAAGTTAGAGAAAGCAAATCCACACCGGCTCGACGTGGATTTTGACGATTGCGGTGAAGCAGGGTCCGACGACACCTGGTGAAGAAAATCGCCGAGAAGTTGGAAACGTCCGACTAAAACCATTTCTAACGTTGGAATATCCGATGACCTATGTGGAGTGAGGTCGATATTCTACGGAATGCCGAGATTCACGATGAAAGAATCAAGTCATCTGCTCACGGAAAGCAAATGACTATCTCTCGCCAAGGATTTGGTCAATATTGCTTACTACCGCCAGGCGAGCATCCGAGATCAAAGAAGCCGATGTAAACTGGCCGACGATGGAAAGAAATAGCCAAGTCCGACTTTGCCGATAAAATAATATACACAAAGAAACAAGAGATCGCCAAGGAGGATTATCACAAGTTGTTGGACATAGTTGCCAAATGTATCGACATCACTTAAGTTTTGACCAATCACAAAGGCAAAGTCGGGTTGTAATGGCCGCAATCATCGAAGAAAAGAAGATCAACGGGCTGAGTTTGTCTACGCAGACTCGCTAACGGGGAACAAGTCCTTCAAAGAAGATGGTTCATTCGGGAGGATCCCAGATATGGCCTCGGTGATTGGCCGCTATTGGGTGAAAGGAGTCCTCTTAGACATGGGAAGGCATTCCATGTTAACAAGAGGATGTTCGTAGCTAACCTCTCTCGGCGCGCTGTAAGCGAGCTTACGCCAAGAGAGCCGACACAGCTGAGGGGGAATCACCGCCCTCAAGATACAATCGCTTCCTCTACGCCACAGAAGAAAGCCGCCTCGCACCGCTAAGAAGATCGGGCCGCCCGCAAAAGAAAACCAAACATGCTCCCCGCCCGCAGCAGAAGTCACCGCCCAAACTCGTGTTTCGCGTCTCGTTAGCAATGGGTCGAGAAGAACTCACAAATACCTTCTCCGATCGCCAAAAAGGAGGAGAATCGACAAATCAAGACGGCCAGCCTCCTCGTAAACAAACACCAAAGACGCCCCCGCCGCTTCAAGACTCAGAGGACACCGCTCCAACTGTAAATTCTCCGGACACAAACCAGAGACGAAGGGTTAACAAGTAGTCCTCAACAGAGAGAAACCACCAGCCGGGCCATTTGGCCTAGCACAAATATCGAGACTACCGGGAGAAGAGAGTCTCCGCATGTAGTTGATGAAACAAAAGTCTCGTCAAGGCGACACAGAGGCAACCCGAAGACACAACAGTAGCTCACATACCGGGGCTAATGTTAACCCGCGAAAGCAGAGATAGTGATGTAATGATCCTATCTCCACCTTACCCGACATCCAAAATCGCCTCATGAGTGGAGGAAATGGAAGTTGAGCAAGTCAAGGGAACAGCCTAACTACGAGTTCGAGTTCAAAGGTTAAGAGGAATCGCTAAATTTCCTCGACTAACTTCATCGTGCTCCCAAAGACTTGATGAAGACAATCGCGCAGACATCCCGCAGATCTACAAGGACAGGAGAGAGAAAAGCAAGTCAAGAAGCCAAGCACGTGAGAAGGCAAGATCCGCCCTATCTCCGCACCACGTAACACACACATCCTCTCCTTGATGTCTTCTCCGATGCTGACGAGGAACTGCAGAATGCCGCCGCACGTAAGAGTTGCAATGCAGAAGCATTGCACGATCAAGAATCCTTCACGAGCAAAGACTAATGGAGGGACCAGGAGAGTCCTCCGTAACACACCGAAATCGATCCAATGGGAGTGGTTCAAAGAAATAGCCAATGTTGTTGTCGCTACCACTTCCCCACCACTCGTAATAGGCAATAAGGAGATGGCGATGAACCGGGCTAGTGGGGACCCCAACGAGCCAACCCCTATTGAAGGTGTGCTACCACCGCCCCAACGGCCGAACAATCAATCGAAACAATGAGTTTGGAGACGAGTAACCTTATTCCAAGTCACTCACCTGGTGCGCCACCGAGGGGGAAACTCCTCCACCGCAAAGAAGGTTTCGGGAGGATGCCGCAGATGACTCCACAACGAATCAAGGAGGCGAAGAAGAGAAACTACAATCACAAGAAGAAATAAAGAAGTTGCCATCAACGAAGCTCGCATGCTTGAGACTGCCTCACCGAGGTGCCAACCGCTTGAAGGCTAATGACGCCGATGCGCAAAATGAGGCACAAGAAGGAATGTACCGGGAGTTAACACTTCTAGGCGATGAAAGTGCAATCCATGGGGTTGAGACTCCCATGGATGCCATCGTAGAAGACCCTAAGACAACCGACACATCGCCGAAAGTGAGACCAAGGCCTCGCAAAGAGAGACGGGCGGAGGTAATGGGGCCCACGGAGGTTGAGACTTCCTGTAAACAAGAGAGAACATCCCTCCCCGCTATCATCGACCCATCCGAGAGGAGACCGCACTTCATGATTCCCGTGACAACCCCGATGTCACTTTTCCGGGATCGAAGGCGTAAGAAGAAGTTTCGAGTCATCCCCATGACAAATCCAAGAGACTCATCCATGGGTGTTCCAATCACGAGCAAGTCTCGATCCAAGACTACTCACAAACTTTTAACTTTGATGATGAGCCACCATCGAAATCTCATCATCGTCCGATGACGCTTCGAGCAAGTGCCGAGACCGCCATCGAATGGAAAAATCACCAGACCAACAAAGTCATAAGACATACCGAGGTTCGCAGTTCGGGTCCGCTTCACAACAAGACCTACCAACAAGAGACCATCGCGCAGCTCCTCAAGCCGCAGCAGGATTGATTCCCAAAAGAATCGCTTCGCGCACCACTCATCATCAAAAAAGATTCCGGGGCTATGGTGATGAATCCTTCGAGAGTCTTTTCCTTTTCACCGAAATACCTGAGCTCCACGAAGAGTCGAAACGAACAAGCACGCTATCACAAACCACCTCCTTTTTCACCGTGCACCATTGTTCCAGCCGATTTTGATTTTGACGTTGTATGGCCATCACCGCAATGTAAGAATCACCAAGTCCGGAGAAGTGTTCAAAGCACTTTTGCCGAGGTTGAACGGACGGAGAGGCATCGTGCCTCTTCGACATGCAATCGACAACAGAGATGCTAACCTTACAGTACCGACCCGATCAAGAGGCATCACAATGTGATAAGGAATGGTGGCAACAAAGAAGAATCAATGCGTGTGGAACAGTGTGAGATACTTTAACTTTGTTCAATGTTCGCCGTGTGGAGAGAGCCGAAAATGCCGATGCAAAAACGGCCGAGAGAACACATTGAGCATATGCATGAAGCTCACACCGCCAAATCGTCACGCGTGAGCAAAATACAAATGATATACAACGCTTGGAAGAACACATGACTAGAAAATTCAGCCTTCTCATGGCCGAGATGAAGCCGATTTCACAGAGTCCAACGCTACTCGATCCGATTCCATGCCGCTTACAACGCAGCAGACTTGAAGCGTAACTCGACTATCCGCAGCTCGATTTCATGCTTGCCAAAGATGTTCCCTGGGGTTCCTCTATCCTTTGATGATGCCAAAAAGGGGGAAGAGGAATACCTTTAAAGCAGAAAATCAAGTCGAAAAGAAAGGAGAAAATTAGAAGGAACAACCGAGAAGAGAAAATCACCGATTATAAGTCTTGAAACAAAGAAAGGAAAGCTTGTTGAGGGGGAAGGATCAAAGCAGATGTGACATTGATGATTGCACAAACCCCCAACAAGGTCCTCACACCGACATTATAAGCAAAGAAACTCCCTCGTGATCGCCACTTCAACACTGCTGTATCTATGGCCGAGAAGAGAAAAGCAATTGAAGCAGGGATGAATGAAGAAGGAAGAAGAACGGATGCTGTGGTGATGAACATCTTGAAAGAACATGGAGGCATTCCGCTTGATAGAGACACGATGCCATTTCGTATGCCGGGACAGAGCCACGATCACTTGATAATTCAAAACGCCGAATCAAGGATATTTTGCAAATATGTCATGGCTCAAGCTTGGGACTTGTACTGAAAAGTGGTCTCAAGTTATGTGAAGAAAGCCGACAGCAGCAGACTTCCGGCTACTCACCGGGTCACTCGCTAGTCACTCATTGAAGAAGACCCAAAGACAAAGATACGCCGCAGGTAGAGCTACAAGCAGGAGTGGGAGGAAGAAGCTTGCACTCCAGCCTCCGCCAAGAATATTGAATACGAGATCCGTGAAAGAAAGGGAGGATCATCACTGGGCTTGACCAAGTGGCAAATTTAAAAGTGGCTAAATCTAACGTTGAGTATGCAAAGAGATTAGAAGAAGAAAACAAGAGACAAACTCAAATGCATGGGCAGAGAGACAGAAAGATTAAGAAAAGATGAAGTCGCAGGAAGGCATATGAAAAGAAAAGAAGGCAAATTGACTTACGATGAGAAGAAGAGAAGAAGAGAAGAAGATGTCGATCAAGATGAAAGTTAATGAGACAACAAGGAGATGAAGTTGTTGTCATTGCCCAACCCTTCGTATTTTATTATGTAAATACATACAATGTAAGTCTCCGTAATAAAGCTAATTTTTTTTTGAAGACAATTATATACTCCGATACACCTTGTAAACAACAGGTTAAGTACAAGAATGATATGATCAATAAAAAGATTGATTCTCACGCGATACATTCTATGTCAATACACTATTTGTATGTATCTTTGTTATCTCAGATCTTTGTATGGTTTAAGTTTTGGCATCATCAAAAAGTGGGGAAATTGTTAGGAATTTTATTGTTTAGATTTTGATGAATGCCATGTAAAACTTAGAATAGAAAGTTGGCACCCCAATTCTTGTTGTAAAATGCATTGTAATGAATAGATGCCAAGTCGAGTTAAGTCACCACGCCCTAACATGCAAGAAGACAATCAAGATCGGAAGAAAACTCGCCGCGAGACACCCGAGTATGACAAAGAAGAGTAGACGGAACTCTATCAACAAGCAATGAGATGCAACAGTGAAGATCACCAAGTCAACTCAAGAAAAGCCAAGCTTCAAGTCAATGTGACAAGAGTCATCCACGATTGGAAGTTCGACTTAAGTCACCTGGGGAAAGCAAGGAAATGCAATAAGTCAAGATAATCAGAAAAAGAACCGCTGTATTTAAATCAAGAGATTTACTTAAACAAGTAATATCTCCATACCACCTTTTTGGAGTGCTCCCCCGCTGCAAAAGGAATGAACCAATGGGAAGACTACACCGTGTCGAACCGAAAAAGGTGAAAGAATTCATACGAGGAAACGGTAATTCCAAGAACTCGCAAGCCAACGATCGCGAAAGTGACCTTCAAAATAAGCCTATCTCTTCAACGGGCAAATTTTTGAAAGTTCACTATAAAAGCCGAGGAGTTTGTTTGAGAAAAGAGATGACACACACGCGAGATATACAAGACATTAAAAATCGAAACATTCTCAATCCTCGCTTACATTACGAAGTACATCAATCCAACACTCACCCGTGAAGGAAAGAGAACTTCTATCGCCTGAAGAGGAAACTTTGAAAACAAGTGGGTCTACATTCCAGAAGGATTGTAGAAAGCGTTCAAGGTTGAACCAAGTCTTAAGCTTTTGGAGGGCTTCGTGATCAAATCCAAAGAGCTTGAGCAAGTTGAGTCAGAGTAAATGCGCAACCGCCTGCGGAAGAAGTTCGAGTCGAACGAGAGGCCACCGAGTGATCGGGCGCGCCTGTGATCGAGTCCCTAAGGATCAAGTCGGCCGTTGTGATCAAGACTTGTATCCGGATCAAGCTACCACTTTGTAAACCGATCATTACTTAGTGGATTCCTCCAGAGTTGGAGAAGAGAGGAGTAGGGAAGAATTACCCCATCTTCGAACCTCTATAAAAACTTTATCGTGTCATTTACATTTCAAAGATTTAAATTCCCCGCACTTTTAATCGCTTATATCTCCGATAAATTTGCTATCCATTTGATAATTTATAAGTACTAAATCAAGCTCTAATATCTCGCTTTAATCAAACTTAATGGTGTTAAGTCTTCCAATAAAATAAAACCACGCTTGAGTCAAATTATAGCCAACAACCGAAGTTACTTCCATCAACAGCCAAAATCGTTGAGAGATTAACTCTAATGAGTGACTAATTCGATCGGCTCCATCAAGGACACAAATTGTAGAATCAACTCAGATTTAAAAGGACTAAATCGAAAATTTGCAAGTGTTTATTCAACCCCTTCTAAACCTTACACTTACACCCCTTGGGACCTACATTCACTAATTGGTGTTGAACCACTTGCGCCTCGTGAGTTCTTTTTATTAGTACTCACTTCTAATTTTCTCTACAAAGGTAGACATCCTCAAAGAATACAACATTCCTTGATTCGATTATGGTACCTTCTACCATTTCCTGATTTTCTCGACTTATGTATCATAAACCTATATGCACTACTTTGGTATGCATATCCCACAAAGACACAATCAACTCCGCCTTTGGTCCAATTTTAACTTGTTTTGGTTCGTATTGCTACCTTAGCCAAACACCCCCACACTTTAAGGTATTTATATGCTTATGATTTTTCCATAATTCGTAGTGTCTTATCTTTCCCTTGCTGGTATTTTATTCAATATGTGGTGGTCACGTTAAAAGCCTTTCCCTCACATATTCTCGGGGTAATCCGAACTTATCAACACGGCATTCATCATCTCTTTTAGAGTCCTGTTTTTATGTCAAAGAACACTGCTAGATCGTGGGTGAATATGGTGTCGTTGTTTGATGAATTAGGTGCAACATATTCGCCACTCTATCACTCCGAATTATTTTAATCCTACCGCCAAGTTTTGATTTTCAACTTCATTTTTATAATTTTAAAAGCCTCTAATGCTTCATCTTTGCTTCTTAACAAGATAAGTAGCAAAATCTTGTGCAATCATCAATAAATGTGATGAAATATTTTTTACCACCTTTAGTTTGCACGAATTTTAGATCACACACATCGTGTGTATCAACTCTAAAGGTGAAGTGCTCCTTTCAACCGAATGAAACGGTAATTTAGCCATTTTAGCTTCAACACAAACTTCACATTTTCTTTCATGAAGTTTACTTCTGTAAATTAATCAATTCTAAATTTACCAACCTTTTTATAGATTCAACATTTACATGTCCTAATCTAATATGCCATAAATTAGAGCATCAAAGAATATAAAATGTAAGATTTATTCTTATTCATGTTCTCGCCAAAACGGCGACAAATATTACATTCATTTTGAAAAATTTTTGTCTAGATAACCCCTACAAGGAATCGCCCAAATTTGCTAAGACAAACTTTTCGTGACTAAAAACTAGTCTAAACCCATGGTGACCAAAGAAATAACCCGAAACGCATTTTGCGATGTCCTGGGAGATTATTTGTAACACATCCTTCAAATTTTAACTCCTTTCCCAAGTAGCTTTAGCAAAGACTGCTCCAATGCCAAAGAACATCGTAAGAGGCGTGATTCCCCATACGGAGCTTTCTTCCTGGCCGATGGGATGTAAGAAGAGAATGCATCCTTATCGAACATACATGGCAGTGGCACCAAGATCCACAAATCATTCTTTCAAGTTATCCACCAAATGGCTTCAAACACCACCGCCGACATGTCAACTCTCGCTGCCTCCCCTTTCTTCAACCATCGTATCGGACGCGGCTTGGTTTTTTTTTTTTTCACGACGCATACCCTTTGCCATATGGTTCTGTTTGCCACGCTTGTAAAGCAAGCCCCGGAATTTTCCAACCGCCGTTTTTTGCCTTTATCGTTAGCCTTTTCTTCGAAGTTACTTGACGAGCCGTGCTCCATCAAGTCAAGCTTTTGACTCCACAGGACAAGCTCGACTTAGAGTCAATCCTCCTATGCCTTCCTCAATTCTCGAGCCTCGACAATCGATCCTCTAGCCTCCCATCTCCTTTCGCTTATGTTTGAGATAATTCTTGAAATCCCTCCAACTCTGGGGGCAATTTCTCAATCAAGGCCACTTGAATGCTTCCTGCAAAGCCATTCCTCGGCAGAGATTTCATGTAGGATTAATCGAACTTCAACTTGTTCCATCACGGTTTTAGAATCAACCATCACAAAATCCAAGAACTTATCGACAACAAATTTCTTTGTGCCTAAGATCCTCCTGTTTTGTACTTCTTCTCCAAAGATTCCCACAATTCTTTTCGAGGATTTCACAAAGACAATACACATCAGAAAGTGCATCACTAAGTCCGCTTAGACATAGTTACGGCACAGAAATCACCTCGCCCCATGCATCAAACGCAACGCTGCTTTTTCAAAGATTCGCTTCGCTTCTCAGCAACAACAGAGCGCCTCGGTCGACATTTGCACATCAGGGTAGTCAGTAAAATAAAGCATTTTTTCGCTTACTTTCAAGTCGAAACCCATGAATTTTTCGGTTTCTCGCCTGAAAGTTGTGAGGGATGATCGGGTCTCCGCAGTGCTTGCCATCGAAGTTCGATAATTGCTTTTGCGATTGTGAATACAATGTTACAGACCTGATGCCTTCAAAATGGCAAATTACAGTTAAAGATTACAAGAAAAATACTATCTATTACAACTTCTTCAAAAGAACTTTCGTGGCCTTAGTCGAGATTTAATCTCTTTCCAAAGCAATTACATCTCGCTTAGTGCTCACGCTTGACGATTGCCCAAAGATAAACGCTTTACGCCTTTCTCAGGTAGTAAAGACCATTTAATACGTAAGCACATTCGAACTAGAAATGTGTCAAGATCAGTTGCGGACTTAGTGCAGTAACGCAAAATGATTGTATGTTTTTGATGGAGTATGAATTCGTGGTATCAAATCGCAATGCACAAATATGTATAAATAGCCAAACATTCCACCTCGGCAGGAGAAAAACCGGGTAGTGGGCATTAATCATTTGTAATAACCAAGGTGTTACACCCCACTACCGATGATAACAACAGTAGTGGGCTTATTTCTTGGGATGATCACCACCGCAGAGTTACAACTCAACATTACACGAATCCCGACACCTACAATGTCCGTATTCATCGGGTTTCACAAATACTGACCGCCAAGCCCATTTTCGAGTGGCAAAACTTAGCCGGACCCGACCGAGCCCAATAGGGCCGGGCCGCCCAAGCCTGTGCCCACGCCACGCCGGGGGGCGGGCGCGCGCGCGTGTGACCACTTGTGATCATCCACTTGTGTTATAGTTTATACAACAAATAACACCTTCTAGTAAATAAACTGTGATAAACTATGATTTGTATTCCATGTGGATAAGGCATAAGCCTTTCATCTCCCTTTTAAATAATCTTTACATAACGCCCATTTATGTGGCTACTTTTCTCAGTATTAATTCTCACCACCGAAATTGCTTTGAGAAATAAAAATACTACGAACATCTACTCGAACGTAGATTAATAATATATAATTTAATTCCTCCAGAATTAAATATTTAGCCACCGAAAAATTGGTCAAAGTCGGGTCGACATCCACTTTATCAAAACCAAAATATTTTAACTAACAACCCTACAATTATATATTAAAAGGTCTAGGATTCAAATCCACATTGACCAATTTCCTAAATTTTTTTGGAACAGATTGTCAGAATGATGACATATTTTAGATATAAGAAGACCGGAGATGTAATGATAAGAATATCGTGATCAGTCTTTGAAATATATATAATAATTGTAGCTTTGAAAGAAAGGAAAGTATATTATACGTTGAGTGTAATGATTTTTCAAAAATGATAAATATAGAAATAAAATATTTAATCGATTAAAATAATATACAATATAAATAGATTAAATAATAAAAATAATAAAAAGACTGTCTTGCCATAGTTATTGATTACAAAAAAGAGCCACTGGCACAATGATACCAATTTTGGCGGGCGATGCACGAGAATTATCACGCACCAGCAATTTTAGGACATGAAAAATAACCGATAGATTGAAATGAATATATTAATGGCAAGCATGCAGGAAAATGTGTGCTCATCAATTATGTATTTTTTTACACCAAAAGATGCCATTGGTCTAGGTTGGAAAACACACATTAAACTGTAACATTCACCACCTAATATAAAAAGTTCTGATTTTCTATCATTATGCCTTGCTTGATGATTGTTTAATATTTTGTTTGGCTGATAAACTAAGGTTTAGTGCATAAAAGGTTGATTTATTAAGGAAGCATTCACGAATACTTCTGCTTTCAGACTAACTAATTTATTTCGAAGGCAAATAGCTACGATTTAGAAGTTGACACGACAAGATTTGCAAATATAAGTTCTGAAAATTAATTAAATTTAGAGATTAAGTTTGATGGATAAGATGTAAAAAGTGTCTTTTTTGTGTTTAAAAGTCAAACTAGAAGTAAAATCATAATTTTACCTCTCCTACTTTTTGATTACGATTAAATGAATGAGAATTAGAACATTTAAAAACACTAGAAATGATATATTTAAAAGCTAATGTAAAATCACTTTTTTTAGTATTTGCATAAAGCTTGGTGGCCATGGTCTTCGTAAAAAAAGCGTAGAGATATGCCATTTTATATAGTGGTAAAAGATCAAATTGGTCAATTATGTTTTTGTGAAAATTAAAAAATAGACGTGTTTTTTAAACATGTTTTTAGTCATTTTCACTACAAACCGACGGCCACGCCTTCGCAGATTCTCCACGAGAGATATTTGACTATCTTTCAAGAAATTGGGCAGACATAATTAGGTACCGAGTTATATACTAGTCCCAAAAATGAGAAAAGAGTTAAAATGACATTTAAACTAAAAATGGCTGACAAATATGTTTTTTTCAAAACACGCTTAACAAATATTTTTGCTACGAAAAATGAAGACAAAAAAAAAAAAAAAAATGGGACGGACCCTTTATATATGATGTTTGTCACTTCATGGGCTCCAGGCCCCAATTTGAAGAATCAACATCGTTTGCATTCCGCTGGTGAATCTTCGTGTTGGAATTTAAAAAGATTTTTCTCATAATTATAAAATTCCTATTTGCTGAAATAATATGTACCAATAATTATGACAATTTTTGTTTTGTTATAGAGAAATGGTTTTTATTTCCTCGGAATGAGAACGCGTTTGGTAAATTCATCCTCCACTGAAAAATGAGCCCACTATATAATCATTATATTATTTAATTATAATAGTAATATTAACACAAATACTCTCATCTTTCTTTTGCATTAAAAATACTTTATATGTTATTAGAAATACTAATGTGACATTATTAGCTAGACAACAAAAAAATATATTTTTAATAAAATATTATTTTTATATAACACAAAAAATAGAATAAACAAAGCATATGAGTTTGACCTTTGGATCGATCCTCATCGGCTTGGCATTTTAGTGTAGTGGTTTAGAACCAATCGACCAGTATATGTTTGAAATATGTTTATATTTTAAATTTGTCAAGGTTTTGTGATTTTATAGGTCTTACTATTTTGATCTTTGTTATCGCTTATAACGCTTTTTCTACTGGATGAAATCCATTATTTTTTCAAAAAAAAAAAGAAAGAAAAGAAACTTGTATTTCGAGTTTAGTTTAATCATTAATCGATTTGAGCTCGAATTTCCGAGTTTTAATCGAATCAATTGGTTTTTTCCCATTTTTTATTAATCGAGTTGAGTTTCAAACCAAACTTCATATGTTATCGAACAAAAATACGTGTTCAAATTTGATTAGTCAAATTAAAAGTTTAGCTGAAACCATCTTTTAACAATCGATTTTGGTTCAATATAGCATAATTTGACCAATTTAGTTATAGAACAATAACTTTGTGATATTCCTAAAAACGATCACGGTGAATTTGTATCAAACTGTCATAAATATCTCATTTGTCCTAATAAAAACTACATTATTAGTTAATATGCTAAGAGCAACAACTGGGTGATGGTGGAATCATGTTCTTGGAGATATTATCGCCGAAAATGGTGTGAGTGCAGCAACTAACACAACTGTTATTGGGTTGACCCCATTTGCCAGCTTTCTTAATATATATCTCCAATGAAACTATGGGTGATAATTCTGGCCATCGACGGCTTTTACGTTTGGTTTTGTGCTATGCTTAAAATACATCAAAATTTAATTAAAATATAAAATAATTATGTTTTACACAAATTGGTAACATCGTATCGTATTTGTATTAGTTGTACTGCTCGATTCAAGTTTCTTTATTCGATTCGGATTTTCTCAAGAACTTTAGGTCGGGTTCGTCAGACGAATTATCGTGTTGTGTCGTGGATTACCATCCATATAACCCCACTTTAATTTTGATTTCACTAACTTACAAATTCCAAATGCCTTCACTATACATATTTAAACCAACCCATTTGCCATAAAAGAAAAAAAAGAAAAAGAATAATCCATTTATGCATGTGTTGGTACAGAGGAAAGCCATGTGATTATGGACTTCCTAAATCCTAAGAGGGTATTTGACGGAGCATATTTGAAATATTTTATATGTTCATACATCTTATTAGATACTTTTAGTCTTATAAAATATTAGATCTTATTTTGAAAATAAATTATTGAAATGTTTGATAGAAAAAGATGATATACCACATAATATATTAGTAAGGACACTTTTGTAGTTAAATTAAAGGAGTCATATTAAAGTTAATGGAAATTGTTAAAATTGTTAAAATCAAATAATTCATGATATTGATTTAAAAATTAAAGATTTGTATTTTTGTAATGCAATACAAAAAGTAATTTGCAAATAGAAAAGAGGCTTATATAGTCTAGCTAGAAACCATAAAAAGGATTAACATTAATCAGGAAAACTAAACTATTCTAACAATTTTAAATAATATAACCTAACATAAATAAAATTTATTTTGAAAATAAGATTCGACTCCTAGTCTTTTTTAAAAACAGTTTGTAAGCTTCTAACATCTTACTTTATGAATTTGTAAGATTCTTTAAAAATTAGCAAATACTTTTAGAGAACTTATGAGCTCATCTCAAATATTTTATAAAATATTTTAAAGAGCTTAGCCAAAAATCCTAAAGTGGCTTTAGTTCTTGTTTAATATGTCGGTCTAGGACATCATAGTCATACATTTTGTGAAATCTACAAGATGTACAATTGTGATTTCTTTGGTTCATTGTCGGAATTTAGAATATGACTTGAAGTATGGTATGGACAAAACAAATCTTTTAATGGAAATTTCGTTGCTACCCTTTTAAACACAAATTTAAACTCTTAAAACTGAAAATTTTTAGGAGTCACGGCCTCACGGGTTTAGATTTTTTAGAATATGACAAAATTCAAGTGCTTTGAAATTAAATTAAAGCATTTTCGACAAATATAGGAACATTTTGTTTGAAGGATATATGGATTGAGCAATGCTAATATATATCAACCATTGTCCATGGTTCTTCATTTTTTTCTTTTTCACATTCCTTAATTTTTGTAAGAAAATCGTTTTAATAAATTCACCTAAATTAATCTAATAACCCTATATGTACTCACAAAAGCAAAAGAGGTAGAAAAATCGGTGACCACTATTTAATTAATTATATATAAGATTCTCTAATTAATAATAGCAAGATAATTGATATACATCCAAGAGGACCAAGACACACTAGGGATGGTAATTTTTCCCACCTCATTCAAGACCCACCATATCCCACCTTGCGATCCAATGCGGGGCAAGGTGGGTAGATCACCTCCGCCCGCTACTGCCTTGCACCTATTATTTTTATTTTTAAAAATAATTTTTAGATATGTTTACTTATATTTATTCTATATGATAATGCAATTTATGTACTTTTAAGATTATGTATTACATATATAATAATAATGACAATTTTTATAAATAATAAGCATTTATAATACAATATATAAGATAAAATTTTTACAATATTAGAAAATATCAATTTTGTCCCCCAACAAAAACATATACTAAAAAGTTTTTCCTTAAAAGGGGCAAAAAGGTAATGATGCTTTGCTTTGATAAACGCAGTCAAACATTTGTTAATTTGTGAGAATAATTCTGGCATTTTTGGACAGTAAAGTTGCTAGTATTATAAGGAAGGGATCTGGTTGTCTTCTGCTAATTACAGGTAATTAACAGTCAGAAAACTTGAACCTTTTTCTCCTGATTATTGATTTCTTTACAGTTTCCCATAATCTGCACAATTGAGTTAATTTATAATTCCAGCCCCTAGTTTAAAACTGCTCTCTTTGTACCAATACCACAGTAGATTCATGCAGTTTTTCTTGTGCTTGATGATCCTCATTAATTATACTATATTCATTCACTATTTATTTTAACCCATTTGAATGAATTTAATTGAAATATGTGCATAAATTTAATTATTAGCTGACTTGTATAGTAGCTTAATTGGTGTTGTATTTAAGCTGGGCCTTGGTGACAGTGTGACACATAGGCTTTTTTTTTTTTTTTTTGAGTCAGAACGAATTTCATTCATTAAACAGAAGAAACTTACAACTGAATACAATAAATGTAAAAATAATTGCAAGCCTGCGGATTATAGACCTATACAGATCTAAAACAAGATTTTAAACTGAAACAGATATGATTAATCCATAGATTCGTAACTTCGCAACTAGGCGCTCGGACAAAACACGCACAAAAACTTGATCTGATCTCGCTCTCATATCATCCGATAATGGCACATCCGAGTCTTCCGCACAAATCCCACAAAAGGGACAGATAAAATCGAAAAAGGAAAAGCCACTATCGGGACAAAGTTGCCCACCTATCGTGATAAGAAAAAACCAAAACGACAAGAAAACCAAAAGGTAAGATAAAAAGAGGAAACAAAACAACAAAAACGGAAAACATCTCGTCTCTCCCTCTCCTACACCACCATCCACGCTTATCACCACCTCCACGCACCGCACATTAGCTGATATCGTGCCCAAAAGGAGTGAATGGGATCTCGCCACCAAGCCATCTCTAAAAGCCACCGCACCAATCGGCCTGGGAATATGAGCACCCTACCCGTGATCCGAAAGCATCCATGGCGAAAAGAGAAGAGGGATGGTGGAGGAGTGAGGGAAGGAGAGAGGAGGGGGAAGAGAGGTTTTTTTTTTTTTTCTTTCTAAGACAAAGGGCATAGAGAGAGAGGCTATGTACTTCCACGACTGCCGACTGGCCTCGTTGGTGACACATGTGCCCAATGCAAGAATTTACGGACGATTCTTATTTCACTTTATTTATTTCATATATAGATGAATGACACATGTATATAATGATGTCATAATTGTACATATGTTATTCATCTAATATATAATATAAAATGAATGGAGAAAGTCAATAGAAAATCTCAATCCAAGATTTAGTGGCATAGAGTAAAATGCTTTTATAGCTTATTAATAATATTAACATAAGTTTATAAATCAAGTTATGTGCTAAAAAATTAGAATTTAAGGCCATGAAATAAAAAGGGGGTTGTGTCTAGAAAGGTGCTACATTATAAGTATGCATTTATAACTTTTTCGAATTCTAAAATCAAATTTGCATCAAAGTATAATTAACAATCTAGTTTGTAGCATCACTTGGGCGAGGTATATATTATAATTTTTTTCCTAAGGAAAATTTTACATCTCCTTTTAAAATTACATTATTTATAATTCTTTTTTTTTTCAATTTCCAATTATTAATAATTATTTTACTAAAAAAATCGCATCAACTACCACGTACGGCACGATAAAATACATTGCACAATTAATCCAACTTTTCACCACAATTACATTAATTCGATCGAAACATCACATCAAATATTATTTAATATACGTTATACTATCACAATTTATTTTCTTTTAACTTTTTTCTTACTATTTTCTCAAAATCAAAATCAAAATCAAAATCAACAAAACAAAAAGAAAACAATCACACAAAAATTTGTCACGTTGCAAGATTGCTAGACACTGAAATATAGTTGTTGAAAACCAAATAATTATGCCCATTTTTTCTCCCACTAACATGACTAATCAGCTCGTGTTGTGAAAATTGAAATGCAATGTCAATACTCGAGTTTGGAGCACTCCTGGGTTGAAAGTGAAGGCATATGAATAAGACAAAAAATATTGATTGAGAGTGGCCCATTTGTTATTTGTGCAATTGTTAGTATGGAAAGTGAATTATGGGATTGCAATGATTTTTAGAGGAATTTCATGCTCTTCTTTTGAGTATTATGTAAATTAAATTTATAAATTATAAAATCATTAGTTAATGAGGTATTGCATTGATAAAAATTAAATTTAAAATATTAATGATTATTTTATATAATTCATATTTAATAATTCTGTTGACACTTGAAATTAATACCAAATATTGTCAAATTTAGTCTTAGCAATCAAGTTGAAATCTTTCAAATAAGAAAGTGATCCACCAATGTTTCAATATAAAAATCAAATCAAGTCTAATCAAATCATTATATTTGATTATGATAAGATAGCCAAGATAAATCATGACCACTAATTAAATAAATCACATCATTCCATATCAGAATTCACGTTAATCAGATTACACTTCATAATTCATGTACACATATTCGCTGCTCATCGCGATTCTCCGATTCTAGCTTATAATATGACCCGAGATTAAACTATCAAACTCTCGAATTAACGTTATTATAACGCAAATTCAAGCTCGGAGGAGATTAAATAGATGAATCTTGAAATCTCAAATACCAAATATATATGTTTTGGGGAGAGAAAAATCAGAATATTTGTACCCCATCTATTTAATTGGATTCATAAATACCTAATTTTTTATTACCTTTTCTTGTTTGTCAATTTAAATTTAAATACACGAAATTTGAGTTACAAATTCATTAATTCTATTTTTTAAAAACATTAATTGTTACCTAGTTCTTTTAGAATTTCTTACACATATCATTTAAACCCAAAAACAAGAAAAACAAAATAAAAATACCACCTCATCACAGTCGTCAACATTCATCTCTCTCTCCCAGATTTCTCCAGCTAACCCCACAACTCATAATCTCATTGACTCATTCCTTTCTTTCCCACCGGCGCTCTTTCCCATCCCGTACCACCTGTCCCTCCACTCGCCACGTCATTAAAAACCCAGGTTGTACAAATAAAATGGTACATTCATATGTAGCCTTATCATAACCCCAATCCCAGCAAATTAAAACACCTCCTTGTAATCAAACTTCCCAGAGACTCCCAAAATGGATTAACAGAAACAACTTTTTCTCTTTAAATCTCCAAAACCCATTTTCACACTAAAAACCACCATTTTTTTCTCTCCCATGGAGAACTACTCCTACAACTCTTCGTACCTGAGTCCGGCGACTCCTCGCCGCGATCTCGCGAGATCGAGTTCGAGAACCCGCCGCCGTGGGAGGATTCGCAGGGCAATCAGCCTCCGTCGAATTATAAGGTCAAGTTTATGTGCAGTTATGGTGGGAAAATTCATCCCCGGCCGAACGATAACCAGTTGTCGTACATCGGAGGGGAGACTAAAATCCTCGCCGTCGATCGCAGCATCAGATTCGGCTCTTCTGTTTTCCAAGCTGGTTGCTATGTGATAGCGAGAATATCTCCTTTAAATATCAGTTGCCTGGTGAAGATCTGGACGCTTTGATTTCGGTGACGAACGATGACGATTTGGAGCACATGATGCACGAGTATGAGCGGTTGTATAGAGCTTCTCCTAAGCCGGCGAGGCTGAGGATTTTCATTTTTTCGACGCAGAACCATAGCCTGAATTCCTCGACTCGAAGCTTCGGCTCGGATGAAGTGAAGTCGGAGAAGGAGAGGTTTGTCGAGGCGTTAAATTCTGCGCCAATTATGACTGCGCCGCTGCAATCGGCGTCCCCTGTGGCTCCACAGCCACAGCCACCGACAGGTAACGCGGATTTTTTATTTGGTTTGGAGAAAGCAAATGCAATGGTGGCGCAGCCTCCTTCACAGCAGCCGATGGTGGGGAGAGTTCCGGAGGTGGAGGATCCGGTTGTTGTTCCTGGTATGGATGAGAGGTTTTCCGGTATGGATCCGATCCAGAAGCATATTCAGGATCTGCAGAGGCTGAGGCTTGAGGAGCAACATGGAATCTATCGAAGGAAAAGCGACGATAATCTCGCCGGAGGATTCACGGGGGCGAGTACTACAAGGTGCCGGAGAAAATCAATCCAGTGGCGGTTCAGGCGGGGTTCCCTATTGACCGATAGGCAGCAGGTTCCAGGCGGAGTTTATCCGACGAGCACCATCAGCAACGAACAGCCAGTTTACATGATGCCGCCTCCGTCGAGTGCGTACAACGCGCCGATGATGAGGCAAGTGACCGGAGCACCGACTCAGGGATACTACACAGTTCAGAGGATGCCGCCGGAGGTCTACAGAGACCAGCAGCAGCAGATGTACAATATGATTCCACAGGCAGCGATGCCTTCGATGGCGGCGGCGCCACAGAAGGCGGCGGGATATTCTGAGGGTTACGGAATGGTGAGACAAGCGACTACAGGTGGGGTAGGGATGGTCACAGAAGCTGGGTACGCGCAGATGGCGTACGATAGCGGTATGGGGAGACAGGTGATCTATACTGCGCCTGGGGGTGTAATGGGGGCGCCGGCGCAAGTACAAACGGCGGCTCAGTATCAAGCCATGGCTGGAGGCGTGGGCGTCGATATGCGACAAGCTGGAGCATTGAACCCGGAAACAGGGGGTAAGGGTGTTGCAAAAGTTACGCAAACTTCTGTGTGATTATGCGCAATTAGCGTTTTGCCTATATCATATTATCTGTCAAATTTGAGTGCTTTATGGACTAATATGTTTTTTTTTTTTCATATTTTACCTTGTTTTGTATATTCAGTGAAATCGAATGAGTTCTTTTTTGTTCCATTTTAGGATAAATTCATATAGAACATGAATGTTTTCTTAATACGTTTTAAAATTTTAAACATTCTAACAAGAGATTAGAGATCCCGTGATCTTCGTCTTCCCCAATTCATTGTTGGAACCATAAAAGTGGAGTTTTCCAAAATTATTATTGTCAATTGCGGGCGTTATGCGTATTAATGGTGCCTATGTGTGTGCATCCCAATGATGGATTGAGGAGAATAGTGTAATTTGCCACCATACTTTTTGAGTGCTTTTTGTACATATTGTTTCCTTTATGGTCATAATCCGTGTAAGTTCTTGGTCGATCCTATGCCACCATCGCAGCATACCCATTTGAACGTGTTTTTATTGATATCCGATAGATCTACAAAATTGAAAACCGATATTAGAGAGAAGCAGTAACTTAATTAGAGTGAGTGTTTGCTTTTGAAATAATTAACTTATGGCCGTGGTAGAGTGTAGGTAGTTGGGAATTATAGTAAATAGAAGCTGAAAATTAATTAAATTAAGAGTTATTGGGAATCGAAAGTTTATAATTGTTTGCAAAATAGAAGCTGAAAAATTGATTAAACTATTAAAGAGTGTTTGATGGATCATCATGATGAGTATAAAAATGTTATTTGTGTGTACAAGTCATACCCAAACACAATTATAAATCTAAGAAGAAGTTTCATTTCAGAGCCTCACTTGATTTCTAAGAGCAAGTTTCTTGTGAGACGGCCTCATGGGATCTAAACTGTGAGATTTGACATCTTAAGGGCTCCGCCTTGAAAAATACTTAACCATGAAAATAAATTTAAAAATAATAATGTTATTTATGAAAACAAAAATAAACCCTAAAAATACGAACAAGCTTAAAAATAAACTCGAAAAATAAAAATAAATCCAAAAATAAAACATAAACCATAAAAACTAAAAATCCTAAAAACCCAAATCAATTAAAAATAAACCCAAGAAACAAAATAAACCTAAGAAAAATAAAAAAAAAAAAACCTTTAAAATCTTGTGTATGGGCATCGCCTCATCGGATCTAAATTCCGGAGACTGCCTCACGCAAGCTTTTGCCTAAATCTAAATACCTTCTTGAGTTTTAAAAATTTTGATAAAATGTACCAGAATCAAATTAGAAGCTAAAGTCTAGAAATCATTTTTTTTATTGTTCTCAAATACCCACGTTATACAATTGATGCTCCATCGCACTGCAGCATCGAATGGATGACTTGTACAGTCATTTCGCAATTTATGCTATATTTTTTTTTTCTGACATTTAAGAAAACTGCTCAGAGCTGTTGAAATTCCTATCTTTTTGTGTGTATATTAGTTTTCTATCTCCTTTTCGTTTTCTTTATATCATTATTTAGCTCTGTATTAAATTGAATGTATATTCTTTGGATTTTGAGGTAAATAAGTAGAAGGTAGATTGTTTGAAATAAATTATATTATATTTGGATGAAAGGATTTGAATTTGAGGATATGACTAGTAGGAAGGATATTAAATGACATAAAATTATCTGTTTTTTTGTTATAAATTTAGAATTTATAATGAGTTTAATATTTTTTTTGGTCAAAATCAGTTCAAATCATGCTCACTCTTATTTTTTTAATATATAAAAAATGTTCAATTATTGGCATATCCCCTACGTTATTATTGTTTTTTTGTTGGTCTATATTAGTTAAACAACCATGCACGTCCATATTATGTGATACCTACAAATTGAAAATGTACTTTTATTTTGTATTCATATACAAGAGTATTATATTTATATTTTATATATGTGACGTGTACATATTATTATAATTTATATGTATGCATCATTGTTTCTAAAGCATAGCGCTAGCCAAGCAACAGGATGCGCTTAACTCCTTAGGTGGGGTGATGGAGATACGATATATCTTTAGTGATTTTAGATTATCTTATATATTTTAGGAAGTGATTTATGTTTAGAGTCTTTTATTCTCGTTTATCTTTTAATGATTCTCGATTATCTTTTAATGTTTCTAATTGGTTAGACTTTTAGTTTGGTCTTATAAATAGTTGTTTTACTATTATTTTTAGGAGGTTGAATATTATTAAGATTTGAGATTTATTCTCCAAGCAATAAAGAATTCTATCGCTTTGTTCAATACTCCTGTATTCTTGAGAATCAACTGAGAGTATTTGTTCTTTTTCATTGCTTCACGCCCCGCCGCATCGCTTGGTATTCGGGGGAGACTGGGCCACGCCCCGAACCATGTTGTCCGTGACAGATCCACAACGCATGAACGACATCGCATGCATCCGTCAACAGATCGACTTGTCGACACAACTGATAATCACGTCTGAGATTCAGCAGTCAGAATTTTTCTATTGGCTGCCATCGCTAACCTCATGGCTGCATCGTAGATCTACTGCGGCGAGGTAGGGACCCGAGGCAACAGTCGAAACGGGTCATGCTGACTGGTACGATTTTTATTCCATTCCCGCATGCTTTCATCGGTCATGATTGGCGGCGTGATGCTGACGGCCACCAATTTTTGACGGAAGAATCGACAACATCTATTACGGAGGTTGCTCCGCTACTTAGCCTCCCAAACTTCGATGCAGAGATCGGGCGATTATAATGGGCCACCTATCTTTGATACTACATTTATATAATTTCAACGTGGTTATTAACCCTTAACCTTCAAAGTTTGACGGCGAGATTGACCACATATGATGGGCCACCCATATTTGACATAAAGGACGATATAATTTCACTAATGACCACACACAAAAATCATCAAGTTTGGACATGTATTTAACGTATATGACATGTATCATTAATTTTCACAAAAAAATCGAGGTGGGGAAACACATGTGTGAAGGCAGATTATTTAATTATGTACTATGATTCGCCACATGTTCTCAATTATATGAGAATGTAACATCATCACACATTTTTCCAATCTTAACGACGGAGCCTTGTGTAATGGTTTGGATTTTGTAGATATAAAGCGATTTAAATGGGCTGAAGATATTCGTGAAAAAGTTGTTTTCTTATAGAAAAGGATACTTTGTTCTCAATGATCTTTTTCACTTTCTGTGATTTAAGCAATGTGTATGTTGCATAAAGAACACCCAATTACTTGTTTACTTCATAGCAATCATGATTCCAGATAAATTGTCTCAGCTTGTTCAACATGCCAAAATTCCCAAATATAAGTCAGATCTTATTTTCTCGCCTCGTCCTCCCTCGTACTCCACGGTTTGATACACCCTTTGATCTCTCCTTCCGATTCTATGACTAATCGTTTACCTTAGGGAGAGAATGATGGAGATATGATATATATTTTAGATTTTAGATTATCTTATATTTTATGTGCTGATTTATGCTTAGAGTCTTTTA
Source organism: Rehmannia glutinosa (assembly GCA_016081115.2). Classification (NCBI taxonomy): domain Eukaryota; kingdom Viridiplantae; phylum Streptophyta; class Magnoliopsida; order Lamiales; family Orobanchaceae; genus Rehmannia; species Rehmannia glutinosa. The sequence goes on from JABTTQ020001095.1 coordinate 73,887, forward strand.
TTCCTGTTTATCTTTAATGATTCCGATTTTATCTTTTTTTAATGTTTTCTAATTAAGTTAGACTTTTAGTTTGGTCTTTATAAATAATTGTTTTACTATTATTTTTGTGAGGTTGAATATTATTAAGATTTGAGATTTATTCTCCAAGCAACAAAGAATTTATCGTTTTGTTCAATACTTCCCGTGATTCTTGAGAATCAACGGTAGATTTCTCAGGTTCTTTTCATTGCCGTTTCGGCCACGCTCCCGTCTCGCACGCCTGGTATTCAGAGACCGCCACGCTTCCCGAATCCATGTTGTCCGACAGATCCACAACGATGAACGATATCGCATGCATCCGCAACGTGATCGACTTGTCGATTACAACGGATAATCACGCCCGCAGATCCAAGAACACCGGAATTTTTCGGCGCCACCGCCAACCCTACGGGCCGACCGAGATCTAACAGGCGAGGTAGGTAGAATCTGGAGCAAGAATAGTCAAACTATTCGCGCGGATGTGCGGGTATTGATTTTTATCTCATTCTCATATGTTTCATCAAACAAGGATGATGGTGGATATGATGGGCCACCATTTTTGATGGCTAAATCGACAACACTATTACGGAGGTTGTCACGATGAGCCTCCAAACTTTGACAGAGATTGGTGATTATAACGTGGGCCACCATCATCTTTGATAAGGTGACGATATAATTTCAACGTGGTCGGGCGCAAGAACCTTCAAAGCCGACGAGGAGATTGATGGTTATGATGGGCCACCATATTTGATACGGAAGGCACGATACAATTTCACTAATCGACCACACAAAATCATCAAGTTTGACATGTATGAATGTGGTTATGACGAAGTATCATTAATTTTCGACAAAAACTGAGGTGGGAACATATGTGAATGGGCAAGATTTATCACGCACATGTATCTCCGCTACATGTTCTCAATTATATGAGAAACGTAACGATGACCACACATTTTTCCTCGAATCTCGAATGACGGAGTTCTAGTAATGGTTTCTTGATTTGGTAGATATATAGATTTAAACGTGGGTGAAGATATTCGAAAAAGTTGTTTTCTTACCTCGAGAAAAAGGATACTTTGTTCTCAATGATCTTTTTCACTCTCTAGACGTTAAGAATGTGATGCTGCAACAAAGAACACCCAATTACTTGTTTACTTCATAAAGAATCATGATTCCGAGATAAATTGCTCCAGCTTGTTCAACACGCCAAAATTCCAAAATATGTTTGTGATCTTATTTCGCCTTGGCCCTCCTCGCCTCCTCCACGGCTCGACAATTCCTTGATCTCCTTCCGATCGAGACGAATCAAGCTGGACTTAGAGAATGATGGAGATATGATATATCTTCAGATTTTAGATTATCTTATATTTTAGGAAGTGATTTATGTTTAGGAGTCTTTATTATCGGTTTATCTTTTAATGATTCCGACTTATCTTTTAATGTTTTCTAATTAAGTTAGACTTTTAGTTTGGTCTTATAAATAGCTTGTTTTACTATTATTTTTAGGAGGTTAATATTATTAAGATTTGAGATTTTATTCTCCAAGCACAAAGAATTTATTGCTTTGTTCAATACTTCCTGTGATTCTTTGAGAATCAACTGTGAAGATTTGGTGGTTTCTTGGCTGCTCACGCTCCCGTCGCCCGCACTGCCTGGGCCCAATGGGTTAGGGCGATATGGACTGAAAGTTAGGGGCAGAATCAAGAATAACGAGGTGAGATAAGCGGAGGCCTAGCGCCTGCGTGGACTTAATCGACTAGGGAGATTTTTAGAATAATCAGATGCATACATTTCAAATAAACATTTAATGGGATTCTGATCCTACCCGATCGAAATAAAAATTACACAAAACACACTTATTCATAAATTAAAGTAACATTGCAAATGTTTTTTTTTTTGATAACTCGCCTTCCGCGCCACGCTGATTACGCCCGAGGACAATGGGGCCCGCTTATCATTATCGCCGCCGCTTAAGGTAAATGGATGTGCACGTGATCAAGCAAGAGCCTGACGGTCCTGGCTGACGTACAACTGTAGATCCTCCTGTAAAGAGAACAATTATGTTCCACCCCAATCTACTAATAACGATCTCTCCCCTAATCGAACCACACTATGCTGTTATTCAGTGATGTAGTTCCCACCAAATCTTCACCACCGATATGCCCTTGTTAGTAATTTGATTGGTTATGATTAACTCACCTCCACCCCACAAACACCATTTGGAAAGACCAATCCTCGACTTCCACCCCACAATTGCCAGGGGTATTTTCCACCTTGCCCACCCTACATTGAAATGTTATGTTCGCTAAGAAATGCGAATTGATGGTAAGTAGATAGACATTTTTAAAAAAGTTTGTCATAAGAAATAAAACTGACAAATTAGATATATTTTGCCATCTATTTAGATACTATCCAAATAAATTTGAGAATGGTTGAATAAATATATAACATTAATCATACATAATTTATCGATTCATAATAAATTTAAATAATATCCTACTATCTCATAAGCAGTTTTTCACCAAACACAAACGTCAGCTGGTGATAGTTGTTTCTCCAATAATTATAGTACCAAGTGTCTGAGGTTGACGAGCACAAATTAATGCATTAGTTAGTTGTAGTTGTAGTCAAGTAAAGACTTTATGGCTTCAACTTTTCACCAATTCACATTAGATGATATATATAGCCCTATTCACAAATGAATATTCATTTGTTTTTTTTTGTTAGGGAATATATCCACATATTTCCAGAAAAAAAGGAATATATCCACATAAAATATCTTATTTCTTCAAAAAATAATTGTCCTCTAATTAGTATTGTAATCTAATTGAATTTAATTGGTCAAAGTCAAGCCAATCGCATATTAATATTATTATTATTATTATTATTATTATTATTATTATTTTTATTATTTTAAAAATATAAGATCATTAGTTTTGGAGCTCAACTTTTGAACTTTATAAATGATACTGAACTTGATTTTTTTCTAACAAAAAAGATATATTTAACAAAAAAGAATATGAAAAAAGGGAGCTTAGATAATTAGGGAGAAAGATAGAAGCAAGATGGCAAGATGGAATTTGTACAGACAAGTGGAAATTGCGTCCACATCAATGGTCCCTACAATTTGCCTTATCTTTGTTTCAAGCTTCCATTTTTCTATCATTTTATTTCCTTTCAACTTCCCCAAACATTTCCCCACTTCCATACTCAAGATTTTCATAATCAAATATCTCCAGTAGATTTTTCTCACATCAAGAAATAAAAGTTTTAGACATATACTATCTTTTATTTCAAAATTCAGATTTCATCTCTTATTTCAAAGAAAACGACGATTGTCACATTTCTTTTTATCGATTATCAGTTGTCATATAAAATCCTCCAATTTATCTTGTACCCTTTATAATTATATGCTTCAACGGGAGAGGGTCTTCTGGAGAAGCTCTCAAAAAGATAGCGATATTTGCTTCTCGGTAGCAACCTGAATACAATTTATCAATCTTTATTTTGGCCGCGCAGTTGAGATGTAAGTTTTCAGGCACTTGGTAATTGTCATCTAACAAAATAGAAGATTAAATACTATTTCAAATAGAACATCTCATCCATTTTGATGTAGTGTCTAGGTTTAATAAGATAGGGCATTTTTCATACAGATATTTCAAGAAACAATAACTAAGATTTCTAGTTTAAAAAATCTGGATTGTAATGATAACATTATCCTTTCAATCATTTTGGATTATATAATTATTATCTTGGCGTGGACGTTGTTTTAGGCTAATAAAGAATGACTCCTCCTCTTGCTTTGGGGCCATGTCTTACCCAGAAGAATATCAATGGAAATATCCTACAAATTATATAAACAAATTAAATGTTAATTTTAAGAGTGATAGTGAAAGAACCCTAAATTTATAGTGTTTATTTATTATAATTTAATTGGAGATTATTCGTAAGTTTAAGATTGGGACTCACTTTGTAAAAAAGAGGGACACGTTAGTCACACTTAAGTTTTCTCGCATGCTGTGTGCAAATTATTGGTGACTACAACATTTTTTTATGTTTCATAAGGTCAAATACGGTTGAAATATATCCCCACAATGATTGATTTTTTTATTTAGGAATAAGAGAATTATTTTTTATAATCAAATGAATTTTATTTATTTATAAAAGAAACTTACAACTGAAAAATAATACTTATTAATAATTTAAAATAAAGATAATTATGTATATAAACAATTATATTAATTTTTGAAATATTTATGGCGTTTGCGCCACCGCCTTCGTCTCCTGTGAATATCGGATGTGATCTTCATTCCAAAACCACATCATCTCCTATTCCAACTGCATGACGATGGTCGACACGCCAGTATTACACATACCATATTAGAACCCTCGCACTTCGCTGATGACAATAAAATTAACATGGTAAGCTGTAATACACGCCACAATCATCCATCAATGAAGAGAGATAAAACACAGCTGATTAAGATCCCATCCTGTAATATGTACGCGTTAAATACATGCATGTAGCGTAAAGTTGCACTCCGACATTAAACATTTACCGAGATTCAATTACGGTTCTTTATTATTTGCCATGAAAATAATAAAATAGCAATTTACCTTATTCGAAAGGAAAATGAAACGAATTTAATACACGAAGTTCTTTTCATATTATGTAGAAAATTCTTTTTTAAAAAAAATAAAAAATTAGATTCTATTTTTACTTGATGTAAAGTTCCATATTAAGTCACAAGGTCACGCCGACATCAAAGGCTTTTCGCTACGACTACTACTGATTGTGACGGTAGAATGACCGCACATGGGCTTTGGGCATTGGGATTTGTGGCTACGCATGTATAACCATTTGATGTTCGGATGCTCACATCTTAATAAGTTCTAGAGCTTGTCGCTAGTCGCGACTGATTTTTGCGGGTTAGAGAATTGGTCGTAGCTGTCAGCAACGTGCAACGGGGACTCTAAATGGCTAGCCCGGGATGCGAGTATCGAGAGCCGCCAGATTCCTGCCGTGATCAAGACTCTTACCAAGAGGTGGTGGAGTAGTACGGAGCGTAACATGTTGCGATCATTCAGGTTTCTTTCTCGGTCTCCGAAAAGCGATTGCGTGTGCGAGGGCACACGGGCCGCCATGGGCGTCGTTGATGCACTTCGGTAAAGTGATCGTGAACGAGGCGCATACCACATTAAAGCGGGGATAATGCCACGCCCATGGCTAAAGCTTTTCGCTATTTACCATCGCGCGGACGCGGCGAACGATCGTATACGCGATTCGGCCAAATTGGGCTTCTTTAGAGGTACGCCAGATATGACCTTGACATTCAGGCAAAGCTCACTTCCTAAGCCTGCGAGCTTGTCGCTAGTCGGACTTGACTGGCAGCAGAATTGACATCCCTATCCAAGAATAATCACGCAGCCGCGATTCGGCTTAGCTTCCAAGCGTAAAAGCGGTAACTGGGGTGGTTGTCTCCGGAATAGCCGACTTCAGCGCGCAGCATGCGCCGCGCGCTGGGTGATCCGAGTCACCGGACGGGCAAATGCGGTAAGGCCGAACGGCCAGCTCGTAACACTGCACTGTGAATAAAATATGGATCAACGAGCCAAAACTCGAAACGCAAAAAGCACTATATGAAACCTCTCATGCAAAATCATGCTAAATTGCCCAAATGTTTTCGTGATATGGGCCTTTACACAAGATTAAAAAAGTCCATATTCTTAATTTTTTATGGCTATATTTCAACCCCGCCAATTCATTTCAAAAATTTATAAAGCAGACTATCAAACATCTCGACTTGATATCTTATTTTACTTAGTTCACTTACTTGAGCTTCCACCGTCTAGCTACATCCAATGCAATCAAAACGAAAACCCCAAATATTCATAACTTCGCTCAATTGATTCCAAATGACCCCATTACTAATTTCCTTTAAGTAAGTGGATAATTACACAACTCCCCCGAGGCTCCTGGGCTAAGTAAAAAAAAAGATGTTTCAAAATTTCTAAATGTGTACTCATGTTTAAGGCCCGTCTTAAATTTAAGAGAATAATTGTAATAGCTTTAACTATCGTAAAAATGTAACAAAAAAGCGTCAACTCAATGAGATTTTCGCACTAAAAATCTCAGCCTTTTTTCAATTAGCTTAATCGTGATAGCTTTCTTGTAATTATCCTTTTTAATTAATCCAAATTTACCCTCATTATTCCTGGTTGTACATGCAATCTATCGAAACATAAAGCCATTAAAGTTAAAAGTTTTGGAAAAGTTCAAGCTACTCTTACACTATATCCACGCTGCATTACTATTTTGATTTCGTAAACCTTTACAAACCCTCTGTAGATGCAGAGGCTTAGAGAATTCATCATGCCCATGAGTATGATGAGTAAATTCCCGTACATATGGTCCTCTATATATGTGGCAAAAGAAGGAGCAAATAGTATACAATGTCGACAAAGATTCTTATCGGGTGGATGCTAGATATTTATCTCGCACAAAATATTCCTATAAGATTCAATGACAGTGATTGACAATTACACATGATCCTGCATCGATACGGGTGAGCTCATGATCCGATCGCCCCATATTTCATCATCTTCTACCACTTACCAACTCATTGTAGCCTTTAGAAACAACGCCCAATTTGTTTCAAGGCGACGGAAGAGCGTGTCTTGATTAACAATTTGGTCAAGATGTCAAAGAACCTGGTCCGGCGATTTGTGACGTGTCGAACCGAAAATAGCCTTACCATCACCTTTCTGGATGCCGGAGACTGCCTTAAAAGATTGGCCCTGTAACGAAAGACGGATTTTGGCTGTAGAAATCGCAGCCTTCTTGATTATCAAATCAAATAAGAGAGAATCTAGCCTAATGAATTTGCAATTCTTCTTAACAATGATTGTAGCCATATTAAAATCGCGCTGGTAAAGATGAGATATACCCGATATCGGCCGCAGGTTTTCGATTCGAGTGTCACCGATTGTTTTTTTATGTCCAGGTTATTAAATCGCCACCCAAATAAGTGCAAAACCTGGCTCGATCGTTTATCGCCTGGATCCGATGCTCAATCGCATCTCAATAACTTATCGATTAAGTCGGGCTTGCTTAATTGTAAAACTACAATCCAAAGTTCCGTAAAGATATCTTAATATTCTTTTTAACCGTCAACGTCACAAGTATGATCATGTATGAATCGGGCCGACCTTTGTTCACCTAATAGCCGAGTATCGTATTTGTTACTTTCGTGAGATATTGCAATGCTCCACAATGCTTCCGTAGCTTCTGCTATCATGCACAAAGTTGTCCAACAAAATTTAGATAATATGAGTGATGATATCACAGAGAATCCAAAACTTTCTTCCATCCTTTTCTTATCCAAAATTTCTTCAATATACTTCGATGATCGAGAAAATGCTATCAAGAGGGGTGTAAAACTCAATGCCAATGAAGTTAAAATGAAGAGATCCCGTGATCCTTCAAAGAAAAGAACTTACCGAGATCATTAATGCATCAATCCAACTTCAAATGGATTATCCTCGCGATGACTAAGGTCATCAACATAAGAAATAATCTGTGAGACATAGACTGAACCTCATGTCCAGAATAAAGTGAACTATCGTGATATGTATTATTAAAATGAACCCCATGAGCAAAATCTAAAGTTTACTAGTCTCTGCGTTTTCTCTCGAGAGGCTTGTTAAGCCCCATAGAGAGACTTTTCGAGTTTACAAACCATATTTTTGTCTACCATCTTTTCAAGCCCGGAGGTTGTGCCATAAATAAACTGGGCTGGCTCAATCTCTCCCTTTAAAAAGGCATTATCAATATCAATCGCCGATAGCCCAAGAGTGAGACAATGTTAAGCTTAAAACAACACGTGATCAGAACAGTTTAACAATCTAGCTTCTAATGCTTCATTGTAATCTATTCCAAAGACATCGCGTGTATCCTTCGCAACAAGGCAAAAGTTTGTATCTAGCCACACTCCCATCCATTTTTTCTTTACCTTGTCCCATTTACACCCTACAAGTTCTCTAGGTATCAGTGAAGGGGCATAAAGACCAAGTATTGTTTTTAAGGCTTTATCGTACTCTCACAGATTGTCTTTCCAGCTGGGGTATTGAGGGAAGCTCCGTCCAGTTGATTTAGGTTCCCCTAGGGCTCCAAGCGTGTTAAGAAAAATCTTCGGGTTTACTTGATGATTTGGACCCAATTTTACCACGGGACGCAGTCCCCGCGGCAAAGGTTATGTTCTTCGCTGCCCTCGCGATCGTACTAATTAATGCCAAAAACATCAAACGCGGCATAGTTAATGTCAGGTTTCCTGCAAATCCATAGTAATTACACATCATCTCCAGTGTTAAACATACAAGGTTAAGTGAGGAGAGGAGAGTACAAGAATGATGGAAAGTTGATCGCGAGTGGTCTACTGGGATGGCCACCGGAGCCAAAGCGGGAAATCAGGATCTACAGAAAAGAGCGCTGCTACAAAGGTGTGAAAAGAATCAAATGCGCGGAGACATCGTGGCAGAAATGTGAAGCAAATTTTGATTGATTTTTTAGAAAAAAGGGAAAACCATCTCATCAAAGATACCACGCTTTGGACAATAATTTTCCATTGCAGCACTTTGTAACCTCGGGATTGTGGTTGCATCCCTAAGAAAACCGATGTTTTCGGGTCAGAATCGCGGCGATCAGGTTTTTAAGCAAGATAACAAACGCAACCAAATATTTTTAAGTGTGACGATAATCCTGCGTGTGACCTGGTAGAACTTCCAAACGCGATTCGTAGCGATGATTTTATGTGGGTAAATCGCTTGATCAAAAAGATGCAAGAATGCATCATCCTGCTATTTAAGCGACATGATAATGAGATTGGAAGAGATACAGCCCATTTCAACTATGTGCCTATGTTTGCGTCTGGGCAAAGACGCTCTGTTTCCGGGTGAAAGATAAGCGGCAAGAAATTTTGGAGTATACCATTTTCAAGAAAATATTTTGTTATGCAATGAACTTACCCTCCCCATCACTTTGAAACGATTTGATTTTCTTATCAATCAGGTTTCACTAATGTTTTTGTATGTACAAGGCTTGTTTAAAGGTCGATTCGCTTGAGGAAAATAAATCCAAGTGTATCGGGCAATGATCTATAAAGCTAACATAATATTCAATCCATATGAGAAAGCAAGAAAAAGGAGACGGACTCCAAAGATCACTATGTGTTATGTGTTATATCAAATATTTCACAGAGTGATCCAAAACAGTAATAGTGCCGAAGCTTGTGCATTTTGGGATCGGGTGAACGAATATAAAACTTTTTTTCATTCATATCAAAAGAAATTATTACAATGCCAATGGCTTTCTTAATGATATATAGAGGCATGATCTGGGATTTCAGAGTTGCCAAGATCTAAACCAGCTTATTTTTTACTATCATGAAATTCGCAGAGGATAAAGCAACACTTTTTGGGATGTTGATGAGGGCCGATGGGGCGAGATGATTTGTGAGCTTGTCGGCGGGAAGCTTGTATAGCCCGCTCTTAACCTTTCCTCGATGAGAGTGACTCGCCTCATGGAGAGGGTCCTTCACAACATAATAAGTCGAGTGGAAATTCAAAGAATACTTATCATTGTCAGCTGCAAACCGAGAGACAATCGAGAAGATTTTTGTTAACGTATAACATGGAGCAAATTATTCAATGAATATATGGGAATTACTGTGAGGGGGTGCAGCCATCAGTAGGTTATACATTCAATATGGACAATGTTCATACATGCATCTATCAGATTCAAAGATAAAATAGATTTGCCATTTCGCTTGCTGTTGAGCCATATCTTCCACCTCTTCCTTTGTAGTTGCTATTTCTTCCATATTCCATGCCTCTTCCATTGTATCTCGAGGCACAACCTACCCATGAAACCATTTGAGAAGCCTCCTCTTTCTGTGACCATTCATATGTCCTCGAGTGGTAAGATTTACGGTAAAAAACCAGCTGTTGTCTCCCGCCATTGGGAGTAATCCATCCACGGTTTCCAACCTCTTTTCAAAACTGCACAGGCGCTCAGACTCTTAGCTTTCCGTTGCCTGGGCCAGGACGAATCAAACGACAGAGCATTGTATTCAAAAATTTTGATCAGCCAAACATGAAAGACGGGTCGATTCTTCTATTATTTTCCAGCAGAGGCCAACATGTCAAAAATGTTTTTCATCTTGCTTAAGTAATTTTTCATTGGCATATTGCTTTTTTGCGTAACCTAGTCCTGGTAATCAGCTTTGTATTGCATAATTTTGGACTCTTTCTTTCTTTTGATAAGGAAAAATTAGTTTCAAGAGTCACCATATTCTCAAAGAGTGACCAATCCAATGGGAAGGCACTTCAAGACATTTTCGACAGCAGCCAACAAACCAGTGAAGCAATCAATTGATCTTGTCGATCCAAACAGATAGTAGATTTAATGACCGAAGATTCCAGCTGCATCTCACAGAATTGTTCGCATATTATTATCACCAGTGATAAAACCAACCACCCATATCCTCTTAAAGTCAAGATAAATATGTTGTTCCATACTAAATAGGTTGAGTCTGTTAACTACACTACCACAAGTGATGTAGTCGAACAACCTGTCTGGAGTACAATTTCAAACGCGCTGTTAGGTATTCGAGCATACATTAGAAATAAGTTTCAGATGACTCAAAACATAAAAGAAAAAACCAGCAAAAGTTATGGACTGGAGGCAGATATTAACCTCGCTTTTGATACCATATTGGAAAAGATAGAAGCCATTAAAGAAAAGCTTGGAAAAGTTGAAAGCTACTCTAAGAATTATATCACAGAATACTATTTTGATTTTGAATGATGAGTAAATTCTTGGTACATAGTCCTCCTCTATATATAGACAAGATGAACAATATAGGACAATGCTGGACTATTCCATTGGTGGGATATTAGATATTTATCTGTACAAAATATTCCTATAGTATCCAATGATTAGTGATTGATTAGCTATACATGATCTCTAGACTTGATATGGTGGTGAGCTCGTGATCTGATGTATGATATTTCATCATCTCTAACAAGCGTGACATTTTGAATCCTTGATGTGCATAATTGTGCCTTGTTGAAAATCTGATGCTGACTGGGAGCACATGGAACTCTTAAGAAAATCGAAGCTGGGACCAAGGCGGGAGTACTGAGACATTAAAAAAAAAAGGGAAAAAAAGAAAACACAAAATTAATATTTGAGAGGAAAAGACAAATTTCTGCAACTGCTAATGTGCATCACAATATCTTTGTTGTCACCACTGCAAAATATAGCTGGAAATTTCTTGCATCTTGGTTCATTTTTTATCTTCTTGGAGAGAGGACATGTAAATAAATATTAAATCTCCAAACCATTTTCATTAATAGCCTCTCAATTAGTGATACATTGTTGAACCTTGAAAAAAATAGAATAAAATAAAATCATGGTCGACGGTCCTAAGTATGCCTTACCCATACCCTGCTCCAGTGTAAATACCAATGTATAAAATTCCTTCAATTTATTTCAGCATTATTTCTATTTTATGTATAAAATCGTGTATAAATCTATTCCCTTCAATAATTTGGTATACAATTGGGAATAATACACGCTAATCCAATTTTTATAATTTTATAAATGATTTATGATATTTTTATTGAATATTTTTTTTTTAAAAAATATATATTTTTGGAAATATTTTAATAAACTTTTCTGTATGGAGGCATCTTTTGTAATGGTACCACCTCAGTATATTCCTCCTCCCAGAAGAGATCCTGGTTTTTTTCTGAGACTTGGTATATAATTTATTTATTTTTAAATAATATTTCTCATTTATTTTAATTTGTAGTTGAATTATCAAAAAATATGTTGTTATAATTTTATTTTGGTATGGTGCAGTCTTGCAGCTTTGTGTTGCTGTTGCATGGTAGATGTGTGTTTGGATTTAATGTGGATTATGAATAAGGATTCTCCAAATATCTGTATTTGAAGCTGTAATAAAATGTCATAATCGAATTTCATACTTTAATTGCTTTTTTTCTCGGTTCTTTTGTTTTTCTTTTTCCAGAATGAAAAGGATAATTGTAATTTTGTACTTTTGCCAATATACACCTCGCCTCTTTTGAAAGTGGACATGGCCTCAATTCGTGAAAGTCTTGAACGATAGTAATAATGTAAATTAGGGCCCAATAAGATTTTATATTTTTATTGGGTCTGACGACACCATTATTAATTTTTCTTTGTTATTAAGAAAAATTGAAAATTGAGAATAGAAGGTAGTGAATGTTTTACATTTAAAAAAAATACAATTTGAATGTATTGGTTATTTTTATTTTTCAAAAAAAAGAACGGAAAAGTTGAAAGCTTATACAGAACTCAGAAGTGCTACTAATTCGTTTTTACATTTTACTATAAGTTTGATAAGAATATAGAAACATAATAAAGATGCAGTACATAGTTTGATCCAAAATGATATCTCAAGAAGAACATCTATGAGAGTGTTTTATTTCAAGTTGTAGCAAAAATTTGTTCTTAGCTCCGTGCTACAAAGTCTACGCCATTTGTAAATGTGAATTTTTCGCAAAAATAGCATAACACTGTAGATGCGTTAAAACATTTTTTGAAAAACGAATGATTTTAGGTATTTAAAATATGCAAAAACAAATGCAATATTAGGAAATATTACATTTTTTAGAAGAATTTATCAAATCAAGAAGAGATTAGTGCAAATATTACACTAAAATAGTACAAAAATGCACTTAAATAGTGTAAATAAAATGACTAAAACATTCTCAAAACCACTTTTGTAATTTTCGGCCTGTAGTTTCTTTAACGTCTAAATTTTCCAAAATATAATAGATCAATCCTAATGGGCCTGGGTCTAATGGATAAGAGCTGCGTAGTTGGGTTTGTTATCATCGACTATCGGGCCTCATCCCAAGCAAGCCCATATTAATGGAGCAAATGGTTGTGGGAGATGTGGCCCATGGTAGCAAAGAAAGAAATAAAATTGCCTAAGGCAGTACAGAAAGAAATAAAAATTGCAAAATTTGCCCTATGGTTTTGTAATCAGCAGTGATAGTCAACTGCTTGAATATCTAAATTGTGGGAAGTCAAGGATGGAATTGTGAAATTTGGTGAAAAGTGGGGAAGAACATTGAGGGTTGACTGAATGTTCTCATTTTCAAAATTTATTTCACAGAGAATAGAAAGAAAAAAACCTATTAAAAAGAGATTGACAGAACAGAATTTGGATGTATTTAAAAAAGAATGATAAAAGTTGATTTTGATTTAAAAAATAATGATTAGATGTAATTGTTGTTACAAAATGTGTGAGTGAGTGAAATAGTGAAATTTGTTGGAAAAACGTTAATAATTATTAGTTTTTGTGAAAAACGGTAGATGATCCAGAAGTTAAAAAAATGAGAAAAAGTAAAAGTGAGAGAGATTATGGCCTTGTTTGTTTACGCTTTCACCGCTTCTTTTCGCTTCCAACTATACATGTGCTTTAATCATTATTGTTTCATAAAATTTAAATTAAATCATCATTTTCATTTTCTATTTTTCACATAAAATAACATCTCAAACCTATAATTTCTATTCTCAAACCTATACACTACCCTACATCACTCATCATTACTTATCAATCACTATTCTCATATTTTAACCCTATTATATATGTGGGACCCACCATTATTAACTTTATATACTTAAAAATATTACTATTTTTAAATTATAACTATCTAATGGGACCCACCAACTTAATCTTACAAATATAATATTATATATTCAAATTAAAATATTGAAGTCGACCACCACTACTAACTTTTTCAATTATTATATACATAAAATAATATTTTAAAACTACTCAAACCAAAAAACACAATCTCATTTCCAACCCTACATAAACACATTTCAATTCATTCATCCAAACACAATCTCAATTTCCACACGAAAACCAATAAATTCTCAAAATTCTATTTCCAACTCTAAACCTGAAATGACTACTAAAACATAAACAAACAATGCTTGGTATTTTTCAAAATTTCATAAAACAATCGCACGCTGCTAAAAACAATTCTACAAACAGTAATAAAACAAATCTCTTTACACATCCAATCGCAGCTTGAGGCGCTCTGATTTTTTGACATAATTATTCTGGGTGAAGCATGTTAATTTATGTGGATGAAAATCAAACATGTGCTCAGAATATTAATGTACACAGACATTTTTATGTCTTCTTCAAGCTACCTAATTTGTCCATTTTTTTTTTTTTTTTTTTTGAATCCATTTGACCATTGTTTTTAATATGCATTAATTTGGTCAAATGTGTAAAACTACAGTGAAATCTCTCCACAGCTGGCTAAAATTAAAAAAATTGCAGAACAAAATTTTGAGCAAGAAGCCAATAAAACTTGTGAATCTGATAACCGGTAAGAGCTGTTAAAAGTACTTATAAAAAGAACGAAAAAAAGAAAAGACGCCCCAAAAGCTTGCACTTAAATTAAATAATGTTTTTTTTTTTTTTGGTTGAAAGGAATTAAATAATGTTTTGGAAAATAATGGTTTGCTATTATTACCTCGATCTAACGAAGATTGTAAAGGATTATTCAGGAAGGAAAATTTCTCGTCGACTTATCTTATTAAGTTGACCTATTAAATTGACCAATTAGGTAGAATCGAACTCTCCTATTAAATTTCGATTTCATGGCCTCATAAAACACAACTTTTTCTCCTATGAATCAAGTCTTTTGAAAACCGGACCGAACAGGCAGGATCGACCGGTTTTAATTGAACCATCACATGTCGGGTCCGTTTCTAAATCAAGTGGCAAAAAATAATTATCATCCTGGGCCAAACCGATAAAAAACCAAAACCCGCTGACCTAGCTTAAGGAAAATTTTCTTTATTTTTTATTACAAAATGAAAATTATTTGGTAAATTTACAAATAAATTTTCCTTATATTCGATTTATACATATATTTGAATATTATAATTTATTACATTTGTTTTTTTTTATTTGTATTTGACATTTTTACATTTGTACTTGTTTTTTACATCCAGACATAAACATGTGTATGTATATAGGCCAACCGCTTTTTTTAGACCTAAACCAAATGACTAATGGCTTATTAATCTAGTTCCCGATGTGCCGTCATTTAAAAACATTGCTATGAATATGTGACTCATATATCTTATTTCACACGTCATCCACTACAAGAAAAGTTTCAATTTACCGGCAAAAAATATATATGTAAAATATTAAGAAAATTATAAATTGTACGTAAATCGTTAGCTAAAAACATTGTAGATAAATATTTACCGATAGAATCTAAAATTGTTGGTAATTGTTTACAATAATTATGTCGATAAATTTAAAATTCAAGAATTTGTCGTTAATTGATCGGCACAATTTGGTCTTGTAGATGCTACACTTAGATAACATTTATCATTTAAGTGCCCCTATTTTATCGGAGATCAAGACTTGTCATTTATCTACTCATTATTTAAACACTTAGATCTATTCACTCAATGTCAGTATATACAATTGATATAACATGGTAACATCATAACGCTTCTGATAGTTTGGAGAAAATAAAAAAATTATTTCGTGGGTAACGAATTTATTGACAAAAATATTACGTCAGAAACTTAATTTTCTGGGCGTAGCTTGACTACTATGCATGATATAATTGTCAATAGCACCTATATCATGATAATCATATCTATGATTACCCTGCAACGAAGAAAAGAAATTCTTCACGAATCCATGTCTACAGTTTTTTCCTTAATAATTGCACTAAAAATAGTACAATGTCATCTTATAATATAAAATTATTATTTTTGTGTGAAAACATTTAATATAGGGCTACTATAACTCATGCTAGTAATTGGGGATCCCAGATAAGCTGAATTCATGCATTGCCACGTGTATTGTTTGAACTGGTGAGACATCAAAACTCAAAAATATAAAACCCCACACATAACATACTGATGATGACGGCTTGAATATGAAACCCCAAACTTTTCCAGAGATTTCTTTTCACATCCCCACTAGAAATTTCCTTGTAAGCAAGGAAAGAATTTGATTCTGTATTCTCATCGCAATTTCTGTTCTGAGGTGTATATATTATAAACCCTTTAAACTCTTCAATTTCTTCTTCCAGATATATTCTGCTGGTCTTGTAGAAAATGAGTGAGCCACCAAAATATGCTTATCCCTACCCTGCTCAAGGTATTTTTCCTTTCTGTTTTCTTGCAACTGATTTATGGGATTCTATTTTTTCCCCTTTTTTTTTTTTGGCCCTTTCTGTTTCTGCCATATACTATGCATGAAATTAATTGTTTTACAAAGGTTTTGCTATTTCATCCAAAGATTAAGTGCGCAATTAAAGATTTGTGGGTTTTAATCTGGATTTTTGTGAATTCAACTGGTTGGATCTTTGGGAAGCAGAGGATGAAAATGGTGGTGGTTTCTGCTTTTGGTGAGGAGAAAAGAGGGAACAGAGCAGAAATATTACCAACTTTTGTGGCAAAGTTTGGACAGAGTTAATTTGAGTGTTGAAAATAGAAACTACTTTGAGATTTAGCTTAATGACAACAAAACATAATTATCTTTCAAAATTACAAACATTATTGACATTTGTTTACTTTCTATAAGTGTACCTGGCCTGGAAGGAGCATTTGTTAGGTGAAACATAAAAACCTAAATATTTGCAAACATTTAGGGGTGTTTGTAATTATGAAAGATAAATGTTTATTTTTTTTGTAATTAGCCTAAACTTTGGAGTAGTTTTTGTAATTATTCCTTAATTTTTGTTTCCAGAACAAGAAATAATATTATTTGAACTCCAGAAATCTGAACACTATGATGTGTTGTAATTTTGGAAATAGGTTATTACCAGGACCCCTGTAATGGCGCCACCACAGTATACTGCTCCCCTCCAAAGAGGGAACCTGGGTTTTTGGAAGGATGGTATGCTGTTTCAACATTTTTTTAATTCAATTTTATGATTGCATATAATCTTGGAATAGCTTATATATTACATATCTTTGGCTCTAAATTTGACAATGGTTTATGTTTGTAGCCTTGCAGCCTTATGTTGCTGTTGCTTGATGGACGAATGTTGCGACCTGTTATGGTTTTTCTAGTGCTGGATTAGAATTGTTATTTGTTGTATTTGTAGTTTGAATTTGATGTAATGGTTTTGTAGAACAATATGTAATGGAAGTTTTGATTTTCAAGATTTGTAACTCATATGTTCATATATAATTATATTTGATATGTCGGCTGCTTGATATGCTGTCCTTGGTGGAAAGAGCGAGCCAGAGTTATCTCCTTATTTTTTTTTTTTTGGTAACACTTAATCTCTGACTTAGTGTTTTGCTCACACTATACCATATTTGACGTTGGTAAAGTGCACAAAAAGCTAAATTCAGGGGGTAAAATGTCACAAAAAGTTGAGGGAGCAAAGTGCAAAATCTCGAACTTATTATGATTGACATGGTTTGAAATGTTTAATATGTGATGATGATTTTTAAGATATATTTACACATGTCGCTCATACAATGGAGTGGTTAGACAGTGGAACAAAAAAATCTAATCAGTTAACCATTCGGGCCTCCCAAAACAAAACTAAGTGTTTCGTCTTATGTTTTGGAACAATGCCAAGTATATTATTGCGCATGTACTGCAGATTACAACAGACAAAGAATGACATTATGTTTCTATGCCATATTCACACTAAACACTCAGATTTAAACACTGCAAATGAAACACCGCAAGAAATATGAGATTTCTTGTGCGTTGAGTATGGACATGAGTATTGGTAAATTGTGTACTCATACTTGTCTATCAAAATTTGATTTCAAATTTAACCTTATGCTTCAATAAGTTTTACTTTATCCTAACATGTTATTCAAAATTCAATTTCAAAATTTCCTCAACTGGCAAACAATTATTAGAACTTCAGCAAGCTTTACTGTTTCTTCCAAAACTTGGTATTTCTTAAAGATGACGTACTTGACTTTGGAGCAATGTTTACCTTTATATCCTCTCTACTTGCATTTAAATATTATCTTAAAAAGGAAGTATGACACTTTCAACCTGTAAATATTACATCAGTTAAAATTTTGATTAATTCAAATTTAATAATCCTTTAATCAACTTTTCTGTGCATACGTTGGATAAAATTTTGAAAAATGCATTTCTATTAATTCGAGTTTTGATTCTTCTGTTCAAGTATTTACAAAATTTATCTAAGGGAGTTCGATTTTATAAGAAATTTTTTTATTGTCACAGAAACAAGTCACAGGCTCACAGCTCGGGTGAATCTTCTATTTATTTAAATCTCAACTTGTATTTCATATAAAGAATATATAAATACTAAAAATATAATATAAAACACCAAATTGGATTCAAATGCCAAAAACCCAAATGCAACCTCAAATTCACTCAAATGCATAAGAAATTACATTTCAAGCCACACGAGTTAGACAAGCCATCAAATCGAAGACCCTCTGATTCCCTTCCTCCTCCGCCGTCTCACCGGTGAACGTTGGGCGGCGACGCCGCAATCGGTGCATCGATAAATTTCTTGAGTCTGCCGCCCTTCACCTCCAGATCTCATAAAATAACTCCAAAAAACACCACAAGCCTTTAAGAATTCATGGATCCCCGATTGTCACAGTGCTGCTCATTTCTTCTCCATCAACAAAATGAGGAAATTGAAATTCAGGATATAAAATACCCTTTGCTCTGAAGAAGGTTGGGACTTGGGGCGGGTAGTATAAAAAGGCTTTGTTGAAATGTGACGCCACCTATATATTACCTCAGTTTGGTTGTCTTTTATCTTTAATTAATAATAAATGGTGCAGATGGTTGAATGGGTGGTCCCCACACCATGAAAACCTTCATTGGTAATCCGCGCACTTTCTTTTGTAAGATTTCCTTTTCTGCCCTTAAGCAAAATCTTTTGATCTTTTTCCAATTTTGTTTGTTTATTTATATATTGCTTTCAAGATCATCTAGCATGTATATATACGATAATTATGCAAATAACACGCATATTCTACACATAATTTATCCAAATATTAAAAAATAAAAATAAAAATTTAAAAAAGATTTATAAATAGTTACTTCAAATTTTCAAAAACTTTTTTGGAAACTATATTATCTATTATGGGGTGTTTGTTCATCTTTTCTCGATTTTATTTTATACATATAAATATAATATAATAACTTCAAAGATATAAATTTAAAGATACAATAAATTAAAATGATAACAAGTTTAAAATATAGTGTAGATAGAATCCTTGATTTTTAATTATTTATTATCTTTTAAGTTCAATATAAAAATTTCAAGCATGAAAACATAGAAAATCCTAAGAGATAGCAACGTTTCTTTTAGAATCCAAAAGAGAAAATATTTTTCTGAAAATACTTGTTTTCTGCATTTTATTTGAAACTTATAAATAATATAATATAATAACTTAAAAGATAAAAAAATTTAAAATATAGTGTATATATAATCCTTGATTTTGAGTTATTGTTATCTTTTAAATTTGTTATTTGGATTATTTGTTATCTTTTAAATTTATACATAGGGTTGTCACATGGATAAATGTGAACCCGCTTATGAAGAATTAGAAGAATGAAAGAATGAGAAGTTGATAAATGCCCAAAATTAATGAAGTGAAGACATGTGTCAACTTTGTTTTTTTCTTTTATTATATAGGATATACAACAAATTTGTTTCTAAACATATTTTCACATAAAATACATCTTATACATTATTGTATAATTTTATGGTAAAATATGTAATTTATTTAAGTTTTATTATATTATATATGTGCAAAATCTATATGTAATAAATAAGTATGTGAATATTGGTAAATTTTGTTTATGATCTTATTAAAAGTATTATTATATAAAACTTACATTTCAAATTTGTGGGGCTTTTTGACATTATCTGTGTAAATTTAAAAGTAACTTGACAAATATATTTTTGTGGCATATGTGTTTTTAAGTGGAGGCGAAACAAGCATTTGAGCCTTTATATAATGCTCGATTGCATATTTGCGCTTTTTTTTTTTCTTTCCCAAATGGCAAAAAAGCTCAATTGCATATTGTGCTTCTTATCATTATTTTTCCTCGATGACAAAAAAGAAGCGCAATATGAGTTTGAGCCTCTGCAAACTTTTCAACTTCAAATGTAAGCACAATATCATATTCCAATTCATTTTTTATAAAAAAATTCATGCAAGAAAGCGAATGCATGGAAATCCACATAATATCATGTAAAGTCGTATTCCACTATTAAATGGGACGGGGTGATCGACGCGAAAATTCTGGACACATGAAAAATGTATATCCACTTGATTAAGATATTATATAGTGGTTATATCTATTGTTCTAAAAATCTCTGTCTAACCCCGATTTATTTGCCTAGGTAAAGCTCCATTTGTCCTGGCTAAATTATTCTTCCAATTAGGCCGCACCTAACCCCGCCTGCATCGCCAGCGTTAATCCTGATTTGTCAATTATCAGCGCTAACCCTTTTTAGAACACTAGTTATATCTTATATAATCGTAAACAAGCCACTATTTAAAATCACAAATAATACTTTGTTTAAAAAACAGAAGTAAAGTGAATTTTCCTCGATATTAAACAATACAACAAGCATTGGGATTTTCATCTAAAAAAAAATCTTTTTTTGGGAACCGAAAAATATTCAATCACATGATAGTAATTATAAAGTGGACAAAAGCGCAATTCAAGATCGCACTTCATTTTTCTTTGTCTTCTAGCGCCAAGCGCAAAAAAAAGTTCGCTTCTTGTTTAAATATTAAAAAATCAAAAACCTCTTCATCGCAAATAGTTTTTGCTCTTCATTTATATTAAAAGAAAAAAAAACATATGAGGCACAACAATGGTTGAGCCTTTTATAAAGGCTCAATCCTACACTTAAAAATACAAGGTACAAAACACAATATTTTGTCAAATTACTTTGAAATTTACAATACAAGTGTAAAAAAGCCCAATTTTTTGAGTGCTACGTTAATTATTGTATTTTTATTTTTAAATTGTAATTTTTTTTTCATTTTTAATCAATTTTTGACATATAATATATCAAATTAATCATCTTTTTACGATCTTAAGTTTGACAATCATATTGCATATATAAAATAAAACATACATATAATAAATAAAAAAATATGTAAGATATATTTACTCAATTTTTTTTTTTTAATGGCGTTTAAAAATTATAGTTATGATTATATATTTTCATTTTAGAAATTTTCTTTCTACTAAAGGATAATGTGAAAAACTTGTTAGGGATAATAAGATTTTTTAGAAGATGTGAATGGATACGAGAAGAAAATATAATAGTGAAATATGACATGGTATAAAAAAAGTAAAAATAATGATTGTATATGATTGATAGTTAAAAATACGTGAGTGCGTGAATAGTGGAATTTATGGAAAACTATGTAATGATAATTTATTTTTCCAAGAGTGGGTAGATGTGATAGGCGTAAGAAAATAAGAGAGAAAAAGCGAGTGAGTGAATAATGTATTTTCTATTGTCTAATTATATGATTTATAATTAAATTAATTTATGTTTATAATTTGACCATTTATTGAAATTCTAGAGTTTTTGTTCAATCATTAAAAATGTTTTTGTAAAAATACGATTCATAAGATCGCATGGTTTGGAAAAAACAAATATGAAAAACCCGAATAAATATATTCCTCCGTCCCAATAAGATAGACAAGTAGAGAGACTTCACAAAGCGGGTTAAAAGAACAAGAAATGTAATTGGGATCATAACATTTTTCCATATTATTCTACTTTTTGCCCTTACATTAAGTTATAATATATCATTGTTGGTCTCAAGCAAATTGAACTAAATAAGATGGTACTTTAGTCTATTGTTGTGTAATTTTACTCACCGATAAGAAAAAGCGTATAATTTGGGTGACGAACAAAAATGAAAGATGGTCTATCTTATTGGGATGAAAGAGTAATAATTAGGAAATCCAAATAATGTCTTGTACAAAATCCACATCAAATCTCGAGAAAATTAAAAATTGACTTAAAAACATTAATAAATAAAAACACATGACAAAATCGCAACACATTATAAAAATATCCCAAAAATTAAATCAAGTAAAATCAATAATCAATAAGTTACTAAAATTATGTCTTGTTGTCTCCTTTATTTTATTTATTGATCTACTTTAGTAATTCCATTTATTTGCATTATTTTTTTTAATTATTGTTACATGATCGCCTATCGCAAAATCTCTCGCCCCCAATTACACATAAAAGCTACTTTTAAAAATAAATTTGCATCCGAATTTACTACTACGAGATCTTGAAAAATAAAATATGGCACCAAACTTCATTCTTATTAAGGATAAATATGATAAAAGTACAATGGACGATGAAGTTGCACCTTTTGATTTTATGAGAATCAATTTTAAAATCGAACACAAATAAATAGGCTCGAATGTATTAATGTATGATGTATTTTCTTTTTTTTGTCTTTATCAATAAAAATTTAAATCCCATGTCTCGCATATTGTCTGATGCTTTAGTTTTAAATTATTACAATGCAAATGATATATATCTTATAGAACTATATATTAAGAAAATGCAAATCTCACAAAGATAAAACGTATGTATCACGTATACACAATCCATGCATCAGATCGATTTCATCTTGTCATTTGTTAATAAATAATGCATATTCTTCTCTCTCGATTCGCGAAAGTTTTTTTTTTTTAACTCAATATTTGTAATTAATTAGAATTATTATTATAATTCCATTTAACAATGTGCATCTTTTTCTCAAATTCGATTGGATCTGTTTTCATTAGGGAGATATTTTATTTAATAAAAAATAGTGGTTACAAAATTTGAGAGAAGAAAATGAATTTTGGGATTATAATTATATATGAGATGAAAATGTAATGATGAAAAATTAATTTGATATAAAATATGAAATAATGATTAAATATGATTAGTAGTTGAGAATATGTGAGTGGTTAAATGAAAAACGTGTAATAATGATTAATGATTTGATGATTTTATTTAACAAAAATAATTAAATGTATTTGATGGAAGAAAAAGTGAAAATGAATAAATGACATTTATTTCAAAAAAAATTATTTACATTCACATTTCTTAGTAAAAATTTCTCACTAGTCAAAAAAATCATAAAAAAATCTATATTTTAGTCACAACCTAAATATAGATAAATTGTTCTCAAATTCTTTCTAGAATAACATTTTTTTGTTTTTTGAAAACTCTTCTAGAATAACATTTTAAAAATACATAAAGGAAGCCTTAACAAGGACAAGATAGTAAAAGTCCCCAACCGAAGTCGGCTTTTAACGTTCCGCTCGTTGTGACGAGATCCACCTGACACGTCACGTGCCCAAAGCGAGTTTTCTTCACTTACACGTCTTTTTATCCACGTCATCACTTTACTGGGACCCACACACTTCCCAACCCTAAAATTCACCCCAAACCTCAAACGCTTGATCCAACGCTCTTCAATCGTACACGTGTCAGGACAGCCGTATCTACACCGTCGATGACAGATGTTCCGGTCAACTCCCCCAGCCAGCAAACAAAATCATTCCCACCCTTGGATCATCTTTCCCTTATAAATTGACGGCGCAGAAGCTGCCCGAAGTTTCATCGGGCAGATCTCATCGCCTTTAAGAGGCACCCCTTCGCCTTCTCAATTCTCGCTCAAACCCTAACACCCTTTTCGCCCCACGTTAGGTGTTAATCTTTTTCCTCTTTCTGCCAAATATCTTAATCTCCTCACTGTCTTGTTTTAGATCTTTAGAAATCGCAATCGTAATCTTAATCGCTGTGGTGGCGATTCGATAAGGGTTTTCTTGACGGAAGAAAGATTCCGGCTACTTAATACATGTTTTTTGGGGAAAGTGCTGCCGGAGATTCGTCGGAGCTGAGAGCCGCCGGCGGTGCAATTTATGGCGTCTGCCGTGTTAGCAAGCCAAAATGAGTCGAGCTGGGCCCACATGGGAAAGACTCCATACTCTAATCCTCACCTAAATGCTAACCCTAACCCTAACCCGAAGAAGAAGCAAAAGCAATTCCACCACGCCGCTGCAAACGGTTTCGCCGGCCGTCATCACAGCAGCAACATCAACAACAGCAGGAACGTCGATTCACCAGCCGTCACGCAGACAGCATCCGACGACGCCTATTCTTTCAACCAGACGTCCACCACCCGCAACGCTGCCAATTACGGGGGTTACTTGTCCATCAACGTTGCCTCGTGCACAAAATCCGAGCTCCTCGAGCTCCGGAAACGGCTGTCCGCAGAGCTTGATCAGATCCGCGATTTTCGAGACCGGATTGAGTCTGGTCAATTCAACATTGTCGAGAACCCTAGATCTCAAGCGAAACCGAAAAAGTTCACTGGAAACAAGAGGCACGGGGCTGTTGTTGGATCGGTTCCCAAGAAATTGTCCAATGTATATGACAATGGCATTGCGGACGCCGTTAATTTTGAGGGTTTGTTGAAGGAATGCAGCAAAATTGTGGCAAAATTAATAAAGCACAAGTTTGGGTATGTCTTCAAAACGCCGGTGGATGCTGTGACTTTGGGGCTTCACGATTATCATTTGATTGTGAAACGTCCCATGGATCTGGGTACTGTGAAAGCAAACCTTGCCAAGAATTTGTATCGGACGCCTATTGAATTTGCTGCTGATGTGAGGTTGACTTTTAACAATGCGTTGCTGTACAACCCTAAAAGCGATCCTGTTAATGGGATGGCAGAGCAGTTGTTGGCCCGATTTGAGGAATTGTTTAGGCCGATACAAGAGAATATTGATCACTCTCTGGACCAGCGGAGAGAGGGAGCCTCCGGAGTTCAGGGTCAATGATGAATTGCAGTATCGGGGCTTCGAGGAATTGCAAGGGAGTTCATGGAATAATCATGCTAACCAGGTAATTGCTTCTCCAGTGAGGGGGAAGAAGACAAAGCCAAAAGTTAGTCCTGTTCCAATTGCACAAGTTTTGAAGAAACCCGATAGAATGCAAGCTCATTCTAGTGCTTCAACGGCTTCAAATCCTCCTCCCCCTGCAATGAATCAGCAGCCACTGAAGCAGGAGCAATTTCCGCCCTCTCCTGTGAGAGCTCCTAGTGTGCCTTCCCCAGTGAGAGCTCCTAATTTACCGGTTAAGGAGCAAAAAGGTGGGAGAGGGGGAACAGGAAGCTGCCAAAGCCAAGAGCAAAAGATCCAGATAAGAGAGAGATGAGTATGGAAGAGAAGCAGAAGCTTGGACTTGGCTTGCAGAGTTTGCCTCAAGAAAAAATGCCACAATTGGTACAGATTATAAGGAAGAGGAATGAGCACTTGGCTCAAGATGGAGATGAAATTGAGCTCGACATTGAGGCCCTTGATACGGAGACGCTTTGGGAGCTTGACCGTTTTGTTACCAATTGGAAGAAAATGGTGAGTAAGACTAAGCGACAAGCGTTGATGAACAACCATCAAGCTGTTGGAATTGCTGCCCGACCAGTCCCATTGCTAATGCTGAAGCTGATGATATGGTAATACTTGATGCTTTAATTGTTTATAGTTCTAGTTTGTTTTCTTGCTTAGCATGTAGATTGCTGGTTACTTATTGAATTGAATGTTGTATAGGGTGCAATGAGCGACAAGAACGACGATGACTCGGGGAAGAAATTGAAAGATAACGATGAAGAAGATGTAGATATTGATGATGATATGCCAGCAACCAGCTTTCCTCCGGTGGAAATTGAAAAGGATGAAGGGATTGGTGGTGGAGTTGGTCATGATAATGATGATCGAGGCAATGCGAGCAGTAGCTCAAGCAGTTCGGGCAGCTCTAGCAGTGATTCGTCGTCCTCCAGTGGTATTGATACTGATTCTTCTTGCGTTTCTACTTTGTGTTGAGGAACTGTTGTTCCTTTGAATTGAAAGTATGAAAAAAGAAGGGGAAAATTTTCATGACAGCGCTCATTGGTTTGAGCTTCCTTTTTTTTTTTTTTTTTACAGATTCTGAATCAGGAGCTCATCTGGGAGTGAATCAGATGCAGATGATGCACATTCCTGATGATCATATTTAAGCTGTCTCCTAATATTTGAGTATTTGATGATGGACTTGGAACTGGGTCTCTCTTAATGTTTCAATAAATAAGCATGTTTGTTGATGAGGTATAATTTTGCATACTGAGTGGTTTTGATCTTTATGTTCTCGTTCTACTTTGTTTAGTCCATTCTTCAATCTTCTCAAGCTTTGAATCCCTCTTTTTTTTGCAGAGAGTGGCAAATGTAACCAAGTTGCTCTGGGAAGTGATGATTGTAGAAGTTTGTCAAACCACATATATTTCATTAATCATATTGTTGTTGGCATATGTTTGAAATTGTCAAATCATGGAATTTTAGTGTAGAATAGGGAAAAAGAATAGTAGGGGGATAGAGCCCCAGAGGAATGTAGATAGCCTGATGGGATAGATGATGATACTCTGTACAGTTTTACCACATAAACTAGTGGGCAAAATTTCTAATGAAACTAATCTTTTATTTGTGCAATATTGTTGGTCTTGTTTCCAGTTCTCTTTTATAATCAAGTCCCAAATATTTGGTAATCTGGGATAGCATTAACTGGCGAACAGAAAATCATATGCCTATGAATGCTCTTGCAATTGCAGAGGAAAACAATTATTACACCGCCAGTGTGGTTAAGCAGCCCGGGAACAAAAGTGAAAGACAAAGCACGTGGGTCATGAGGTTGCCAGGCATGTTTTTGTGGGGATATTTGATACACAACCGAAAGCAACAATTATATATATATCCCCTGAATTTTGGCATGTGCATTACCTTGGTGTTTAGATCTTTCATTTTTATATGTTCTCTCTTTGGTTGAAGTCAAATATAAGTGTGATATTAATGCCCTTAGCGCCCCCACCTTAATGTTTTGGGATACTGAGAATTGAAAATGACACCTTCCACTCACTAAAATATATCCATAAAATAGTGTAGAATCATTCATCTGTTGAAAAAGCGAAGTTGAACTTCGTCTTGATCTTCAATCACTTCATATTAGTGTCCCAAGTGCTTTCAAGATAAAGTGATTTGGGGTATTCTGTGTCTGGTCTCCTAGTCAGTAACCTTGTTTTAGATCAAATATTAATAAATAAAATTTGATTTAATGATCCAAAGATAAGGCCACCAGCATAAATTTTTTCATTAATCAACTTAAACCATGAAATGAGAAAAGTTTCCAGAGTGGCACAATATAGAACGCGAATAGTTTTAGAAAAGTATTACATAAAAACCAGAAAAACATATGCATTCTACAATGACACACAGAAGAAGAAATCAACCTATAAAAAAGTTCAATGGTAGAATGGTCACAAGAAGAAAAGACAACACTATGATCTGACTCAAAATTGTGTTGGTCCTATAGCTTGTTAATTGTAATGGACCGAAAGACACCACCATATTGTTCGGTATGAACACTTTCGAACAGAACGAAAGCTAAATATAAAAAGGCTCAAACAAATATCCAATGCCTTAATAGGTCGAAACATATTTTCCAAAATCGATGACACATGATGAAACTTGCCTCTGATCTTTCCTCAGCTGAGAGCTTCAAATACGAATCCACCAATGTCCGAAATAAAACTTCAATCTTTCTGCTTCTTCAGAGCAAGAAATGTCTCGCTAAGTTGCGATTCACAAGCACTATGACCATCTGGTTCCAAAGCTTTAAGAAAACTAGGGGTCAGTTTAAAAGTTGTTAAAATTTGGAACACCTTGCCGCAAAATTTGCGCACATCAGCTCGTCTAGACTGCTTTTCGGGCATATTGGTCAACAAATGCTTGATCAAATGGCATAGCTTGGGAAGATGGGTTTTCAACATCTTCGTTGAATCTACAGCAGTTTCATCATTACTTGAAGAAAGTTGAGATGATTTTAATATCTCAGTCACCAAATCAAGGGCCTCAACTTGCTTAAACTGTGACTTGGCACTACCGCATTTCTCCAGAAGGAAGCCAAACAGGTGACGGCCAATCCACGGTCGCCTTTTAAATATTTCTTTCAGAAATTCACATTTCATCTGGGATTTTTTGCTGTCAAAGTAGGCCACTAAAATATTCTGAAATATGCCACAAACCCTTTGCAGTTCAGACTCTGGGAAGTTTCTAGCGTCGATGATTTTTAGGATCCAAAATGTTGAATTTTGAGCGAGCGAATTTATCATTTTGTGCCGATTCCAGGAGGCAGACTGTTTCTTCTTCGATGGATTAGAAGCGGATTTTTTCCTCTTGAAAGGCTTTGCTGCCAACTTCAAGTACTTTTCCAGGAGAGGTTCGAGTATTGCAAGCTGCACTGACTCACCTTTTGGATAGTCCTTAGCTTTGAATATTTTCTTTTGTATAATTCCCCATATGCGCTGGCCAAGCTGCTCGCTTCCTTCTGTTGTCTGTGGATTAGCAAATGCTTGAGCTAGGTTTGAAAACACTGTCACTACCTGCGGTTTACCTGCATATACACGATAAATAAAGTCAACACTTTTTGAGTGAACCATTTATGTGAGACACAACAAGTAGAACCATAGAGAAGAATTGACGTAAATCAATTGACACATCTTTAAACGACAGCATATTGGTGAAATTTAAGTGATCTGAAGTTTTTAGCCTAATTACAAAAAGCTCCAATTATCTTTCAAAATTATAAATACGCCCTTAAGGTGTTACAAACGCCCAAGTATTTACCATTTTACATTTTTACCTAACAAACACCCCCCTCTTCCTGAGGGTGCAAGTTGTAAAATAGAAACAAATGTTGTAATTTTGAAAGATAACTGGGTTATTTTGAAATTAGGCTAAACCTCAGGGATAGTATTTGTAATTTATCCCTAAAAAGTTTGAAAGGTGCTCTAAACAGCATATCCAAACCACTGATAAGAAGAATTGGCAATGCCAAACCAGACATGACACGATACTCTAATGAATAATTCATTCCCATAAGTGAGCAACCACACAGTAATAATTCGTAAACAAACTTGCCTGGATTTTCATGCAGGTAGATTTCCAGTAAAGAGAGAACACGGAGCTTAAAGAGCACGAGCTGAGAATGTGCAGTTTCTCCTCCAGCTTGGTTCTTCTTTTCCCTAAATATCCGTGCAAGATAAGTATCCATTCGAAACATTGCATCGTCATCCATTCCCTCATCAGAATCATCATCAGAGCCCTCAGGAAGTTGAACAGCTACTGCATCAACTCCACCCACTGCCTCAGAATCATCTGTCTGCTCATCACTGTCAACAGTTTCACCCGCCTCGGCCTCGTCAGAATCTTCTGCTTCTTCAACACCAAGTAGATCGTCTTCAGCGTCGTCATCATCTTCATTATCTGTCTTTTGGTGTCGAGCTGGTTTTAAATCTTTTCTGATGACCCGCAACATTCGGAGCAACCCATCATCCGTGATGTCATTACAAAAGAATTTGAAAACCTATAAAAGATATAATTAATGATTACTCTGTAAAATAGCAATGCTTAATAACTTCACGACAAAGAATCCGAATGTGAATCCTTTCTCGACAAGTAACATCATTATTTTTTATGCAAGCAGTCGCATCCTCTCCGGGGCAGAGCAATTACTTGACAAAGAAAAAATGTGAAAAACTCATTACACAGAAAAGACAGGATTTTTTACTATATTTGCATTCACCGAGGTAAATAATTTTATTTTGCTTATATGGCCTCTCACACTCTCAGTATTATTAGAATTGACCATTGAGAAATTAAATCAACTGCTACTCCATTTCCAGATCAGTTCTTAAAACCAAAACTCTATTGTCTAACCAGTTTTTGCCTCCTGTTTTAGGGACTGAAAATAGAAGGGTTATACATGTAGCCCTTTCTTCTTCAGTATCAAAGGCTGTTATTTATTCAACTTCTATAGGTTTTTTTGGGATTCAAATTATGCTATTCCCTAAGCATGTATATTCTTTCTTTTGTCTAGCATCAAAACCTCCAATACCCT
This sequence comes from Rehmannia glutinosa, assembly GCA_016081115.2. Classification (NCBI taxonomy): domain Eukaryota; kingdom Viridiplantae; phylum Streptophyta; class Magnoliopsida; order Lamiales; family Orobanchaceae; genus Rehmannia; species Rehmannia glutinosa. The sequence continues at coordinate 104,004 of JABTTQ020001095.1, forward strand.
GAACTCCTAACTTCTTGCAGATATATTTTTTTTCTCACCAGCCAATCCAACTTTATGTACATTGCGGGAACAACTATGATTTGCAACTTGAACTCATATTTCACTTTGACACGTCAAGTGTTCTCATGCTCATCGTCATCTCCACACATATAGCGACTAGAAACCACAATGGAGCCTCACTAAGTAAACATGAAGTGCATCTTAGTATAAATTATTAGCAATTAGGATCTCTATCTCAAATCACAACTAATTCAAAATGTTAAAAGGCTTGGACAACAGCAATGCTAGCAGACTAGACACGTACTGGGACTAGGAGGCCATATGAGAATAACCGTAAATGACCATTTTATAATGTGCAACTGAATCTGCTCAACCTAATATAGTAAAATAACGGCATCACTCGGATCTGTCAAATATTGATTAGAAAGAGCTATACCTCCTAAAGATGTTTAGGGAAAGAGGTATAAAATATTTACTAAGCATTCAGTAACCAGTAAAGCGAACATAAATGGTCCTCTGCTACTTACCTGCTCAATGGCAGATCGCATGGGAGCTGATGACTGAGGCAACAGAGACAGCATTGTGTCAACAAGTACGTCCATAAGCTCAGGTGCACCGTCCCCATCAGGTTCATCTTCTCCAGAGGAATCTAGAAGATCAGAAGAGCCAAAAGCTTTTTTACAGCACATGACAAGTTCGGAGGCAGCTTCGAAGAATTCCCCGGGTCGAAGTACGATTTGAAGCAGCAGTTGGATGAGTAAATACCTCAGAGCATGTAATTTACTTGCATCCATGCTAAGACCACAATTGCGTTCCTACAATCACCGAAATTGTAAAGAACAGTGCATCAAAACGTATTCTAGAGGGGAATGCGTAAAAAATTCTTGCCATTGATTTGAAAGATCAGAGGAGGCTTCAACAATTAGGAAACACTCCCGACCCAACCCGAATAACACACACCCGAAACAGGAACAGGAAAATAGAAAGCCGAGGGAAGACATGTAATAAGAAAGGCAAATTATACAAAATTTCAAGGGTAAAAATCAAATTGTTAATAACCATCCCCTTAGCAGGACATTATCAGTGTCGAACAATAGAATAGCGGAGTACCTCTCTTGATAGTTGACTTTCCATAGCCTGCAGTTTTTTAAAGGCTTTTTCATCATCGATATTCAAGGCCCTCGACAGAGAAACTGATGGAATGTTGTGTAATATATTAAGAAATCGCATAAAATAAGATCCAAGATCGTTTGCTTCAAGACCACTCGCCACAGCATGAGGCCCCTCTCCTTTCTGAGCATTTGCAAGCAACAACTGTAGCTGCTCAATACACATCTGGCACAAAGCATTTGGAATGGCTGATTTCGCCACCTAAACTTTTCCTGTAGTTCAAAAGATGTCACTTCAGTCCCAAGTGATGATGAAAATAGACCTTGAACTGCCAGAAACTTCATCACTTCTTTCTGCACACGGAACCTTGCATCTTGATCAAGCTTCAAATGCTTTGGAACATTAGGAAGGGATTCCACAACCCAACTTTTAAGGAATTCAGAAGTTCCTAATGCCCCAATAGCATCCTTATCTTCGATCGAACCTATCTCGAATTGTCATCGGTTGTTTGACTCTGATCAGAAGGTTCTTCTGAAGAATGACCTTCATCCAGAAACATGGTGATCAAATTCTGTATGAACAGGAGACATCCAGACTCAGTTTTGAAATCCGACATCAAATCTTTCACTGTTTTTGATCTGGTGATGCAATCAAACTTGCCATTGCTGTGCTTTTGCAGAGCCACAATAACCTCAACTCTCCTAACGTCATCGTGCACCACCCATTCTGACAGTTCTTTAAGAAAATGTTGTGCAACTTTATAAAGCCAAGAATCTTGCGGCCGAAAGTATATCCATTAGACATTGGACAACCTTGTAGGACAATACAACATGCACACAAGAAGCAGGAAGCTTTGGAAGTAGAAGCAACAACACATCAAATGCTATTTTTTTGCGATCATGAGATGAGGGTAAAAGTGATCCTTCAATTGTTACTTCACAGAAGCACCGAAGATTTCTCTCCGTATCTTCCTCAGCTGAGCTAAACTTGCGACTTTTTGTGCTTCTTGATGGAAGCTATACCTGATGCTGAATCTATATCTTGTACAACATCAGGTAAGAGATTACTAACCAAAACAGGCCAGACACTATGCATTCGTGGCTGACAGAAGGTAGACTCCTGCAATATATCAAAGATACAATGATCAATATATACATGAAAAAACCCCTAATAAAAAACACGGTACCAAAACAAATATGAATACCACCTTTAAGCAACTGGCAATCGTAGACAAATGATCAGCAGCGAAGAGCGCGCTTTTTGCTATAGGGGAAGGCAGTAGTTTCCCACATTTATAGTCAACACCAACTTTTTCTTGCAATTTAAGAGCTAGAAGTAGGGCGTCTGATTTCCTACTTCAGTTGCTCCTTCAAACCACTGCTGAAGCCCCGGTGCTTCAAGAACATGATTCAACAGTGCTTCAACGGGCAACTAAAACAACATTGTACGTCAAGGTTTAGATGAAGGTCAATAAATTCTGTACGAACACATTATCGAGCAAAACTGGGAAGAGAAGGCAATACAGAAGGGCAAAATGGAATGATAAATATAGTAAATTTCAAATGAAATGATTAGCACATTCAATTTGTAGCCCCTAAATATTGCAAAATATACTCTAGTACAGATGCAAATGGGTGTGTATTGTGACAACTGCAAAAATATCCTGCCAGCAAATAAAAAAGGATACGGCGTCTTCAGGGCTATCACAATGCACAAAATAAAAGATGCAGACTGCCAGAAGATCAGCAGATAGAACTGACCAAGACGAAGAACGTATGATTTTATTTTTCTTAATTAAAAATGACAAATAACATTCAGAAACATATTTGTTATGGCATTTCAATTATTCCAATGAAAAGACAAATGCTATATCTAACTGCAACAGGCATTTGATGAACAGCTTTATGGAAAAAGCACTTCTTGAATTTTCTACAATGGAATTAATGGAAGAGAAAAGGGTAAGCCTACACGATGACCATTAGCAATCATGAGCTTATTAAAAATATCAAAGAATTAATCTTAAAAGTTTAGAATGCGCCACCACATCATTGGGATCATCAGAACTGAAAATCACATTTCACTGCAAAAATATTTCATTCCCAAGTATATGGTGTCAACAAGAATGTGCTGCGTAATGATTGTAGGATACATTACCTTTCCAACCATTTCCAATATAACTGAGACAGCAGACTCCTGTAAGTACCGTTTCTTAGCAGCAAGAGCAATAAGACAACCGGTAAATTCTTTGATAAGAGGAGTATTATTATCAGAGATCCATTCTTCAGTAAGTTTTCCTGATCTTGCAAGAGCTCCATATGCAAATAAGCGACCCAGTAAGCAGTCCCTAGCCTCCTATAAAATCAGATGAAGTTAATATAAAGAAAATCAAATATCAATTACCAAATTGAGGACATCTACTCACCTGACCCTTCATGGAAGAAGTGACCTCCAGCAAAGTAATAATTAGCTTTAACAACGACTCCAATTTAATGCTAGGAACTGTGCCAACTAAAATGGAGAGGCCCAATGCAAATCCTTGTCTTGCACACTGCAACAGAAATATGGAAAAACAAAAATTACACATAATCCATGAAAATTTGAGGAAATTTCAAAACTTCCAAACAACTGAAGACACAGCAAAAAACAAATAGGCTTTAAAGGAAATATACACCTCGAGATACAAGAAAAACAATGGACTCACAAGACACGCGTCACCTATATAAATGATGCTAGTCAAAAGATCATATCTTCAGTGTGATAATAAATTACTAATAATGATCATAATTTTGTCACGGGCCATATAACATGTCTTCACATGCATAATTAAGTGAAAGTACCAAACTTCTGATTATTAAAGCAGTTTCCTGCAGTGCCAACTGCCCAACTGTATACACTAAGCCTGCCACACTACAATCTCTTGCAAAAACAAATCAAAATCTCAATGAAAGAAGAATAAAGAAAAGGAAATGCAAGAATCACCAAAGTCGATATTCAATTTGTGAATATATGTGAAGCAAAGGACTTTACAACACAGACAATAATGGGTAACGTTCACGTAAGTCTTTCAGAAATTAATACCAGAATCATGATATTTAAAATAATAAAAAACAAGAGCCAGTTCACCATTATGTCTTACCAAGAATCAATAAACGAATACTTCCTCAAAAAAAAAAGAATCAATAAATGAATATAAACCATCATGAATAGTGTATGCCCAAAAGAACTGGGAGTTTCTTCTAGTAATAGTAACATATAAAATTCCTAACATTTTTCAGTGAGTTCAGTATCAGAAAGGATAATGAACAGCGGAAAGTCTCAAAAACAATTGGCTCGATGGAATTACAGGGATAACTGGTTAAAAGCTTCCAAACTTACTGGCATGTATCAAAACTTCTCCAGTTCTCCACAATGTTATTTTTGTGACATGTTCCCACCTCTTGACCATGGATTTTTTAGAAAAACAGTAGAAAAATATTGCACCTCAATCTTGATATTCTAGACTAACCAAATTACAACCTTCTGAGTCATAAACCGGAAACATTAGACAAGCAATACAACAAACTAACATAAACATTTACTGTATTATGCGGAAACTCAGATAAGTAAAGAAAAGATTTATAAACAAAGGAGAACCGATGGAGAAATCTTATTACTCAACAAGATTTTTATAAAAGCTCTCACTATTAATGAGATAAATTTTACCCTTACGTTCACATTTACCCATTTGGCCACCTCAAAAGTAACAAGATTCGCTCACATCCGAGTTCCCATAAAGTTACAAAAGCAAGATATGGTTGAAAATCAACAAGGGCAAAAAGAAAACACAAATTAATCAGCAAAATGACATAAAACCACGGTCCTCTAAACATTTAAGTATTCTTTGACATTCAAAACCAGAAACAGCAACACTAATAGAAGCCATTGCAAATGAAGAGATAAACTTGCTACTTATTCAACTATCCAAAAGATTCTTCCTTGACAATCTATCAAGAAATTTGATTTGAACCAAACAACAAAAATGCGCACCTCTCTTGATGACGACACCCCACGAATGAGCCTCCGCACAGCATACCTCACAGACGGAGCACAGTTATTCAAGCCATCGTCTTTCTCTGCTTCCAGTTTCGACTTATCCTCCACCTCATCCTTATTCTCCAACTTATCATACGCATTCTGAACTTCCCTCAACTCCATAACCAATGCCTTAGCAGCTTCTTCCCTTATGCTCGCATCAGCTGCCGCCAGATCCTTAAACACCCCAATATGGAACTCAGGCAATACTCCGCCACTACTATTACTTGTACTAGCACTCACATTGCCATCGGTTTTCAACTCTACCTCCATTTTCTCAGTTGCGGACTCGATTTTCTTGGTCTCTGCTTTGTGTCTTTCCTTATCCATCAACTTCCTAAGTTTTCTCCTTTCCATCGAATTCAATGAAAGCTTGTGACCATTAGACGACGTAGATGCGGCAGCAATATCATTCTGATTTTCACTCGGGAATTTCAATATCTTTCTGCTTTTTCTCTTTTTTCATTCTCTTCTTTGAGGGTTCTACACCCGCATTCTCATTGCCCAAGTTCACTTGCTGCTTAATTTCCGCTACTTCCATTCCAGATTCTTGCATAGAACTCGACTCTCTCTTTTTGCTACCCATTTGAGCCAACAAAAATAAAAATTATTTATCTGTAGACATATCAATAAACATCGTCATCTTCTAATCTTTCAAGGAAAAACAAGAACAATCATAATATAGAAACACACAATAGAAACGAAAAAATAGTTCAACTCAAAACTTGATTAATCAACCAAAACCTATTCCAAATATTAACCACAATACATATATCACGTACTATTAAATCTCAGTGGAAAACAAATAAAGCATTACCACAATTATATCGACTTACTTGTTGACAATAATGATTGAATAAGGAATAAATAGAATAAGAATATGAGAGCGAATGCAAAGAGAAGCTTAAACACAACAGAGCACCTCACCTCAGAGAGCCGAAGAAGTAGTGGCGAAGGTTTAGGCTTTGGTTGAAACCTAACTTTTTTTTGGGCTCCAAATTTGGATCCATATTCAATATGTACGAGAATTGAGTTTAAAACCTACACCTAGTTTTTATTGGGCTCCATTTCGGGCCCATGTTCTATTAGTTGTAGAACAGGCCCATAGTACCTGCCCTGCCTAATATTTTGTTTTTAAAAATATATTTAATGTATATTTTACTTTTTTTTCTAGTACAATGGGGGAACTTGGGGAGGGGACACACGCACTCGTATGAGATCGAGCTCAGGTCATTCATCCTTACAACACATGTTTCAACCACTAAAGTACGAGGTTGATAATGTGTATTAATATTATATCTAATTGATAATGATAGTTCTTATAAATAATATATATTAATAATAAAAAAGATAATAAATCTATAAATATGCTTATAAAAATATTACAAGTATATAACAATTTATTTTTCTTGTTCTTTGTGTTATAGTTGAAGCATAGCACTATTACAACAGCAAAAGGAGAGACTGATTTAATTGTACATCTAAACATTTTGTTTGGGGTCCAACTTCAGTTTGTTTTGACCTGGCCCAGTTAAGACCAAACCATTTTTAGCCCAACTATTAGGCAAATTAGTGTATAATTTTTTTTTATAGGATATTATAGGAAAATTTTAAGGATTGTGCAAGTTTCATAGGCATCTTCCAAAAATTCATGGAGAAATCTAGAAATCTCTCTCAACCGTTTAATTAAAACGATCTCCATTGGCGCTTAGGGGATTACAAGATAATGAACAACCGTCCTCTATACAGATTAATCATGTGGCATTCTGGGTTAGGGCATACGACGTACCCATTGCATGCATGAACCCTACAATAGCTAGAACGATTGCGGAGAGGATCGGGAAAGTAGTGGCATTGAATCTTTCGACCGAAGGCATGTTCGGAAAATTTCTGAGATTCAAAGTTCAAATAGATATCACAAAACCACTACAGAGGGCTATGACGATCAAAATGAAAGGAAATCATCTGACATTGCCACTGAAATATGAATCACTACCAATTTATTGCTTCTGTTGCAGGATAATTGGACATTTCTATCGTAACTGCGAAGGCTATGACCGCAACGAGGGGTTGGACACTGTGAGTATGCAACACGGGCCGTGGCTAAAAGCTTCACCTCTTAAACGTACCTTAGCTAACCGTGAAACTCCATCGTCAAGCACCTCAGCCGTCCGAAACCTATTCGGCAGAGAAATCAATAATCGTTCAGATACACCAGTTTTCTTAACCCACCCAAACCCCACAAAGCCGTCCCTCAATAATCATCCAAACCCAAAACCACCCCGACCTATCAATGACGTCATTATCGAACATGTGGCTACTAACGACCTATCAACATCCCCGTTGAACTCACAATTAAGTCGATCCCTTCAATCGCTATCCCTCATCCCTATGAATAAACACAAACACCCAATCCAAAACTTTCAACTACGTAACCCTCTCGACAAAGCAACGATGAACCCAAATCTCCTGTATTGGATACCCAAATCACAGAGCCCAATAACTTGCCTATTCTTGAAGAGGAAAACAATTCATCATCCACCAAAAAGACCAACATCACCAACAACCCAAACCATGACCCACCAAAAACTAACAACCTTATCCACCAGAACACCGCCCACTCTACACAATCACCACCCATTACAAACCCACATCCGCCTTCACCATCGGCCACATTCCCCCTCACTAAAACAAAAACTAACCATAAAAACCAAAAAACATGGTCCCGCCTCAAACACAAACCAAAAAAGCCAAAGCAAAACAACACCCTACCATCTAAAAGATCCAACCCAACCGACATGCAGGTTGAGTTAGAGGAAGAGAATAACCCTCTAATAAAAAAGAAAAAAGAGTTCGGGCTTTTTGACGTGCAGTTCAATTTTAACCCAACGGCGGAGGTTGCAAGGGAGCAACCCCGCCGAGATCAATGAGTTGCCTGAGTTGGAACTGTCGGGGGCTTGGGAACCCACCGACAGTTAAAGCGCTTAAAAGAATTCTCCGATCCGAAGATCCCAGTTTTGTTTTTCTGATGGAAACAAAACTCAAAACGGAGGAATGGGACAATATTTTTCAAAACATCGAACTCGAAGGAAAGTGTATTGTTGATTGTGATACTAATTCTGGTGGCAGAAGAGGAGGTTTATGTCTATTGTGGAAAACGACCTATACGGTAACAATTTTATCTCAGTCGCTACACCATATTGACGCAAGGATTGTGGAAGGAGACATGGAATGGCGTTTGACAGGTATTTACGGATGGCCAGAAGAGGGACAAAAAGCTATGACATGGCAACTTATTAGTGAATTGGCAGCATTGAATAACGATCGCGGATGGCTTTGCATGGGAGATTTTAATGAAATTTTATACAGTTACGAGAAAAGAGGGGGCCGGCTAAAAGATGACAATAAGATGGAGGCTTTCCAAAACTGCATGCAGGACGCCCGGTTGGTGGACCTCGGGTTTACCGGTTTCGAATATACATGGACGAATGGGCAAGCGGATACGGATAATATCCTCGAGCGACTAGACAGAGGCTTCGGGAATTTGGAATGGATCCATGCATTCCCGGCACACAAAGTCTCACATTTACCTAGGGTGGCTTCGGACCATTGCCCAATCTTGATCTCTTGGAATAAATACATGCCCAACAGGAATAAATCGAAACAGAAACGGAGGAAACTATACCACTTCGAATCCATGTGGCTATTAGACGAATCGTGTAAAACGGTTGTGAGACAAGCTTGGCAACTTGATAACAGCAACCCGACAGCTACAACGCTTGCAAAAAAAATCCAAAGGTGTGGAGAAGGTTTAAAAGGATGGGAAAGAAACCACTTTGGGAACGTCAGTCATCGGATTAATGAGTGTGAAGACATTCTGAGGAAAAAAACAATCCTCCAGCCCACTGAAGCCCATATTCGAGAACGGCAGAACACATAAAAACTTCTTGAAAGTTTGTACAAAAAACAAGAGACAATGTGGCATCAGCGATCTAGGGCTAACTGGATAAAGGACGGAGATAAGAACTCAGCTTTCTTTCACAAAGTAGCATCGGGCCGACGAGTAAGAAACAATATCAAAAAAATACGGGATGCGACTGATACCTGGGTGGAAGACGAGACGCAAATCTCCAGGGTGTTCAAAAATTATTTTCAGGAGTTGTTCACCTCTGAGGCGAGCCTGGATATGAACCAAGTCCTAAATGCACTCGACAACAAAATGACGGCGGACATGAACAATACATTGGCACAACCTTTCACAAAAGAAGAAGTAACAACAGCACTGATGCAAATGCATCCCACCAAAGCTCCTGGACCCGATGGTATGCCTGCTTTATTTTTCCATAAATTTTGGTCCTTAGTAAATTCTGATGTCTTACGTGTGGTGCTTGATATCCTTAATGGCCACAAAAATCCCAATTCCCTGAACCATACGTACATTTGCTTAATTCCAAAGAAAAAAAATCCTGAACGGGTCACTGATTATCGCCCTATTAGTCTGTGTAATGTGATTCTCAAACTAGTTACTAAAACTATTGCAAACAGACTTAAGAATATCTTACCACGTCTCATTTGGCATACCCAGTCGGCTTTTGTTCCAGGTCGTCTTATCACTGATAACGCCCTACTCGCTTTTGAAATTTTTCATGCCATGAAATGTAGCAAAGCAAAGAAAAAGGGAAATTTTGCTTTTAAACTTGATATGAGTAAGGCTTACGATCGTGTGGAATGGAATTTTTTGAGGCATGTAATGTTAAAATTGAGGATGAATAATGGTTTTGTGGAGCTCATTATGAATTGTATATCTTCGGTTTCTTTTTCTATCTTGATTAATGGCCAACCCGGTAATATTTTCACCCCCTCTCGTGGGCTTCGACAAGGAAACCCGCTATCCCCATATTTATTTTTATTCTGTGCAGAAGCTTTTTCCTCCATGATCCGACAATCCGAGGCCAATGGGAATTTGCACGGGATTCAGATATGTAGGCGAGCTCCTTACATTTCTCATTTGTTCTTTGCCGATGATAGTATTATTTTCGGGAGGGCAAATGAGAAGGAAATTGAAGAGACGGGGCGAATCATTCGAGCTTATGAAAAGGCATCCTGCCAAAAAATAAATCTTGATAAATCCGAGATATCATTCAGTAGGCATATGGAAATGTCAAAACAACAGCAGCTTGCGGCAAAAATGGGGGTGAATTTGGTGACGAAACAGGCCATTTATTTGGGTATTCCTACGGTTGTGGGCCGATCAAAGAAGGAGGTTTTCCAACTTGTGGTGGACAGGGTTCGGAAAAAACTTAAACAATGGAAAAGCCAACTTCTTTCGATGGCGGGGAAAATGGTGCTCATTAAAGCAGTAGCTCAAGCTATACCCTCATACATTATGAGTTGCTTCTTAATTCCTCAAGAAATTTGCCAGTAGTTAAATTCCATCATTTGCAATTTTTGGTGGGGCCAAAAGTGTGAAGAGAAGCGAATCCACTGGTGCTCTTGGAATCATCTTACTCGAAACAAGAATGAAGGAGGCTTGGGATTCCGAGATTTGAAATGTTTCAATGAGGCTTTGTTGGCAAAACAAAGTTGGAGACTCTTAAAAGAGGATACATCCCTCCTGGCGAAATCTCTAAAGGCGAGGTACTACCCAAATAATAATTTTCTCGAAGCAACTGTTGGCTATAATCCATCATATACTTGGAGAAGCATTGTTACGGGGAGACAAATTATTACTAGGGGATATAGATGGAATATTGGGAATGGAAATGGGGTTAAAGTTTGGAAGGATCCATGGGTAACTGATCTTCCAAATTTTCGAATTTATTATCCACTTGATGACCATGGGAGTGATCTTACTGTAAGGGAATTAATGATTGATGATGTTCCTCTTTGGAATGTGCCTCTGTTAAATGAGTTGTTTGAGGCGCATGTTGTTCGAGCTATCCAAGCTATCCCGTTAATGGAGCATAGGAGACCCGATAAGGTGATGTGGCACTATACGAAGAATGGAGTTTATAGCGTAAAATCCGGATACCAAGTGGCGAAAAAAATTCAAGAAGATTCTGAAAATATGTCTTCTTCGTCTGGAAAAGACAACAGAATTTGGAAATGGGTTTGGAACTTAAATATAACCCCAAAAATTAAAGTGTTTATTTGGAAATGCCTCAGAGGAATCCTGCCGGTTAAGAGCAAGCTACAGAGAAGAGGTGTGAGGAGGGTGGACCCAATTTGCTGCAGGTGCGGAATGGAAGACGAAACGGAGATACATGCGCTTCGGGATTGCCCGTGGGTGGCATTTTTCTGGGAAACCGGCCCGCTTCGTCTATGTACTAGGACGCAAAGTGGGAGGGGAGGCCTTGCGGATTGGATCACTTGGGTTGCAGAGTCAATTCCTCGCGAATCTCGCGAATTTTTTGGGATTATGCTTTGGTGCGTCTGGTACGGACGTAATTTAGCCACCTACCAGCAAAAATCGATCGACCACATGGGGTGCATGGAAATGGCATGCAGGAGGCTAGACGAGCACATTAAAATGAACAAATTAAGACCACCGACTACCACTCAAAGAGGCGCGGCAGATAACTGGGAGCAACCACCACCTGGGTGGTTCAAAATTAATTCGGATGCCTCTATCGTACAGGGACAGGGAACGGGATTAGGAGCAATCATTCGAGACAACAAAGGGATGGCGATGGGAACTATATCAAGACGATTGTAGGAAAAAACAGAAATCGTGATGGCCGAAGCACTCGCATGTAAAGAAGGGATCCGCGAAGCTATGAATGCTGGAATACAGAAGGTGGTAATAGAAGTGGACAACTTGCAGCTTTTGCACTCGCTTGTGGCTCCCGGAACGGACGACACAACGGACCTCTCCTACTTGGGAAACATCATTGAGGATATTAAGAGTCTTCTCCTTAATTTTACATCATTTTCTTTTAGTTGGGTTAGGAGGTCGGGCAATTTAGTAGCGCATTTTCTGGCGCGCCATGCATTTTCGATGAACTCCCTAAGGACTGATAAAGGCACTCTGCCTCAACACATTGTAAACTCTATTATGGAGGAGGCTCCTCGTCAAATTGTTCTATGAAAATATCGTTTTCACTCTCAAAAAAAAAAAAAACGATCTCCATTGCCCGTTGAGAGTATTGATTAGTTAAAGAGGAATAGAGATTCATTAATATAAAAAGAATAGTGTCTCGTTTATAGGGTTGTAAACGAACAGAGCTTTCGACAAACAACTCGTGAACGAGCTCGGTTAGCGTTTGTTTATGATCGTTTATTAAGCTTAATGAACATAAACGAACAAGAAAATTTGTTCGTTTATGTTCATGAACTGTTCACGAACATGTTCATTTAGTGTCCGTTTGATGTTCGTTTATTATTCATTTTTTAATTATTAATTATACATTTGCTTCTTAATATTCATTACTTTATTATGAAAAATAAGCTTATTTTAGTTTAATATTACAAGTTATTTACATTTGCAATCATCATAATGTTCATTTACTTTGAGTTGAATGTTCATGAACAAGGTATATTTAACTTTTTTATATACATGTTCATATAGTTGTTCGTGAACAATTAATGAGCATATTTGTGAACCGTCCGTGAACGTTCGCGAATATGTTCGATTATTAAACGAACGAACACGAACAACCCTCGTTCGTTCGGGCTCGGTTCATTTACAGCCCTACTCGTTTATAACCAACAAGTTATAACAATAAACTTGAATAAAAAATAAGTTATCTTCCAAGCTTTCTCTTGTTAATACTTCTAATTTATAGCCAACACTGTCGTTGTTTGTTAATGTTATTATATTTTTTTCTCATAACATGTCATATGTTCTAATATGCTATGTCCACTGTCCACAGAACTATACTATGCAAAGTGTTTTTTTAGTTTAAAATCTAAGAAATGTTTTTTTTTCCAGTAATTGTAAACACTCTATAAATCGGCCAGTTTGCCGAAAAAAGGGAAAACAAAACAAAAAACAAAAAATTAAAAAAGGGAAAAAGAGTTAAAAATATAGGGATGGCAAAGGGGTGGATTTGGCCAAACCCGAGACCCGCACCGTCAAGGTAAAGTAGGACCCCGGACCCGTCCCACCCGCCTCAAAACCCGCCCCTGCCTCAAAACCTCGTTAGACCCGCCAATAAATTTTTAAAATTACAATAATTTAATTTTTCTATTTGTGGCCAAATTTTCAAAAACAACCCAATGCAAAAGGGTAAAAGAAAAATAATTCTAATCATGCAACTTATTTTTGTTAAACAAGAAACACCCATTAAACTTCCATTTTTATATTTAGCTACTATTAAGATTTTTTTCAAAAAAAAAAATACTATAAGGATATTGCAATAGTACTCAACTAATACTCAAAATATATATTTAAAGTATAATATTAAAAGATATTATATTAATAAATTAATTTTTGGTAAACAATAAACACCCATTAAATTTCCATATAATTTTTACACAACAATTCGTTTAAACTTATGGACAAGAAATACTGAAAGTAACATTAGACAAACATTATATATTGATAATGGAAACCAATAACCAAACAATACGAGTCCATTACTCACTAGATATCAACAGAGTACAAAATTTAGACATCATTGATTCATTATAGTCCATTCTCAGAAAGGGACCAGATGGCTTGCCCTTAATTCAAAGCAAGGCAAAAATAATATTATTTAGTACTCATCTAATATTTTTAAATATACAACACATAAATTGAAAAGTAAATAATGCAAAAATATTTCAATATATATTTAAAAGTACAATAAAAATTAATATGTGGGGCGTGTCTTATTGGACACAGGACCCATCCCAGACCCGGACATGCTTTGTAATCTGAGCTAGTCTCCTGTCAGACCATCTAACGGGTCTAGATCTGTTAGACGGGTCTAAATATCCTACCCATCTCGCAGACCTGACCCAGATCCGCGAAAATATTAAAAAAATAAATGATACGAAGACCCAAACAATCCATAGCTAACGGAGTTCCAACTTTGACTTTGTTGAGACCGAATTTCTTTGCAGAGCTTCTGATTTTGCGCATGGCCGGGACGAGTTTGAACCAGGTTGTGTTCGGCTGGTTGCTGAGGATTTCATTGCCGACGAGTAGGTAACGGATCTTCGATTTGGGGTAAAATGGTACGACATTTGTTTGGACTCATTGGTCGGCTAGGGTTTGGTTGGTGGAGATTTTAGGAATGAGATCCTTTATAATATGGGGATGCCCGTTTTCCAGTCCACCGAAGATGAAGACTCAGACATGCCACAGCAAGTGCCGATGATGCGCTTCTGCTCCCAAAACCATTATTGCTGTGATTCAGAGTATATTTTAGTTGTTGTGATTTTCCCAAAAAAAAAAAAAGTTGTTGTGATTGGTAATGAAGTTGCAGAAAATGTAAATGAAGTTGATGCGTTGTATATTTACTAATATAATTAGTAAATGTAAATGAAAGTTGCAGAAAGAGAAGGGCATTTGAAGATACTTACAAGAGAAAAAAGCTGATAAAAAATAGAGAGTATAAGGCAAAAAGAAGCAAAGAAATTAATGGTTTTAGATTTGCTCTGATTTTTTCTTCAGGTGATCTGTGAAACACTAAATGATACAAGTATTAGTACCATCTAATACTTTTATGGAGAAATACTAATACATTTTACAAGAAAAACTAAAATACTATCTAGAAAATACTTTGCAGGAGCACAACTAAAATACTATCTAGAAAATTACTAATACTTTTTCGAGAAACTACTAATACTTTTCCGAGGAACAACCAATACATTTCGGGAGAAAAAATTATTTATATTCAGGGAATTACTAAAATACTCTCTAGGGAACCACTAATACTTATTCGAGTAACTACTAATACTTTTTTGAGGGACTGCTAATACATCGAGAGTATATTCATGAGAAATACTAAAATACTTTTCAGGGAACTACTAATACATCTTAGAAGAACTGTTAATACTTTTTAGAAGGACGATTAATACTTTTCAGAATAATTTTTAATACATTTCAGGAGTTTAATTATATTCAGGGAAACTACTAATACATTTCAGAAGAACTGCTAATACTTTTTAGAAGGACGACTAATACATCAGATGAACTGTTAATACATTTCGGGAGAAAAATTTAATTATATTCACTAATACTTTTTCGAGGAACTACTAATACTTTTTTGAGGGATTGCTAATACATTTCGGGAGTATATTCAGGAGAAATACTAAAATATTTTTCAGAAAACTACTAATACATTTCAGAAGAACTGCTAATACTTTTTAGAAGGATGACTAACACTTTTCAGAATGACTGCTAATATCAGTGGTCCTTGAAAACTACTAAAACATCACTGCTAATATTATGGAAATGCCATCGGATCTGCGGGTCAAATCCGTCTAACAGGTCAGACCCGTTAGACGATCTGATAGGAGTTTTTGTGTTTAATTTTGGACATGGAACCCGCCTTGAGACCCGTTTATTTGGTCTAAACTAGGCCCATCGGGGCGGTTAATGCGAGGACGAGTTTTGTCCCGCCCCATTCCATCCCTATAAAAAGTCCCATATATCAAATATAGCCTTTTGACCCAACAACTTATCAAGAATGGCCTTTGACCGGCATTTATTGCTTTAAAAAAATAGAAAAATGTAGAAATTGTACACTTCCGAAATGCCCATCATAAAAGACGCAGGTCGATTAACCTTAGGTCATTTTGGATCGATTAATCGATCTGCGTACCATGCAGATCGGGTCGTTTAATCGACCCATCGAAGTCGATTAACCGACCAAAGCATTAATGTGTCAGAGGTCGATTAATCGACTGTTAATCGACTAAACAAATGTGGTCGGTCAGAGGTCGATTAATCGACTAAAGTGGTCGATTAGAAATTTAAAACCCCTCTATAGGGTTTATAAGCCCTCAATCGACTCTAAACGACAATCGCTCAAATCGACCCTCACCACGCTTTGTCAAAGCGACCACCATTGATTCGCGTCGTTGATAGCCGATTGATAGCCACCGGTGCCGCCGCGCGTCGTTGGGGAATATTTTCTTGCGACTTCGTCTATAAAGTAAGAGTTTTATTTTGTTTTTTGAATTAGTTATTTTAACTGCATTGTAAAGAATGTTATGATGGTTTGAGGTATTGAATTATTGAATGAATGTTTTTTTTTTTTGATACCTTGAATGAATGTTATATATTGAATGGGGTTTAGGGTTTAGTTTGAATTGAATGTTAATGTTATTTTGGAATGTTAGACAGTTATGGGAATGTTGTGTTTTTCATTGCAAAATTTTGTTGGGAGTCCGGGAGGAATGTTAGACAGTTATGGAAAATGTTATATAAAGTGTTTTTTTAAGCCAAATAACTGCTTGATAACTGCTAATATCTGATTTACTGCAAGTTAACTGATATTTAACACTCCAAAATTTGTCTTTTTCGTTTTCAATTATACGAAAAAATGGCATACCTCACCACCATTGAAAATCGGTTTGATTCAAGAGTTACATCCCGATGTAACTTACAAGTTCTAAGGCTAGTATATGATAAGTTAGACGCCGTACACAAAGAGATGTTGTTGAACTCGGCTTTCGGAGAATTATACAAGTTCCGTGATAATATGCAAATTTCTTGTAAACTTCTTCATGCTCTATTATTTATGAGGATTAAATCACCGGTGGATGATGAGGTATGGTTCCGTGTTGGGGATGCAAATGTCGATTCGGGTTCTCGGACTTCACTCTCACCACCGGATTAAATCCGGAATTGAGAATGATTTTGTAAAGGACATCCCATCGATAGATAGGACGGTAGCGGCGAGTATTTTGGGGAGGGAAAAAGGCTATTCGACCAAGTGTTTTGAAGGCGGCTTTTAAGCACCAGGCAAAGAATGAGGAGGGAGGACCGATATAAATTGGGATTGGCCCTCATATATGAGTGTGTTTTTGCGGTGTAAAGGAGCCTACCACTTCAATTGATATGAAGATTCGCAAGTTGTTGACAATTTGGATCTTGTCAATAAATACCGGGGAAGATCATCCTATGAATATCTTCTACGGTTTGTGAAAACTATGATCGCTAAAGTTGACCATCACAGCCTTTCCTCGGGGCTTTACACGCGCATGATGCAAGGTATTTATCAAAGTCATTTTCGTTAGATTACAATGTATATTTTCAATTTCGATAAATATTTATAACATTGGATTGTTTGTTAGGTATGGGCATTTGAGACCTTTCGCCGTATGCCGAATGTTTAGAATCGAAAGAACCAAACAAAGACTTCCTAGGATGTGTGGGTGGAGGTCCACAACCACTTTTGGCTTTTGGGAGATTATTGTCGTCTTGGACGAGCCTATGGTAATGTTGAGATTATTTTTAATTGCGTATAATTTTTAATCGACATTTTGAGATTATTTGTAATAGATATTGTTTGTGAATTGGCGGGATGAAGTTTTGTTTCCATTGTCTCCACACACAAGAAGAAATGGAAAAGGAATATGTTGTGATGTTCCTGCGTGTTCCCCGAGGATCTCGATTATCCTTTGGATGAGGAGACGGTGCCCACTGCATGATCGGGAGATGGTGGAAGAGAGAGACAGAGTGATAGAGACAGCACGCGAGACAGAGACAGCACACAGAGAGAGTCGAGGGATGTCCATGAGATGGAGCATGGAGGCGCTTCTCGAGTACCCCCACCTTCCACCGGCCCTTCCACTTCCATCGGTATGAGGCGGGTTTTGATGCCGGCCCTACGCCGACAAAAAAGCAAGATGATGCCTTTTCTTTTCTAAACAAAAAGGTCGAAGATGCTTTTTCTCTTATGAGCGGAAAGATCGAAGAATGGACCGCAAGATTTATGCATTAGACCAAAAACTTGAAGCAAGAAGTCCCTTTATACGTGGTTCACTCGAGAGACAACAGATGGAGAGACGGGGCTGTCTCCGATTATGGGACGGTGGTGGAGACAGAGAAGACTAAGAGTCAGCCGTGTTGAGGAGGAGGAGCATGATCGAGCCATTGAGGAGGAGCATGATCGAGGTTGTTGAGGAGGAGCATGATCAGGTTGTTGAGGTCGATCTTTTGAGGATGAGGAAGATCGATGCAGAGAAGATCCGGTCTGTTGAGGTGGAGAAGAATAAGGTTGCCGATGTGGTGGATGCGGAGATGCATTAGATGTTGAGGTGGTGGAGGTGGAGCAGGCAAACACGGGGGATGATTGGGGAACGGTGAATATGTGATTGTCTAAATTCATAAATACAACAATTACGAAATCGGAGACGAAATGCAACAATCACTAAATATGTGATTGTCTATCGCTCATCGGTCTTTGATCATGACAATTGATCGGTTGTGCCCCAATTGTTGGCACCCATCGCATTTTGTCTTGAGCGGAACTCTCCTGTTGACGGTATTCGATCTTGTTCCCACGACGCCCACCTCGTTGCCCCGACAATAGGTGGCAAGACAATCATTTCCTTAATGTTATCGGGAATCTCCCATTCATTTTCGTTAGGTAGAGGGAAGATAGTCTCCGCATATGCTTTCCTCCAATAGTCAACGGAATAAGACGGTGAGCACATGGGGTATATTGAAAAACCTCTCTTCTTGGCCGCTTATTGCATGCTCACAGTAGGTAGGTGGTCCAATTGAAACTTTCTCGCAAGTGCAAGTGTTCTCGGCAAAGTTAACATGGAATTTGTGGCCCCACTCCTCACCACATATAAACTTTGATCAATTGGTTCAACCGTGAACTTCTTGGATTTTTCATGAGACTTGCGTAATTTTTCTTCCATTGCGGGGTTAGATTGCTGTACAACCGTGCGGCCTCACGCCTCTCATAGAACAAGATCGCAACTTTTTTCCAATACTATCAAACAATGCAAGTATAGGAGTTTGTCGGGCTTTTTTAAACATCGAGTTCGAGAGACTCGCATTGTTTGACGTCATGATATTATAACGGTCTCCCCGAAAATATGACCTCGCCAAGTAGCAAAATTTGTATCGTTAAGATACTTCCAACCTTTCTCGTCAATAGCTTGAATTTGTGACATATACTTGTGAAATTCTTCTATTGTATATGCCTCACCGCTTTGTTAAAAAGGAGATAGTATCGATCTTTCGATTCTGATCCTCAAGTTGCCTTTGATATGATAAATACAATGAGCATGACGCGTGCATTTTGAAAAACAGTTTGGATCGTGACCGATAAGACTCGCGGTTCTGCCGATATCACAACAAGGTCTTCTTGGTCACCCGTAATTCCCTTCAAGTTCATAAAAACCAATGCCACGAAGCATCGTTCGGAATCAACAACGGCCCATGCAAGAGGATAAATCTGCATATTTGCATCTTGACAAGTAGCGATAATCAACGCACCTTTATATCTTTCGATTAAAAATGTTCCGTCCCACAACAACTATCGGGCGCATTGAAGAGTGAAACCCACGAACGCAGGGCCCGTATGCCAAGAAAAAAAAGTACTTGAAGCGGTTTTCACTATCAACCTCTAAAGAGTATATAGTTCCCGGATTAGCTACTTTCAAGTTATGGGCCCATGCGGCCAACTTAGTGTAACTATCCTCGGTGAACCCCTTATGTATGCTAAAGCGTTTTTCTCTAGACCTCCTCGCTTTTTGATAATTTATTTCAATGCAAAGTCTCGGCGAATTTCATTCGCAACATCAACAGTCTATATGTAGTGTTGCGGTCCTCAAACCTTCGACACGATATGTTTTCCAATGATCCACGATCTTGCTTGTCTATGATCATTGGTGGACAAATTTAGAGGGCAAGTATGTTCAGTGCATATTTTCTAATCAAAATAATCGAGTCTTTGAACTTTGTTGCATGCAAACGCCATTTGCAATTTTCATCAACACAAACAATTGTGTACACATTCTTGTTCGATTTTTTTTTGTTTTGAATCGAAATTGTATTTCAATGCGATCATGTGCACAGACTTCTTGAAGCTCTTTCTTGGTATCGAATACTTGGTCAACATTCAAGTCAATATCAACGGTACAACTCGTGATGTACTTCCGACCAGAAGAAAGAAGATGCTCATTTGTGAACCGATTTTCTTCTCCGATTGCCTTGATTAAAATCGGTTCGGTGGTGTAGTAAACGCATCACCGTTATAATCATGGAAGGAGATTCTCGAATTACCTCCAACCCATCCCAAATATCATTCACATTTCGAACATCATCACCGTGATTATTTTCTTCCACCTCAAAATTATGATATCCATCTACCGATTGCACGTCACGATCAACTACATTATGCTGCCCCCGGCACGTCACAAATAGTTTTCATCACAAGGGTTACACACAAGGAATAATCAACTTGTTTATTGAGAGCCAAGTACCATTGCACTCCTTGTCAAGTAATCCGGACAGAATTTGAAAAGATCGTATGCTTCTTTGGAGAAATAAATCCCATCTCCATATCATGCAAATTGGGATCAACTTTGCAAATATTTTGTACCTTAGAATATAGCTCTTCATATGAAGTTTCGTACTTATTGGAACTCCCGATGCATGCATTCCATCATCACTAAATACCCATTGCCATTTTTCATTGTTATTAACAAAATGTCCAAAATAATACACGGTAATCCAAAACGGTGAAGACATGTTGTCCGCAATTAAATTGAAGATAAAAATGTCAAGTAATGAAACTATAGTGCGATTCTGTTTGATTTTGAATAAGTCGATTAATCGATCACGCGAATTTGCGAGAAATGGGTCGTGTAATCGACCCTTCTTAGTCGCTCAATCGACCACCGTAAATGTGTCGATTGATCGACTAATTATTAGGGAGAACATGAGTCGATTGAACGACACTGCGTTTTAGTCGATTAATCGAATGTCTGCGTATTTGCGAGAATCGGGTCGCGTAATCGACCCCGATGAGCCTGGCCAATCGACCAAAGATTAATGTGTCGATTCTTAGTCATTCAATCGAAATTGTGAATGTGTCGATTGATCGACTTATTAGGGAGAACGTGAGTCGATTGAGCGACACTCGAGTAGATGAAGTCGACATCGAATCTGCGTATTTGCGAGAAGCGGGTCGTTTAATGACCGACCCCTTCATCGAGTCGGCCAATCAATCGAAGATACACATTAATGCTGGTCGATTGACCGACTCATTGGGGTCGATTAAACGACCCGTTTCTGCAAATACGCAGCATTCGATTAATCGACTTCATCTACTCGAGAAAATGAACGAAATGACAGATAAATTGAATAAAACAATGCCATAAGGTCAGAGGAACTAAATTCGAACCTGAATGTTGATTTCGCTTGCAATGTCGAAGATTGGAAAGGAGGAGATGTACGGATTTTCGGTTCGTTGAACTACAAACTCCCAAAAATTCGGTTGATATACACAAATTTGTGGAAGAAATAAAAAGGGGTATTTTAGTCCTTTGCAATTGGAGGGTTGTTGGTATATTAAAGTGCTGAAAGGGTAATTTGGACATTTAACATGAAGAAAGGCCATTATCAACTTTGGGAATAAGTAAAGCCCATTTTGAACATCTTCTATTTTACTGGCCAAACTTGTACAAACCCCCTATAAAAATGTAAACCCTCACCGGAAGCCTGTTCAGCGCCCATCATCCTTTTTCAGTTTTCTCTACTTCATCTCTCTCCAATTTAAGACGACATCGCTTTTTTCTCTATCTGATTAATTCCTATTTCCTAAATCCTACAAATTTGCAAGACCCTAAGCCCCGAATTAACAAGAGCTTGTTAAGCTGAAAATGGCGCTCTTCAGAGCTCGCGTTGCTTCCTCAACTCTCCTCCGCTCAATTCTTCACGCTCCGACACGCTCTTTCTCTTCGGGTAACCGCTGTTTCTCCGTCGACATATATGTATAACTGTATACATATATCTCATGCAGTTCTCTTTGCTCTAATGTAGTTCAAAACTTCATTTAAGGTCTTGTTTGTACTGTGAATGGTTTAATATGGATTGAGGAATTTATTGATGGATGTTTTTGCAAAACTTCATTTAAGGTCTTGATTTGTACTGTGAATGGTTTAATATGGATTGAGGAATCTATTGATGGATTTTTTTTTTATAAGTAAACTCGTAGATCATTTTGAAAGCAGAATTACTGATGAAAATAGAAGAAAGACTGAATCGTGGAGTTTAAAATTAGAAAAAGTTTCATTCAAATCAATTATATATTTCTGGACCTGGTGTGGTTGTAAATGTGGTTATTATCTTCAGGTTATGACTTTTCGTGGTATTATATGTCTTCATTTGCAGGTGCTATTGAGACGGTCGAGTCCAAACCAGTGTCGTCATGGAAGTCGTCGATGATGAGTCAGATGGTGACACTTGACATAAGCTCTCAAATTGGGAGCTGTATGCCTCTAGCGAATATGCGGATTGGGACCCAAATTCACAACATTGAGCTCCGTCCAGGGCAGGGTGGGAAACTCGTGCGAGCTGCAGGGACGTCCGCAAAGATTCTTACTGAGCCCAATAGGTCAACCAGGTAAAACTTAGTTTTGGAAAAAAAATGTAGTTAGATTCTTGTATAATGTTGAGATTAAAGAGAGAGACAAAATGTTGGAAAGTGTTTGAATGCTTTTCTAAGATGTACATGCCTATAGTGTCTATGTTCAATAATGACTTATGGATTGTGCTAAGCTGTAGTACTCGTATACTTTTTGTTATAAGAGCTAAGTGATATTGGTGAATTTTGTGCTATAACATTTTGTACCTATCTTTGAGGTAGGGGTGTTGGCGTCAAGGGCTTTAGAGATGTAAAGGATAATTTGTAACACTACCAGCTATGCCATGTGTTATGCTTCAGAAGTCATACTGTTCTTTCGTTGAGGTTGATTATGGCAGTTGGCAATGCAGAGTGCCTTCAGAGTGTGTAGTCCTTAGAAAATAAACAAGAGATGTATATTGTAAAAAAACTGTTTTTATGATGGAGGATGCACAATAGAGTTGCCTTCACTGTCTCTATAGCACTTTGACTGCATATTTTGCATTTTCTTTTTGAGAAGGAAAAGAAGTGGAGAGCGGCTGTACAAGATTGTACATTTGAATTGCACATTTTTATTTTTTTACGGCACTTTCCATTTTATTGCCAGCAAGTCTTTTTCTTCACCCTACTATTGTTGTAGGTACTGCGAAATAAAACTGCCATCTGGGGTGAAGAAAAAGATAGACATAAAATGTAGGGCGACGATCGGGATGGTATTGAACCCAGAGCACGGAGCGAAGAAGCTAAGAAAAGCTGGGCAAAGCCGATGGTTGGGTAGGAGGCCGGTGGTGAGAGGTGTGGCAATGAATCCCGTTGATCATCCCCACGGTGGCGGTGAAGGAAAGAGTAAGAGTAGTGGTAGACATGGCCGAGGCTCACTTACCCCTTGGGGAAAACCTACTAAGTGTGGTTACAAAACTGCTCGTCTTAGAAGAAAGATTTAGGATAAGTGGAGGGATTTTGTACTTGTTCTGTTGTGCTTTCTTCAATTTGGAGTCAAGGTAAATAATGTGTTCTTGTTGCTTTGGGGTTTAATATTGCTCTAAACATTGCAAATTATTTTTGAGGTTATCACTTGAAAAAGGATTTTGGATTTCCTGCTGTTGGAATTGGAGAACAAGTAAATTGCTTCTTGTTTAGGTGAACATGGAATAAGAGCTTGTTCGTTCGGCTTCATTTTATTTTTCAGCTATCCCGAAAAGTAAAACCAATTTGTTTTTACTTTTTACCCTGATTACATATTGTTAACATAGTGGGGTCTTTTTGGTAGTTATGGTTTGTTGCTGGGTCAAGTTGCTATTATTCATTAGTTGTTAGTCATGCTTTCACGTTTTTTCCATTAGTCTTTTCCTTGAGAAAATTGCATTTTTAGTCCCATGAGATTTGAGGTGTTGCAATTATAGTCCCATGATTTTAAAATGGTCCCATTAGAATGGTTTTATTGCAACTTTGATCCCAACGTTAATTCCTCCGTCAATTCAACTGCCAGATCCGTCAAACTTGCCATTTTGGAGGGAAATTCCTTGGGCTATTACATTTTGGAGGGAAAAACTCCATTACAGAAAGCTTACAAGCTTCCCCCAACCTGCTGCTCCTCACTTTTGCCTTCGTACCTTCCAATTTCCTCCTCCACATAAACTTCCAAATCAAAAGAACAAACACCAAAGATGAGTTCTTCATCTTCATCAACAAGTTCGACCGTGTATTGTCATTGTGGTAGATTTTCTCGTTTACAGAGTTCATGGACAAATGAAACCCGGGAAGAAGATTTCGTTGTTGTGCTAACTCTCTTACTAGTGAAGGCTGTGGGTTTTTTGATTGAGAAGACAAACCCAAGTGTGCAAGATCGAAGGCTAT
Source organism: Rehmannia glutinosa (assembly GCA_016081115.2). NCBI lineage: Eukaryota > Viridiplantae > Streptophyta > Magnoliopsida > Lamiales > Orobanchaceae > Rehmannia > Rehmannia glutinosa. The sequence goes on from JABTTQ020001095.1 coordinate 128,564, forward strand.
AATTCCCAGTTTTGTTACGAAAAATTAACACATTGGAGGCTGAAACTGGTGAGCTGAAAGCAATAGAGAAAAAAATGGCATAAGAAATTAAATTACTGAAAAGGCAGAAAAATATTTCCTGTCACCATACTTGCACTATCTTAGTTGCCCTTGGGTTTGAAGTTGATATTCTAATTTCTAGGCCATGTTGCTCTGTTGCCCCTGGTTTCTGGTTTGGATGTGTTTTGGGTGTCATGCTTTGGTGTGGGACTAAATTAATAAAGACATGCAGTTTCTTAATTAGTATGTATTAGTTTATGTTAATGTCATGTGTTGTTTTTTTCTTAATTAATCTTGTGGTGTAACGTAATCTCTTATGGTTATGATTATGTTCATCCTCTATGTTTTTTTTTTAAAAGTAAAAGTCATTCATTCAAGGAGAAAAAGTAGGTACATCCTTACAAAGAGGACCAAAGAACACAAGTAGGGAGTCTGTCCAATGACACGACTCCAGTCCACTGTGCAATCTTGTGAGCAAGAACATTATGCTCCCTACGAATATGACGACAGACACCACAATCTAAGAAAACAAAAAATTGACAGAATATTAGATAGAATAGGACCACAAGGGTCATTATGATGCTGCTTCACCAGGCCGAGAATGATATTCTGGGAGTCCGTAACAGCTTCTTGAAGAGGGCAACCCAAACTTAAAGAAAATCGAAGGCCATAACGTAGTGCGAGTATTTCCGCCGTGGTAGAGTCGAAAGAGCCGGGTAATCAGGAAGCAAAAGCCGCGACGATTACATTGCAATTATTTAAACAACATCAACAACTGTACTCAAGGGAAATGGAAGTTTGGGAAAAGTGAGGCAGGGCTAGCTAACCAACCTAACGTGCATGCACTTGTGTTGCTCCGTTAATTTTTTGACGGAGTGGGACTAAATATGCAACACATGAATTTTTATGGGATGTTTTCTGCTCAAATTTTAAGATTGGGACTAAATGTGCAAGTTGTGGGACTATAATTGCAACACCTCAAATCTCATGGGACTAAAAGTGCAATTTCCTCCTTTTCCTTCCTATATGAAGGCTACAGTGACTGTACACAGGTTATGTTTTTTCATTCTCTGAATTTAATATGAAAACAGAAATCTGTTACTCTCTCTCTCTCTCATGCATTTTTCTTTTTCTGCAAATAGCTCCTTAAATTCAACATGGTATCAGAACAGACCCATTGCTCGGCCCAAAGTGGGACGTATCACATGATGTGATTGAGCATGGTGGATCCTGTTATGATGATTAATGAAAAAATTATGTGTTTTTTGCTCGGCCCCGCGCACCCAAAATTTTTTTTGTCCCGTTTTTTATGTGGAAAAAAATGAAAAAAAATTATATGTATTTTTTTAAATAGAAAAAATTTGGGCTATGTGTAATGTCATGTTTCGCTACGCCCGCTTAACTTAACTAGTATCTGTAAATATTGACTAGCTGCTTGTTTTAAGATCATGGGGAAGATCTATTCACACTGAGATCTCACGTGGAGCTACCATAGTTTATCTTTGGAAGCACAAAGAAGGGCAATAAACTAACCTCTTCAAAGCTGCATTATAATTGCGCTCTTTTTTACAACAACAACAACAACAACAACAAACTAAGCCTTAATCCCACTACGTGGGGTCGGCTATACGGATCATATCGCGCCATCGTTTACGGTCATAAGCCATATTTTCGTTTATTTCTAGGTATAACATGTCATGTTTAATAGCTTCTTTTCAAGTCTTTTTAGGCCTACCTCTTCCTCTTTTGATTTGTGTGAGTGATTCTCTACCTTCTAAACGTCGCACAGGTGCATCTAAAGGTCTCCTATAAACATGTCCAAACCATCTTAATCGTGTTTCTCTAATTTTCTCGTCTATCGGTGCTACTCCCACTTTGTTTCTAATGTGTTCATTTCTTATTCTATCTAATCTAGTGTGTCCGCACATCCATCTTAGCATTCTCATCTCTGCTACCCTCATTTTTTGTTCGTGTTCATATTTAGTCGCTCAACATTCTGCTCCATAAAGCATTGCGGGCCTTATGGCCGTTTTATAAAATTTTCCTTTCAATTTTAATGGTATTTTACGGTCACAAAGGATAGAAGATGCACTCCTCCATTTATTCCAACCCGCCTGGATCCTATGTGTGACATCTTTATTGATTTCTTCGTTCTCTTCAATTTAGTCGCCCAACATTCTGCTCCATAATTGCGCTCTTTTTTATGTTGGGAAAATTTGATGAAGTTCGAAAATAGAAGAAAAATAGAAAGAATTAATTCCTGAGGCGTGCAAATTATTAGCATGTCCTCTTAAGGATTTATTTGCATAATCCCCAGGATTCAACAGACACCCATTACAAAATTGTTGTTCACCCAGCAAAAATCAAGAAGAGCAGAGAAGCTGTGAAGTTTTTTTTTTTTTATGTCTCTATCTCTCCAAACGTAAGACAACAACATTTTATAGGAAGCAAACTAAAGCAAACTAAAGGAATCTCCTTTTGTAAAAGGATGACATATATTGAGCACACTAAAAGGTAGGATATGGTATTTTAAAAAGTTGATAAAAATAGAAGATAAGATTCTTAGACTAATAAAATTGAAAAGTGGGATTGTAAATATTTTAAAACACCATTTTATACAACAATCCCCACATGTTTTAAAATATTTATAAAGAATAAGACGAAATGATTTCTTTGAGTTATCAAAAATGAGGGTAGAATACATCGAATCCGGTGTTTTTGGACTATGAACAGGACTAGAAAGATAAGATTTAACGTCTGAGTTTTGGTGAAGCTTGTAGCATCTATGAACCAATAACTCTTTATTGTAAGTTAAAATCTTACCAGTCACATTATACCCTCTCAAAATTTTGTCGTTCAATGCGGTTTTGCGCTAATAGACCATGCGCGTGCCTGGTATTTATGAGTGCTCTAGAGACATGCCAAAGTCTCATAGGAGCGGCCCCACTCCACACTCATATAGGTGAATTTCATCAAGTATATTTTGCAAGTAAATATACCACCCTTAAGGGATATGAAATTCATTAAGAGTTTATCAGCTCATCCCTCCATACTTGCATTCTAACACTTCTCACACCATAGGAATAGACAATCAATTATTGTGCTAGCAGAATTAACAAGTGACTTGTTATTACCTATATGAACCTCATTCATGGGATCTCCAATCACAGAGGTTAGGTTTCCATCATTGTTAATTTCTTAAGTTGGCAAAAGTCTCATTCCCCTCGATGTTTCGGTAATTAATTTTCTTCTCAAAAGTTTAGTCAGATGATTGGCCAAATCCACTTCCGACTTCACATAATCAATGGATATTGCTCCATCTTTTAACAGTTGTTTGATCAAACCACATCTCAGACAAGTATGTCTGTTTTTATCATTTTTATTCTTCTCAATTTGAAATTGTTGTTTGACATTCACAATGCATAAACACTAAAGGTGTTGGTTTTGAATCCAACATAACATCATGCTAAGAAATTTCTCAACCTCTCAGCCTCATTGTCAGTTTAACTCCAAGACAACAAACACAAACTCCATAGTAGATTTAGCTATGCTAGTTTGTTTAGTTGACTTCCAAATAATTTCACCCCCACCAAAGATGAATATATAACCACTAGTGGATTTTATCTTATCTGAATCAGAGATTCAGTTATCATCATCAAACACTTTAATACATAGTGAAAATCCACTATAAAGAATACCATAATTCACAGTACCTCTCAAGTATTTCATTAGTCTGACTAAAACAGTCCAATGATCACGATTGGGATTATATGTATATATGCTCAATTGATACACATCACAAGTTAATGTGAAAAATTCATCAAATGCAACAGACTCCCAATAATCTGTGCATACTCAAATTGAGCCACAAGATCAACAAGACTTTCTTTTAATTGAGTATTAACATCATAAGAAGTACTCACAAATTTGGCATCGAAATGTCCAAACTTCTTAAGAAATTTCCCAACATAATGTTCTTCAAATAAACACTATCATCATTTTTTATGATTTTAATACTCAATATTCCACTTGCTTCGCCCATATCCCTCACATCAAATTTAGAAGCAAGTAACTCTTCAGTTTTATATATTTAAAAATTAGTGCCACATATGAGCATGTAATCCACATATAACAAATTATTGCATACTCATGATCACCAAGTTTTATGTAGTCACATCTATTTACTTCAATAAAAGTAAAATCATCACACAATAAAACTTTGATTAGGCACCCCCACATTTTTAAATATTTAAGGCTAGGGATATATCAATATCTTAATGAGTTCATTCTCATTAGGACAGATAGTAAAACAATCAGTACAAAATATCATAATCTCATTTTGCATATTTGGCGTGCAAATTAAATTGGTGATTTTTCATTTCATAGTCGCAGACATTAGCACTGATAATAAAGCTTTTGAAATGTCAACGCTACAATTAAATCGGGTGGTTTTATAGTGATTAACCAATCATTTCAAAACATAATGGAAACAATCCCAGTAACTTCATCTTTATTTTGATAAATAAATCATAAAAGTCACAATATTAGCCACATAAAACCATTGAAATGAAGTCACTCTATTAATTTGTGTTTACTAAACATAGGGAATCCAATATAACTTGATAGGTGATTGATTCAACATCACAGACACAACTCACTAACAATTATTTGACATGCTAGCACCCGAACCAAATTATTTCTCACAGACATTGCTCACTCGGATGCATATTCTCATGATTCCACAGAAAAACAGATAAATAATCTAACACTGGATTTTCAAGCAATAATGTTATATTTAAACAATGAAACAATGGGAAAAAAAATTTATCAGATTATTTGCTCTGTGAAACAACGTGGATATCTACTCAACGGCATGTAAAGGAAGTAAAACAGGTTGGGGATTTAATCTGGAAATCATCACTTTGCAAGTTCTCCTTAGATGAAGTCACTTTAATGAACATATGATATAAATCACACATATAAGTATATATCACCTATATTTTCTCAAACCAGTATGTTCTAAACAAAATTAAAAGAAATGCATAACTAACACATTTTCATGTCAACTAGCACAATCCCAAGAAATATCTAAATAACTATCACAAATAATAATTGATCCCCAACTATATGCAAGTTCATGAAATGTCCAGAAAGTTAAGGTGCTAACTTTGAAAAATTATCATAACCATATGAGGCAATATTCTTATAAAATTTAATAGAAATTACTATCTCTATCCGATTCAAAAAAATATCTCACTACTTCCGAAAAATTCAATGTATCATAGATGAGATATATAATGAAGCATGTCATATAGTATATCACAGTATTGCTCATAAGAATCGGTATTTTTTTTTTTTTCAAATTCATCAAAACTGAAATTCCAAATTCTAGTTTAAGAAAAGGAACAAAGAGAATGGCCACCCAAAACAATGCATGTTAACTTTTAGTTGGTAAATATAACAAAGTTCAATATTGTTTGTTCAGTGAAAGACGTGCTGGTTTGATAAAAAAAAATCAAATGCTAGCAACAAACAACAATGAACTATGATAAGATTTACCTTCTGTTGCCATGGGGGCAAATACTATTGACCACTCTCATTAAGCACTTTTTCTCCTGTTGATCCCAGAGATCCTTGAATTTGGAGACGGGGTCATCATCGGCATAGCTATACAATCTCGGACAAGCCATCTTAAACATCTGAGAATAAACCGACGGCCAGCAGGCGGCGGGTGAGTTAAACGTGCCGCTGCAACAGTACTCCGGGCTGCCAAAAGCCTCACAAGCACTCTTGCAAGCTTCCCCGCCACCAACCCAGAGCTCCGACGGGCAGACCCGGTTCAGATCCGTCACGCAACCGGTCGAAGCGCACATCCCCGAACCGCCGGTGGCTTCAACAATCATGGGCAGATTGTACCCGTCCACGTGGCTAAAGTCATAAAAGTCCAAACCACCGGTTCCTTTCTTTAACTCTGCCAGCGTAGCGGGTGGAGCTGCCCGGATCCGTTGCATTCGGTTTGGCCCGACCCGCAGTCGCCGGTCTGGCAGGAGCCTGTTTCGGAGACGGGGAATGAGCATCCTGTTCGGGCCCAGAACCGGCCGGACCAGCCGGCGGGGGCGATGAAGGACCGGGTTAGCTCATGAGGTTTATCACCGTCAGTTTCAAAATCGTAGGGGAACTCATTGGGGAAGAAGAACTCAGATTCTGACTCAGTATTGTTACTCTTTTCGAAATTCTCTTTGTCCATGAGAAAATCATCGTCCGTCAGAAACTCAGAGGGCAACTAGAACCCTTCTCCTTCAACACTACCAGCCATTTTTTATGTGTGAGACAAGAGAGAGTGAAAAACAGAGTATTGAGTGTGGGTGGGTTCATGTTTTTGAGCAGTTGTTGCTGCTTGAGGAACCAGTATTTTGTTCGAACTCCAAAATGATAAATCCTTAAGGGAAAATTTGATGAAGTTCGAAAATAGAAGAAAAATAGAAAGAATTAATTCCTGAGGCGTGCAAATTATTAGCATTATCCTTAAGGATTTATTTGCATAATCCCCAGGATTCAACAAGACACCCATGACAAAATTGTTGTTCACCCAGCAAAAATCAAGAAGAGCAGAGAAGCTGTGAAGTTTTTTTTTTTTATGTCTCTATCTCTCCAAATGTAAGACAACAACATTTTATAGGAAGCAAACTAAAGGAATCTTCTTTTGTAAAAGGATGACATATATTGAGCCACTAGAAAGGTAGGATATGATATTTTAAAAAGTTGATAAAATAGAAGATAAGATTCTTAGACAAATAAAATTGAAAAGTGGGATTGTAAATATTTAAAACACCATTTTATACAACAATTTATAATTGAATGCGTCATCAAACCCGAATTTATTCTTTAAGAGATCAACCTGCAACAATACGGACATTACCAATCCTGAAATTGCTGAATTCCTTGCCCTCAAGGAAGCCCTCATGACGGCTAAACAGATGAACCTCACTCGAATTTCCATCATGGGCGACGCAACTTCAATTATACTCACCGCACATGGAGAGGCTTCCTGCCCGTTGCATTGTCTATCCGTGTTTCAAGATGTTGTTCATTTGAAATAATATTTCTCAAACTTATGTTTTCAATGGACATGTAGATCATCAAATTTGTTAGCTCATGAGCTAGCCTTCTACGCTAAAACTATGGCTAGTCGCGAGTTTTCTTGGGATAGTATCTCTCCTTCCTTTGTTCATTCGTCGCTGGACGTTTTCCAACAGATTTAACGATATTTACAATTTCAAAAAAAAAAAAAAGAAAAAAAAAGGAACTCACTAGTTAGAGACTACCAACAAGCTTCTGCTTCTATCTAGGCAGGCCAAAAAGGAGTAGTATAAGATGAGTAGAGATTGATTGATTGATATAAAAGAGAATATGGTCTATTTGTAACCAACAAGTCGTAACAATAAATTTGAATAAAAAATAAGAAGTTATAGTCCAAGCTTTCTCTTGTTAATATTTAATATTTTAGTTTATATATGTGGCAGTGCTTTTTCTTTTTGAAGGGGAACGGGAAAATTGTCAAAAAAAAATTCATAAGATTGGAACAAAATTCCCTGTTTTCTAATATATGTCCATATTTATAATATAAAAATAAATGAAATTAAAGATAATTGTTATTATCATTAAAAAATAATTTTCATCGACTTATTAACCATTTACAGACCAAGGTCATAATAAAGGCATATATAACATATGAGATTAAAGAGAAGCTTAAACACATGCAAAGCACCGAGAGCAAAGGGGAGGTTTAGGGGAAGAATAAATCTACATCCAATGGGAATAGTGGATCAAACAGTGGGAATAGTGGATCAAACGTATTTTTTGTAAAGTTGACATTTAATTCCATTTATTTTCATTTTTTAAGTGAATTATAGCAAAAGTTATTTCTCAAAAGTTGTAACTTTTTTTTGGAAACTATGATTGGATGACCTTTCATTCAGTTCATTATTCATTTTAAATAAATAATGATGAAATTTATTTTTGGAAAGTTTGCAAAAGTTCATAGGAAGCGTGACTGATTCGTATGATAAAATTACGATGATGATAAATTGATGTGACGATTTTTTTCTGATTAAAATAGCAATTGATGTGAAAATAAGAGTGTACAAAACAATTATGATGTAATTGTATAATGATATCGGTTGGTAATGATGTTTTTTAATATAAATAATGATTCAATTTGATTGATATGCTCATTGAAAATATCGATCCAGAAATATTATTTATGGGAAAATTTTGCAAAATTTGTTTACAGTTTATAACCAATAGCAGCGTTATATAGAGCTTTTCTATACATAGCACTCACAAGCAAGCGAAACCGTGAAAAATCTAATGTACCAGGTTGTTCCAGGAAATCAATTGGGAACTTGGGATGTCCATAAATAAAGTAGAAAACAAGCCATAAATGAAGCACGCTTCCTACTTAGTAATCCTCTCGGAAATTGGTCATAAGAAAAGAAAACCCCACTCTTTTAAACTTTCTTCCGACTACATTTCACCTGTATTTTCAGTCTTCTTGGAAATAGATCAGCTCAATTATGATCTTGTAAACTTCAATCCACAACAATGTATCAATCGCTATCAAACGCACAACCAAAGTACAAAAGAAATTACATACAAGAATCTAATTTCTAAGCGCAAACGTGAAATTTATTAGAGCAATAGAAGCTTTAAGCATGAATTTAATTCCACAAAACGTATGGTAAAAAACCTTACTACTAAGTTCCACCAGAAAAAAGTTTCTAATTTCGGAACTTTTAATACAACTAAGATTCAGGGTAACTTAAATACAAGAACCGCCAAAAAAAAACCCTTAAAACTCATTAAAAACAAGTAAAAAATAACTTTTTATCACCTCTCAAGTCTCCGTCATTTCTACTTCTTTACCTCCTCATATTCTGCCTCAGGTGCTGCCCCATCACCGCCTCCCTGAGAACCTCCCGAGGAACCACCACCGGAACTGCCAGACATATGCTGTCCAATCTTCGACACAGCTTTGTTTGCTGCATCAAGCTTCGCCTTAATATCATCAATATTTTCTGTGCCCATCGCAGTTCTCAAATCCGAAACAGCAGTCTCGATTTCTGACGCCACTTCACTTGGGATCTTGTCTTTATACTCATTCAAGCTCTTCTCAATACTGTAGATTGTGGTGTCTGCATTGTTTCTGATATCAATCAATGCCTTCCTCTCTTGATCCTTCTGTGAGTGCATCTCGGCCTCTCGGACCATCTTTTCAATCTCGTCTTCTGATAAACCACCGGATGACCGTATTGTGATCTGCTGCTCTTTACCGGTGGTTTTGTCTTTTGCAGAGACAGTGACGATTCCATTGGCATCTATATCAAATGTGACTTCTATTTGAGGCATGCCCCTAGGAGCTGGAGGGATACCCACGAGTTCAAATTCACCGAGGAGTTTGTTATCTGTAGCCATTTCACGCTCTCCTTGCAAAACTTTGATACCCACCTGGGTTTGATTGTCAGCAGCTGTCGAGAATGTCTGAAAAAAAAGGAAAAAGAAATTAAGGAAAGAAATAGTTACTCTAAACCAAACATCAAAGGTGCAAGATGAAATTATCTTTCAACAACAAAACTCGGGGTTAATTACAAAAAATACCCTCGGCGTTGAGTCTAAATACATTAAAAAAATCTTTTGAAATTACAAGCACCCCGAAGAAATTTGTTTGTATTTTACAATTTACACCCCCAAAATGGTTATTTATTAGTAAAATACAAACCTCAAGGGGGTGTTCGTAATACCTCGAGGGGCATATGTAATTTTGAAAGATACTTGAAGTTTAATGCAATTAGGCTAAACCTAAGAGGTAGTTTTATAATTTACCCTAAAAACTCAGCAAATAACCATCACTCTCGAGACAGTGTGCATGAAAAGCTTATTGATTTGTGTTGCTCACCTGACTTTTCTTTGTAGGAATCGTGGTATTTCTATTGATCAATCTGGTAAAGATACCTCCCAGTGTCTCAATACCAAGCGAAAGTGGAGTGACATCAAGGAGAAGCAACTCCTTGACATCACCACGGAGTATACCACCCTGGATAGCAGCTCCCATAGCAACTGCCTCATCTGGATTCACTCCTTTGCTTGGAGACTTGCCAAAGATTTCAGAAACTACTTCTTGAACCTTTGGAACACGGGTCATCCCCCCAACAAGGAGCACCTCATCAACCTCTTTGGTCGATATGCCAGCATCCTTCAAACAACTTCTGCAAGGGGCCTTAGTTCTCTCAATTAGATGGTTCACCAGAGCCTCAAACTTGGATCTGGTCAATGTTATATTCAGATGCTTTGCACCAGATGCATCAGCGGTGATGAAGGGCAAGTTGATTTCAGTCTGAGATGTAGATGAAAGCTCTATCTTGGCTTTCTCACCTGCCTCCCGGAGCCTCTGCAGAGCAAGCCTGTCCTTTGACAGATCAATGCCCTCTGTTCTCTTAAATTCACTCACCAAAAACTCCAATAAAGCATTATCAAAGTCTTCTCCTCCCAGAAATGTGTCACCATTTGTGGCTTTCACCTGCATGGTAAACATTTGGTCACACAATGGAAGTTGGAACTAGGAAATAACCGAAGCATGGATACTGAAAATGCTTAAAAGAGTACCTCAAAAACACCATTGGATATCTCCAGAATAGATATATCAAACGTTCCACCTCCAAGATCGAAAACAGCAACAAGACCTTCTTTGTTGTTCAAACCATACGAAAGTGCAGCTGCAGTAGGCTCGTTAATAATTCTTTGAACGTCAAGGCCTGCTATTCTACCAGCATCTTTGGTTGCTTGCCGCTGGGCGTCATTAAAATAAGCTGGAACTGTGATCACAGCCTTGTTTACGGACTTTCCAAGGTAGGCCTCTGCGGTTTCCTTCATCTTTGTCAAAATAAAAGCACCAATTTGACTTGGGGAGTACTGCTGTCCATTGGCTTCAACCCATGCATCCCCATTAGGGGCCCTGACGATTTTGAATGGAACCATCTTCATTTCCTTCTGCGTCTGAGGGTCATCAAAGCGTCTACCAATTAGACGTTTGGTTCCAAAGACTGTGTTGGTCGGATTTGTGACAGCTTGTCGCTTCGCTGGTGTTCCGACCAATAGCTCTCCTTTTTGGTTGAAAGCGACTACTGATGGAGTTGTCCGAGCACCCTCAGAGTTCTCAATTACTTTTGGATTCTAAAAGAAACATTCATTTATATGTTAGCAAACTAATTATAACAAGCAGTAAAAGGTAAATTCTTAACTGAAAAACAAGTCCAACCTTTCCCTCCATGACAGCAACACAAGAGTTTGTAGTACCCAAGTCAATACCAATTACATCATTTCCAGCTGGTTTTGTGCTGTATCAGAAGAAAAGAAAGTACATTTAGAATTCCAAAAGGCAAGGTTCTAACACTAACTTTAACACACTGTGAACAGGAAGTATACCTGAATGGCCTTGCTAGACCAGCCCATTTATTGCTCAAAGCCCATGACGGCTTGGTGTTTCCAGTTAACTGATATGAAATACAAAGCATACCATTCAGGAAGAGCAGAAAATGTGTCTTGAAGTGCTTAAAATCATAAAAGTACAACAGCTTAAAAAAAGCATGCAGCACCAAAAATCCATAGTCCCGTCATATTAATGAGATTCCACAGATTTGGAAATAATTTGCCAAATGATGCTCATCAAGCACAAAAGTGATGTGACTAGTTATCGTCCAAAGCAACAGGGTGTAAAAAGAGAAAACTACAACAGATTTGGGACTTGCTGAATCTCCTAGCATAATATATAGTAAGACCATACTACAATCAAACAAACCCATACTACTAAAAACCATAACAGATAAAACAAGATCTTAAATTTTCTAGACATACATAACACAGAAAAACCATTTACATATCAATATCTGATGAAAATTGATGAAAACAAAAATGAAAAGCATACTTATCCTTTTTTTCCCTCTACTATTACTTGTTATTCCCTTGATTGGCAGCTAGCTCTAAATTTAATTTAAAAACCGCCAAAAATGTAATCAACGAGTTCACAACACAGTAATAAGAAGCACCAGCAAACATATCATGTATAGATGCCCCAGTAATACTTGAGTATTGGGTGTTACTGGAGAATAACATACCTATCAGACAATCTAATACAATAACAAAACACTAGATCGCAAACATGGACACCAAAACAGAGACAAAAAAAAAAAAGCACAATCGATCAGAAAACAAAATTCAGGAGAAGAGACGTACAGTTTTGAAAGCAGTAATAGGAGCAGAGGAAAATTCACGGCGACGGAGAGATCTAAGAAGCACGGCAGTCGCCATTGAATAGAGATACAGGTAGAGCTGGTTTCAAATTTGCTTTCTCCTTTATTCTGCAGCGGTGGTGTTAGGGTTTAGGGTTTATGGAATGGAGCTGGTGTGAGAAAGGAGGCGGTTAGAAATAAGAGGAAATGGATTTTTCTGGCGACTAAAAATGAAAAAAGAAAATGGGATGATGGGAAAATTTGTACTAGGTCAGATCAGAAAGTTCTAGATATATCTGGTTGCCAAACAGGTGGATTGTTCCCCAAGATAAACCCTTTTTTTTTTTGGTCTTTCCCTTTTAATTTCCAAAATTCTGATTATAGTGAAACAAAATTAAATTACATTATGTATAGTGGGAAGTTTTATATTATTTTTTCATCAATCTTGATAATATGGGACTTGAATAGAAATAATATGTCCATTTTTATGCACATTTTTTAAATAATATTTTGTTGCATTTGGTATCAACATTATGCTTCATCGGTAGAGACTCGTATTATCAGAGAGATTGACACGAATTCGACGACATAAGATAAGAGTGTGTGTTCTATCCCCTACTACCCCCCTAATTGGACTTAAAAAAATTGTACTTATTTAAAAAAAATGAAAAATCTTATATTCATAAATTAAACTATATCAAAGCTAACGAGCTCCAATTTTCAAAATTCATTTTGGACTTTAGGATAAATTTTAATTTGGCAAAGCAGCAATGTTGTGGTTGTAAGTTGTAACTTGTATATAATGCAACATAACAGATCTTTATTTTGCAAGTCTCTAGATTAAACCGAAAATGCTCGTTTCTTACAATTTTTATCAATAAATCATAACTTTTGTTATCGTTGATTTTAGAGTATGATTAATTAAGCTGAATATTTATCATTAGTATTAAGTTAAACTCTAAACAAAAATTGGTCATAATATATTAATATTGGGAATAAGGCAGTTACCCGAAAGCACGACTATGGAAAGTCAATACATAAGGAAGGGAAACAATATTCGTGGAACATTTGCCACCGCTTAAGCACCCTTTTTGCTGGTTTGTTTCGTGGCCACCACTATTTTTATTTTACTTTATTTTATTCTATTATTTTCTTCTTTAATCACAAATAATTAAAATATTGTTATTACTTAGTTGTCCCAAGGTAGACTACCACACTGAATTCATAAAAAATAAAGCATATGAATAATGCTTGGATTCATTTTCCTGAAAAGTAATCTATTTTGTAAAACTAATAGTAGAAAATCTCTCTTTTTTTTTGGGAGCTAAAATCTCTCAATTTTATACAAACATAAAAATGACTTAACCAACGTCAAAATTTTGACTGATTGAGTAGGCATATCAATTGTAATATCATATTTCATGAAAATAAAATAAAAATATATATTTTGTTTACTTAGTTTTAAATAATATTATAAAAATATTTTTTAAACAAGTTTATGTGTTAAAAAATAGAGTACACTAAAATGTAATTGAAAGTTTGATGTGTTCTTTGAAATATTTCGCCAAAATAAACATACACTTTTCAAAGTTAAAAGTTTGAAAAAAATTATAAATTAACAAATCCAAATATGGCTCCTTGAGCAGGTACGTTCAAACATGTCTAAATTCTAATCCATCTGAGAGGATATATATTCTTCACTACAAACTTATTTTGTGAAAAATCCCAAGAGAATTGGCAATACAAATATCAGAATTCTATATATATATATATATATATATCATATCAGATCAGAAGAACAGAAAGTTGGCTAATATTATGATAAGCTCTGAGAACACCCAAAGATTTCCACAGAAAAAAAAAAAAAAAAAACAGAGGAACTGAAGCCATTTTATTGAAGTCCAAAATATAGGAAGACATAATGTTACAGCTCCTCACTTCATAAGCAAAAAAATTCTACACAAGCGACTCGAGCTTTTGAAAAAAAATACACGAGTGACCTGGATTTTAGCAATTAAGAATTAAAGTAAAAATAAAGTTAGCTGACGATAACGATAACTGTAAATTGAACAAAAAAAGAATTTGTTAAGCCTCAGCTGGATGAATTTCTTGGAAGATGGCAAATGAGAGAAATGATCGGTTATTTTACCAGGTATATAGGTATATATGTTACGGCTTAAAGCCGAAGGTATCCTCCTCTTTCTGTTCTTTCTCCGGCAATTCCAGTTCTCCTAATAAAGGATCTCCGATTGAGAGACCAACTTTTCCTAAAGACTTGCCTTCTCTGCCAGGCCGTTACAAGTCTATAAAGAGCTGGGAAAAGGAAGCACAAGAGAACAATCACTAGCATGGCCACACAGAGCAACATTACGTTTCGAAAACCGTCTTTCAGTTCAGGGTTTCTTTGTCCGGTCCACGGAACTCCACCCACATTCATCCCAAACACTGTTGACAAAACCCCAATAAATAATGTCATTAATGTTGGATTTCTTTGCCAGATATGAATACAATGACTTAAGGTTGCATTTGAATTGAAGGATTTGGATTTGAAGTGATGATGGGAGAAGGATATCAAATGATTCCATATAACATGAATTTGAAATCCACCAAAATTACTCAAAAAATAGTTTAAATTTGGATTTTAAGGATCTGAAATTCATTATAAACAAGTTCAATGATTTTTTCATTAAAAATGGGGATAATTACAAATACTCAAAATTACAAATACCCCCTGAAATATGTTTGTATTTTACAAATTGCATCTAATCAGGTGGAATTGAGGGGGTAGTTTGTATAACAAATACAAACCACAAGGGGGTATATGTAAATTTAAAAGATAACTGGAATTTTTGTAATTAAACCAAACCTCAGGGGTGGTTTTTGTAATCATCCCTTAAAGATTTGAAATTTTCAGCTTGAAATCCATCAATTCAAATAAAGCCTAAAAGTTAGAAGAAAAGCTCGATGCGAAAAATCTGACCTCCTGTAATTATGGATAAAGGGAGAAATATGATGGAAAGGAACGAGAGATAGTATAATTTTCTATTTATTTGCTCAGCCTGCCAACTGTCAAGGCCAGCCTGAATTGCTGTGACACGATTAGCTATAAAACCAACATTCTCCTTGAGTCTCCTTATTCGCCCAATTAACTCATCTAAGGCATTGACATCTTCATTGGCAAACCATTCTTTTGATGAACACTTTTCCTTAACTCGGGGGAACACTTGTTCACCGTGTGCAATCACCTGCACTTGGGCAACACGTATTAGATCATAATGCAGCAGGAATATTTATTGATTTATCTTCTCAAAAAAAGAGGACTTCGGTTCAGAACTATTTTTCTCCATTTTTCTGGAAGAAATCCTTTATTTAAGTTCCCAGCATCATGATATCATACCTTTTATTTACCTATACCAGATTAAACCTCCGAATGGCACGAAGGCCAGGATGGTCCGTAATTTTGAAATGAATAATAGCAGAAACATATGTCTACAGACGTTCAAAAAGGTTTGAAAGCATGCATTAAACAGTAAGGTACCTGCAATAGGCGCTGCAAGTCAAGATGCATTTTCGGAATTTTCTGTCATCTAACAATTGTTTTTTCAAAGCAAAACCACCTGCAAACAGATCATGAATTATCACATTGATGAAGGAAATAAATGTGAAACGATCAAGCAATCAAATCAGTTGAGTACCGTGACGTTTTTGATTTGTTATCGTATTCACATCCACTTTATATTTTCAATTTATTTTCTCACCCTTAAGTTAGTACGGAAGTAATATTGTGTCCTACTCTTTTTAAGTGATTTGCAAGAAGTTGACCATAAGATAGGCATTTAAGGATGAATAATCAGACTGGTGAAACGGCCTACTAGTCCACATATATCTTTTTCTTTTTTTGGAATTAAGTCCACATAGATCTTATTGTTAAAAGATAACTAACGAATAGCTTATAGCATATTACACGAAGATACATTTAACTTTTAAGTTGCTCACATTTTCCCCTATAATCGTGACTTTCCTTGAAACAGCATCATTTATTGCAATGTCTTATTTTCATCTATGATTGCATTTACCTATACATCTTTTCTTTCAGCCTACTTAGCCTTGTCATCGACCCGTTTCATCGCCTATTATTTCCATGTCAACGTATACCTTTATTCTATCCACACAAACCCTACCTCATCATCCCCCTAGCTTTGACATAACCCACCTCTCTCCACCTGACCAGCTACTAACTCTTTCTTGCCCACTGACCTTGTTGCCAACTGCATACCCCTTTACCCACACCCAACTTCATCTCACCATCATCTTCATCACATATTCATAAATGCACTCGTTTATTTCTCTCTTTACCAAATAATATTAGAATTCTCATTATTGACGCGAGCATTGTTTATACTGTTTGATGTGTAAATCAACAATGTTTAATCTTAAAGTAATTTTTGTCAAGTAAATTCCATATTAGAAGTTTCCAAAGGTCACACATCAATATAACAAATTGTGTAATTCAAAAATGCAGCTCAAAATTTGAATATCAATTAAGCTATGTTTGGTTGAACTTTGAAGCAATCAACCACAAAAGGTAATATATTTGGCTTCAGTATATTTTTGGCGAGCACGAGCTATGTTCCTCTTGTTTCCAATACTTATTTTACCTCCCATTTCTCTCTTCACTTGCATCAAAAGAACACCGCATCCCCTTAGTTTTTGCTTACATAATAACTTCATGTTTAGTGTCATGTGTCCTGTTTATGTTTTCTAGGAAAAGGTATTACATATGGGAGGAAAAAAACAGCGGAAGACGTATTTGAAACATCAATGTGTGAAATAGGAGGAGTCATAATGGGGTAATAAGTACTCATAATCAATTGTTCTTTGTAACCAACAAACTGGTATAAAGTTCTTCCTCTAACTTAAAGCTCACAGTTGCCAGTAATAATAATAAGATGAATGATGAGAAAGAAGACACATTCTGAGCACTTAGACCAAGAAATCTAGTCCATCAGAATAACCATCCAGATATAGTAATCAAGAGAAATATACAACTTTATATAACAGAGGAGTGAGAAAATAAAGCAAGGATAAACTCATTTAAGATACTAAGCAGAATGACAACATGGAAATATTAGCTTTTTCAATGCACAAGCTCACATATCGCATTCCAAAGAACATACCTTTGTCCAGTTCAAACTCGACTGAGTCCAGTTCAATCTCAAGCTTGGTCACAAAATCTTGAAGGTGATCCACGTGCGTATCAATTATGTGAACAACAAGATTCAAACAGATCTAGGCACAGGATTATCAGCTTCCTCTGAGTGATTCATCGTCAAGAGAAAATCTAAAACATGTTCCCTAATTACAATCCCACCCCTATCCTTGTTTTGACTACCATTATAACTAGAACTCTCCACAACTGGAATCTCCGATAGCAAGGATTCATTTGCCGGTGAGAAACCCAATCTGGGGACTCGACCTAACGATACTGTGATAACTGAATTCTCGGTAATTCTTGCTGCGATTCTAAATGTAAATTTGCTAGAAGCAGGACCTGGTGAATTAACTCTAAACACAAGAGCACCATCTACATGGCCACAAAAGGGTCCATTGCTAACGAGCGATAGTATGTCCTGGAGCTTAAGAGGCGGGCATAAAACATCGATGAGGTATTGGGCAAGTTGAGACAGTTTTTGATTCCCCTTTGGAAGCTCCACATGATACCAACAGAATTCTTTGCCTCTACCCTGCACAAGATCCCATTCCTTATTATAGTAATTTCATCCCCATCAAATATGTATGCCTTTTGTCTCACAGCACCAGGATAACGCGAGTGGTGAAAACCGTTTTCCCTAAAATTTCTTTGTGGAGATGTTTCTCTATCCACATCCTCTGTCTCACCATCTACTTGATTAAGCTCCATTAATTTCCTAAACTATAATTCAATGACTAATCCAATAATACACTATGAGAACAAAGAAATCTCCAATGCTGTACACCTGTTATTCAATCTAAAACCCCAGTTCCAATGGCCAATAAATCTCAGTATTTAATCACTCAAAATTCAAAAAGATCTCATCACCAGCATCTCTGCCAAATTCTGAAAACAGTGACGGCCAATGGATTTAGATAACCAACTCATAAACCGTACATCTCCCAATAATATAATACCTAGATCGCATTAATTCATCACATTTGCTAAAAAATCTCAAAGAATCGAGCCAAAAAGTTGCATAATCCCCAATTTTGCACATTACCTTATTCAAAGCGCGCCCCTGGAAAATTCGGCAAATCTCGAAAGAGTCCTACTCTACTCCAATAACAGAGATAAACCAAATAAGAAGAAAATCAAATATTTCTTTCTTTTATTCACAAATAATATACAAAAGCGGGAATCCAGCCGTGGCGAAAACAGAGCAATCAGAGGCAAATTAGGAAAATAAAGTAATATACTAATATTCAACATCAACTCAAACAGTCGTCATGTTGAAGGTGGTTTCCTTGAAGTTTCTTCATGCACCACCAAAACCCCGTGAAGACAATTTTTTTTTTTTTTTTATTGCAATACTATCTGAACTGAATACTGAGCAGTAGATTTGAATAATTTTTATATTGGGAAATTATAATCGAGGGGTTAAATAAGATTTTGAATATGGTAAACTGTTATTAATATGAGATGGCTGAATTATTCTACTTTACTCCCATCAACTTTGTAAATTATTTTTTTTTTTGAGAATAAAATAAACTTCATTTAACGGTGCTGGAAATCGTCCAGCGGCGATTGAACAAGGATGGGATCATCCCAAAAGCAGTACAACATATCCATATTTTTTGCGTGAAAAGCAAGAGAGTGAGCTAGAGAGTTCGAGTCTCTCCGTGTCCAAAAGAAACCCGTGGCAGGGAGTGAGAGTCTTATCTTCCTGATTTCATCAAGTAATGGTTGGCAACGGATATTACAAATAGCTTCCCCATGGAGAGCTAGGATAACAGCAGCAGCATCACTAAAGATTGAGAAAGTATGGAGCTTCAGTTGCTGTGCATGTTTGAGGGCCTCCCTAATAGCCAAAAATTCCGCTTCCTCAGAGTTCGTGATTCCCGTAAATTTCTTAGAAATACCAGAGTTCAATTTTCCACTGGGGTCGATCAGAACCACACCAACGCCAGCGCAATTTTTGGTTAAAGAGATCCCGCCGTCAACAAAAAAAGAGTGTCCGTGTTGATGGTTGCCTAGGAGGGGATGTGAAGCGAGCAAAGGAGATATACGTTCAGGCCAAAGATGAGCAGATTGAAAGTCTCTTAGCATGCAACTGGCAGAGAGAACAAGTTGTTGAGGTTCCGTAATAGTGCCTTCAAATTTCCATTTGTTCCTATGGTACCAAATGAGGGAGCAAATGATAGCAATGAGGTCAGATGGACTGTCTGGTGAGTGGGTTAGCAAGTCTTGGAGCCATAGACGCCAATCCGGCTGCTGGAATGTTGCAATAAACTCAAATAAGCCCGAGCACCTCCAAACATTGGCAGCAAAAGGGCAGAGGAAAAACACGTGGGAAGCGGAGTTATCTTGGGATGAACAAAGGCTACATGTATCGGAGCTGATAATGTGGTGGCGAGCGAGGTTTTCCGACGTAGCAATAGTGGATGTGCAACAGCGCCATATGAAATGTTTGACACGAGGTTGAATTTTCATCTTCCAGAGATGTTTCCAAAAGTGATTTGGGCCAGAGCTAGAGCTAGCATTGGGGACAAAATCGAGTGGCGTAAAATCCGAGTCTAGATATGCGTGGTAGGCGGATCTAACAGAATGTTTCCCATTTTTCGTAAGACACCAGTGCCAAATGTCTGATGAGGGCGGGTTGGGGAGAGGGATGGACATAATAAGATTTGCTTCTTCATCAGTGAAAATGGTTCGAATCAGGGTCTCATTCCATATGTTGTTTGAATGATCGATAAGAGAGGCGACTGTAGCATTTGTATGGAGAGAATGCGTCGGACTGCGAACAAAAGGATTTGAGGTCCGAGGGAGCCAAGGGTCATGCCAAATTTTTGTGGAGTTTCCCGACCGTATGAGACGACGAGTGCCAAGCGAGATGATCACCTTACTACTCAAGATGCTCCGCCAAGACCACGAGGGACGATTGCCTAGGGAAGCATGGAGAAAGTCACAATGGGGAAAATAAATCGATTTGTACACACGAGATAAAAGGGTGGATGGGTGGGTGTGGATCCTCCAGGCCTGTTTACTGAGCATTGCCAAATTAAAAGCTTTGAGGTTTCGGAACCCTAAGCCCCCAGTGGATTTGCTGGTAGATAATTTGTCCCAAGTGTTCCAATGTAGCCTCTTCTTATTCGGCGAATCCCCCCACCAGTAGGCTGTCACCATGCGTTGAATATCATCCAAAAAACTTTCCGGGATTTTAAAGCATGACATGGCGAATGTCGGAATAGCCTGAATAACAGATTTAATGAGGGTCTCTTTTCCCGCGTGTGACAACTTTTTCTCTTTCCAGCCGTTGAGTTTGCTCCAAATTTTATCTTTTATGCTCGCAAACACTTCTTTTTTGCTCTTACCCACAAAGGAAGGGAGCCCCAAATATTTTCCATGATTGGTCACCTGTGGCATCTCCAAAATATTCAGAATGTCTGAGATGATCTCCGACTTGGTGTTTGGGCTGAAAAACACGCAAGACTTCTCTTTATTAATAAGTTGGCCTGAGACTTTCTCGTAGAGATGGATAACAAATTTTAAGTTGAGCGTTTTGTCCCGCGTAGCTTGACCAAAGAGAAGAGTGTCGTCTGCAAAGAAGAGATGAGAGATGTGGGGTCCTCTTTTGCAAACCGAGATACCATGGATTTTGTCTCCCAGTTGTAAGTCCTGTAGAATACAAGAAAAAACCTCGGAGCAAATGATGAACAAATATGGGGATAAAGGGTCACCTTGGCGAATACCTCTTTGAGGGGTGAGGCGCCCAAATTCTTTACCATTTAAGAGAAAGGAAAATGATGCAGTAGAAATGCAAAACTTGACAAGATTGATAATAGAGTCGCAAAAACCAAGAGTTTTCATAACCATAAGGAGAAAGGACCATTCGACTCTATCAAAAGCTTTGCTCATGTCGAGTTTAATAGACATAAGACCCATGTTTCCTCTATTTTTGTTTTTCATGAAATGGTGAGTTTCGTAAGCCACAAGAATGTTATCAGTAATAAGCCCACCCGGGATGAAAGCCGATTGAGATTCCGAGATAATTGTAGGAAGAAATGGTTTGATTCTATTCGCAATGACCTTGGAAGCAAGTTTGTAAACGACGTTACATAAACTAATAGGGCGAAATTGCGAGACCATACAAGCATTTTTAATCTTAGGGATAAGAACAATATGAGTGTAATTTGTCTCAGGGAAAATTTGTTTATGATTCAAAAAATTCAGAATAGAGTGAGTAACATCATTACCAACAATATGCCAGAATTTTTGAAAGAAAACATGACTCATACCGTCGGGCCCCGGGAATTTGAAGGGGTGCATTTCTTTTAGAGCTTTGATAATCTCTTCTTCTTTAAAGGGCTGCTCGAACCGATCGTTCATGCTCTCCGTGACCCAGGGTCAAATCCTCACCAACACTTGCTGCAGGTCGGATGGAGAAGGGCGGTCAGTCAAGTGAAAATGTTTTGAAGTAGTACGAGATGATATTTTCGATGGAGATTTCATCGTTGCGAAGGAGACCGCAAGAGTCTTGCAGAGCATCAATTCGGTTAACCTCTCTACGCTTGGAGGCAAATTGGTGGAAGAAAGATGTATTTCGATCTCCTTCTTTGTACCAATGTTGTTTTGCCCTTTGTTTCCATTTGATATTTTCTTGTTCCAAGAGAAAGTCATGGTAAGCTAAAAGCTCATGAATTTTTGACTCGTGTCCGGTGTGATAATACCTCGCTTCAAAGTATCAATCTCCTTTTTGCAATCCTTGATTTTTTGGATATATTGCCCTAATCGAGGTCTTGCTCCAATTAAGTAAGCCTACGTAATACATTGGTGGATCATGTTGTGAAAATGCTATCAAAATCGAATTCCAATGCTCGATGAATGATTCTATCACAATCTTGAGATTTAATCCATTAGCTTCAAAACAAAAAGGCTTCTTTTTTGCGGGAGCGGTGCGATTGGTAATGGTTAGAATGGAGGTGAATGTAGAGGCGTGGTGGTCGGAAGTAATGGAAGGGAGGTGATTGACAGAGTATGAGGGGAAAAGGTTATGAGGAGGTAGTTGCACACGCCGCGATCAAGTCGAGCGCGTTGTGTGTGGGGAGACGGAGAGAGTCTATGCCAAGTGAAACGAGGGCCTTTGAAGGACATATCCGGCGGTGAACATGAGCTAAGATATCTCAACGCATTTATTTGCCAATCGGCTCGGGGGCCACTACTGGAATTTGAATGAAAGAACCTCGTTAAAATCCCGAAAAAAATCCACGGAAAGAATATTCGAGTGGCTTGATTGAAAAAATTCGCAAAAGCTGCGAAAGAGAAACATTCGGCTCGCCATACACTCCCGTAATATGGAATGATGAGCCCAAGTGAAAGACATCTGTATCAATGAAACGGTTGGAAAAAGCTCGAAGTGACACTTGAATATTCTTACGCCATAGTAAAGCGAGTCCTCCCGATTTACCTTCGGAGGGCACGGCAAAACCGTGAAGGTCCAGCTTGTTAGTCCAAGTGGCTACAATAATCTAGAGGGGGGTGAATAGATTATCCCGATTTTTCAGATTTTGCCCTCTTTTTCGAAAGACTCAAGCAAAAATGAAATGCTTAATGCGGAAAGTAAATAGCACACGTCGATTTATAGTAGTTCAACCCACCTAGGGCCTAATCTACTACCACCCCAAAGATATCCAGGGATGAATTTCAAAAAGAAAAAAAGAGTTTATTAATTTACCAAAAATTAATACAACACATTGAGGATTACCACAACCTCTTTCACCACCTGAGGATTACCACAATCCTCTTATAACACTCGAGGATTACCACAACCCTCTTACGACACCTTTGAAGATTACCACAACCTTCAAACACCTATCACCTAGATCACCCAAGTGTATTCTTACCACAAGAATACTCACAAGGATGTCTTGTGTTGAATGACGACCAAAATCAAGATTACAACTCAATAATGATTGATACAATATGAGTACAAGTGTAATCAAGAATTGAAAGCCTAGACCTCAAATAAGTGCAAGTGAAAGTGCTTGAAGCTAATACAACAAGATATATGAAAGTGTTTGCTCAATTGCTCTTTGCTTGTATATTGTGTTGTGTTGTATCTTGTTGCTTGAATGGAGCCTCTATTTATAGGAGAGGACTTGGCTTTCATTTCCAGACATTGGCTACTCATTGGGTTGCTGCAAAAGAAACCATTTAAAATGATCAATATATTTGTTAGAAATCAATCCCACAAAATAGGAAAAGTTGTCCAAAACGCACGCGGATAGTTTCTTTGATAAATGGGGTTCGGCCGATCGCAGCAGAGATAAGGTTGAAATTGAATTTTTACACGGGGGCCGAGTCGGGGTACGGACGTCGCCTTAGTCACAAGGTTGCCCTTGAAGATTTTACGAAACAGAGAAGTCGGAGCAAAAATCCAACTCCTGTATAGTCGCCCACGGCCGCCCACTCGGTCGACGGTCGCCCCCGCTCCTATTTTTCTTACGCCCATTTTCTGTTTCTCACTCAACTCAGTGCACGGGTTGCCTAGGGCGACCGGTCGAACTGAAACAAATGTGTTGTCAATTTTTATTGAAAATAAACTCCAAGAAATACTCCGAAAAAATAGTAGAAACATTTTAAGTTGACCGGAAGTATTTAGACAATATTTAGGGACATTGTTTTGGTTTAAAAACTCATTTGAACAAAATCGAACATAATCATCAAAATCATGATAAAAATATTTATCTAACACAGCTTCATCTTAATGGAATCAAATGTTTGTGAGCTGCATTTTGTCTCGCATAAGAATATCAAATGGGGCGACTTTTCGCGAATAAATTCGCGGAGCTCATGAATTGTTCGGGGGTTCCCAAGCCCCCGACAATTCCAACTTAGTAGATTCATGATGATCGGCGGGGTTGGCTCGCGTCGCCAACCTTCGCCGTTAGAGTGTTTGGAGAATTAGACTGAGAGAGGTCCATCTCATCGGAAGGAGAATCTAGCAATGATAGGGTCGTTGCTTTTGGTTTTTTGCTGATAACTTCAACAACTATTGGTTCCGAAACGTCATCTGTAATGCCAAGGATTTGAAGCTTACGTTTTGCGCTGGATGATGGGCGGGTGTGTGTGTCAGCAGTGGTGAGGATAGATTTATTTCTGATTTTCTGGAATTTGCGGGCTAGTTTCCTAGCCGGAGTATCCAAATGCATTGGTACAGATACAAGGAAAGGGCTGGTGTTGGAGGCCGGGGTAGGAGGGTTGTTGTTTGGTGATTTTAGAGGGTGAGGGTTGGGGACGGTAGTTATAGTAGGGGGTGGCTGTACATGAGGGGATGGGATGGGGGGTGGTTGACGGGAGGGTGTAGGTGCCATGGTTTGTGAGAGTGTAGTTGGGGCAGCATGAACTGGTAAAAGGGGGGTTGCACATGTGGTGTTCAGTTTTGTGGACTTTTGTGTGGGGCTTGGGTCAGAGAGAGGTGGTTGAGTCACTTGAGTGGGTGGGTTGTCTTGGGGGTAGGCAACCAGTTGAGGGGAAGTTGAGATGGAAGTTGTGTTATTAGGATTGGGGGGGTACGAGCAGGGTGGTGAAGAGAGAAGTGGAAGCTTGCACATGATTGGAGGATTTTTTGGGGCTTGGTTCAGTTCTGAGAGGGAGGCTATTGGGGGAGATGTTTTGGGCAGATGGGTTAGAGTTTGTATGGGGGGTTTTCGGTTAGTAGCGAAGGGGTTCGTAGATATTGGGGCACGAAGCCAATTACCGTATTCAAAGTGTGATTTTTGGTGAGGAGATTGGAGAATATGAAGATTACAGTCTTTGACAAGGTGACCAATTCGTCCACAGAAGAAACAAAAATCCGGCAGTCGTTCGTATTTCAATAGCACTGTCAGCTTATGCCCTCGGAAGTCAATTTGGAAAATCCGACGGAGAGGTTTTGTGATATCAATTTCCGCGCGAATACGGAGGAATTTCCCGACCACCGATCCGGAAGAGTCGCAGTCAACATCCATAAATTTTCTGATATTATTTCCAGCTAGCTCTGCAAATTCATTCGTCATGAGGCCAAGGGGGAGGTCATGAATCTGGATCCAGAATGGGGATTTCTTGAATTCGAAGGACGAGATGACCATATCGGTTGTGGCTTCCTCCAGGAGCATGATGAATTTATCGAACAACCAAGGAGATCCCAACATGACTCTTTTTTTGTCAGCCTCATAGCTGAAGGAAAAAAGCAGAGTGTTATCATGGAGGGCCTTGCACTGTAGTCTGCCTTTCGGGTTCCACAATTTCTTAAACAATGTCGAGATCTGATCAAAGCTGATGATTCTAGGGGCCAAGAGTCTACCAACAAGACAAGAGGAGACGTCCAGGTTAGCACTGATGCCCGAGTCGGCGTTAATGCTGGTTTTTTCGTCGTCTGCGAGTGATAGTCGGGAATACAATTCATCTAAGGATTCCTCCATGGCCGAGCCGAGCTTAGTGATGGAGGGAGAGTCGATGCACCTGGAACGGAGAGCAAGGAACAAATCTGGTGTGCAGCCCTTTAGAAGACGAAGGAGATCTGGAAAACAAACAAAAGCCACAAAAAGAAAGGTTAACACAAATCAGGAAACAAAATACAAAAAAGAAAAAGTTAAGATAAAACGTTAAAGTAGAATGCAGACAAGGAAAATAAATGAGGATTGAGACATGTGGGGGAACAAGACAAGCATAAATGAAGGCTACAGAGGAATGTTAACAGAAATCAGGCAATCAATGGTGAAGAGACCCAATGAAGGACAAAATGACTTGGGACGACCAAGACGGCGCTCTCAGAGAAATTCCCGTAGGAAAACCCTAGGACATACTTTTTATCAACTTTGTAAATTATTGTACTTAAATAGGGGTGTCAATGTGAACCTGGCCCGACCTGACTCTTGTCGTTTGAAGCGGGCCAAATCCGATCTATCCTGAGGATGGGGCGGATCGAACTAGACCTACATACAGGATAGGGCGGGTCTGGATATTGTGATTACTCTACCCAACTAGCTATATATATAAATAATAATATTATAGGATGTTATAAAAATACATAAATATATTTAACTTTTACACGGCGGACATGGGGCAACTATTCTAGACTCATGGCGGGGCACATGTCAATAGCACGGGATGAGCCTGGGTATTCAATTTCCCGCTCCACCCTATTGTCATCCTGATACTTAACCTATAATTTATCAAAGTTTCATTTTATTGTTAGTGGATTGTCTCATTGTCTATAACTATTATATCTCGAACAATTATTTGAATCCATTTTTTCTCAAAATCTCCTCATTGTTAGTCAATTTACAACTAGTCTTAAATAATAGTAATTTCATCAATAAACCTAGACTATGATACCATTTTTAGAGATCATAAAATAGAATTACATAAAGGAATAAATTTAAAAATTATAGGTTAAGCATGATAATCTGCAAAATCAAGGGAGTAAAATAAAATAAATCAAAATTAAATGGGTAAAGTAGAAAAATCTGCATAGTTTTTGGCAAATTAAAATCACCTCTTTTAATTATGATAAAGTAATATTAATAAAAAATCTGAACGTGAAACCTAAATCTTCAAGCTCGATCACTTCAAACTCCAGTTTTAATTTGTTAAAATTAATTTAAATTTAAACTTTGCTTAATAATTTTTGAAAATTCGACTCAATCTTGATTTGTTTTTGGGTTAATGGTTATGGAACTAAAGGATTTCTTTCGTTTCCTTATAATTTCCACCTTCAAATTTGTATTATGTTGGAAAATATGGGCCTGTTTGTTTATGTTTCCATGGTCCATTTCCAGTTTCTGGAGTTGGAAATAGAATTTTGAGAATTTATTGGTTTTTGTGTGGAAATTGGGATTGTGTTTGGATGAATGAATTGAAATGTGTTTTATGTAGGGTTGGAAATGAGATTGTGTTTGGTTTGAGTAGTTTTGAAATATTATTTTATGTATATAATAATTGAAAAGTTGATATTGGTGGGGTCCACTTTAATATTTTAATTTGAATATATAATATTATATTTATAAGATTAAGTTGGTGGGTCCCATTAGATAGTTATAATTTAAAAATAGTAATATTTTAAGTAGATATAGTTGATAATGCTGGGTCCCACATATATAATTGAGTTAAAATATGAGAATAGTGATTGATAAGTAATGATGAGTGATGTAGGGTAGTGTATAGGTTTGAGAATGAAAATTATAGGTTTGAGATGTTGTTTTATGTGAAAAATAGAAAATGAAAATGATGATTTCCATTGGAAATTTTATGAACAAACATGATTCCACTTTTATGTATAGTTGAAAACTGGAAAGAGGTCATTGGAAACATAAACAAACAAGGTCTATGTATTCCTTTAAAAAAAAAAAGAAAAAGAAAATATGTATTCACAATTGAATGTTAAGGGCAGCCCTGCCCACCATGGTGTCTATTGGGCTGGGTCCTGTATTACCATTTTACGGATATTGAAAACCACGTCGGCCCACGATAATTGGTGTAAGAGGACTTTTTTACACAAATACAGTAGTCCAATATGAAATCTTAAGCGTTGCAGTTATAATGAAGTATTCAGAAAGTTCCTTACAACACCAACAAATTAAGTCTTAATCTCACTACGTGGGGTCGGCTATACAGATCATATCGCGTCATCGTTTACAGTTATAAGTCATATTTTCATTTATTTCTAGGTATAACATGTCTTGTTTAATAGCTTCTTTCCAAGTCTTTTTAGGCCTACCTCTGCCTCTTTTGATTTGTGTGAGTGATTCTCTACCTTCTAAACGTCGCACAAGTGCATCTAAATGTCTCATATGCATCTAAAGGTGCATCTAAGGGTATTCAGAAAGATGTAAGCTCAAAAGTTTCACAACATTGTATTTAAATTCGTGAGATATGAGTTCGCACATAAAAAGGAACCGATTATAATTATTTGCAGTGGAATTTTCGATCCACGTAGCTAGGATTAAGCCCATTTACAAGACTCATTTTAATCCAAGATTAAACTCATCTACAAGTCTTCTTTGATTGAATCGCGAACAACGAATAATCTGATCTGCCTTTCTCTTTGGTGTATAATAATATAAATGTAGTAAATATTTTATAAGCTTTTTATATCTTAGATGAATTTGGAGCTTCTTAAATTACTACATTTTTGTTCAAAGCTAAAAAAATTTAAGTTGTTGAAGTGTTCAAATAAAATAATATTATATAACTTATAACATATTACTAATGGCATATTTTAATTCATATAAACAAAAATAGAACTTGCTAATTTATTTTATTTTTTCTAAAGGAACTTACAGTATTTTAATAATTTTGAATCTTATAATTTCGTATTTATAACTTAATAAAATATTTTATAAGCTCTCAAATATTTTATAAAATACCCTAAAAAGTTTAAGACACAGTTAAAGCCCACAATGCAAAATCGTATCTGCGACTACTTCAAGAATGAGCGACTCTTTAATGTAAAATAATGATATGATGACAAATAAAAGAGTAGTGGGTTCCAAATTAAGTGTTTTAGACTCAAACTCTCCTACAAATAAAATATCTTGTGAATAGGTTTATTGTATAGAGTGCTAGTGAAGTGAATTTAGCAACCAATGAGAGAATTAATGAAGTCTTGTGTATAGAAGATTCACTAGTCAAAACTATATGAATTTAATTACCAATTGATGCTAAAAAAATCATTTAACTAGGAAATTGAAATATAGTGTTGGGGGTTTCAAAATAAAATAAAATATAGTGTTGGGGTAATGGGTCAAAAAGTATACTCCCCATTTCTAACAAATTGGTGGAGTCTTGGCCAAATTTATGGACCAATTTGCTAACTGCGCATGCTCACTTGAGGTCCATCCCTGATGTATGCAAGTCTTGTTTGAAATACTTTTAAGGGATAATTACAAAACACCCATGCGGTTTGAGTTAATTACAAAAAACCCAGATATTTCAAAATTACAAATAAAAAAAGCTTTAGCTTTGATTATATTTTAAATTAAATGGGTAACTTTAATATTTTGATAAATGTCCAGAAATTTTTTAAAATATTTTTTTCTTAGGGGAAATGTAAAACGGAATTAAACCTTTGTTTTTCGCAATTTTCAGAAATGTCTAGATTTTTATTCCTCAATCAATTTTAATCCTATTTTACTTCCCTAAACCCTAATTTAATCAAGACATGCATCATCCCACTGAAATGGGAATTTTTTTTTTGAGGGAATCAATCGCAATTATTCGTTCTTTATCCATCGCAAGATTATTCCTC
The DNA here is from genome assembly GCA_016081115.2 of Rehmannia glutinosa. NCBI lineage: Eukaryota > Viridiplantae > Streptophyta > Magnoliopsida > Lamiales > Orobanchaceae > Rehmannia > Rehmannia glutinosa. The sequence continues at coordinate 158,367 of JABTTQ020001095.1, forward strand.
AAGAACAAATTAAAAACAAAAACAAAAACAAAACATTAAGAGCAAGTCTCTTGTGAGACGGTCTCACGAATCTAAATCCGTGAGACGGACCTCCTCAGAGTTCCGTCTTGAGAACATAAACCATGAAAATAAATTTAAAAATAATAATGAACCATGAAGAAACAAAAATAAACCCTAAAAACATGAACCATGAAGAATAAACCCGAAAAACAAAAATAAACCCAAAAAATAAAAAATAAACCCTAAAAAAACTAAAAATCCTAAAAACCCAAATCAATTAAAAATAAACCCAAGAAACAAAATAAACCCTAAAAAAATAAATATAAACCCTAAGAAAAATAAAATCTGAATTTTTTTTTTTTAAAACTTTGTGTAAGGGCTCCGTCTCACGTATCTAAATTCTTGAGACCGTCTCATGCAAGTTTTTGCCAAACATTAAATATTCAAGAGATTCCTCAATCTACATAAAAGTTTGAGAAAGATCGATTCCATAATATAATCTAATGACACCTTTAAGAATACTGAATCACATGCCTATCAAGATTCTATATCATTGGGTTGAATATTATTAATCTTACTCTTTTTTTTTTTTTTTGAGGGAATCTTACTCTTTTTTTTGGATTCCCTTCATAAATTGACTTTCTATTGTCATTAATAATGACTAGGACAAAGTACCTTCTCAAATTTTTTAGTTGACTGTGACAAAGCTCTCTCTAACTAACCAACGGCGTAGCCAAAAATAAAACGGGAATGGACCAATATACAAAATTGGGATGCTACATAAAAAATTAAAAGAAAAACCATATAAAAATTAAATAATTTTTTTTTCTAAAACCTAGAAAAAAAATTTTAAAAAGGAGGGTCCGGAGCCCAGGTTGGCCCCCCTAGCTACGCCATTGTAACTAACCCTAGCAGTATACTTTTCATTTTTTTTCTTTTTTTTTTTTTTTTTGGGAAAAGTTCAACCTTGTCATTGTAGCTTGTAGGTACTTGAACTTGGGCCTTCGACATTGCAAGTAATATCCATATATTTCTCTCTTCCCCATCTTCCCTCTATAGAAAGATGGGGAAAGCAATATTGTTTTTCTTGTTTTTTTCAATTAATTGTTTGTTTCTCTTCTTTTATGGGTTTTCAAGTCTTTTCCATGGTAGTATGTTGTCCCTTAATAAGTGAAGTTTTTTCTACTTAATAATTAGGGGTTTGTCCCATGTGTTAATTTTTTGTTCATATGATTTTCTCGCTGAAGAAGATTTAAATGACCCGAAGATTAGTGACAGATGCGAGTTCGTGATTTGTCCCGCGCTTATGTGATTTTCTGATAGTATTAATGGATTAATTAAATCTGTATAGATTTAAAATATGTCTATGTTTTATATTTATATAGATTAGGATTTTGTAGGTTTTTGATATTTGTTATCAGTTGTTCATAAAGTGTTTTAACGAATGAAATTGATTGTTTCTTAAAAAAATGATAGGACAGCCGACAGCTTATACTAGCGCACATTTTAGAAGTCAAATAAAATACACAAGACAGATTATCAACGGGATGGTCCCATCTTCAATTTTTCATTCTTCTCCATACCTGTGAAATTGACTTTCATGTATGTATATAGTTGACTAATAAGTTTGGAATTTTTAAAATTGTTCACACTACTGGTAATATGCAATTTTGGATCTTCTATTATTTTAATATTTTATTTAATAATATTTATAAACATTACATACATAAAATAGTATCATTTGATACAAATACAATTGATGTATAGTGAAGTTATTGAAAAACACACAATAATATATTATTTAAAATAAAAGATCTACTTGCATTAGAATTTGCAGTGGAAGTGGGAGGCTCGATGTGATATTTGATACCTATATCCATTTTCTTTTGATGGGCATACAATATTACATCAGGATTAGAAACAATTTTTTTTTAGAATATCTTTAAATTTTACAATTAATAGTTATCGTTGGAACTTAACAGTGACGTTGCAATTAATATTATTTTAATAACTGAAAATATACTTTTGAGAAAAAAAAATATTTTGAGATATAGGACCTAATTATAAATATAAAAAAAAAAACTAAAACTCTGAGAGATAGTAAAATAAATAATAATCAAGAAGATACCCTATACAATAGATAATCATATGAAAACACTCGTATATATACGAGCTTATAAGATAATATCCACGTATCAGTGAACCTCAATCAGTATTAAAAAAAAAAGGGAAATTGTGGGTAATTAATAATTATTTAAAAAAATATGAAATAAGGAAGTAGACTTTTTTTTTATAAGTAATAAGTAGGACTGAGGAACGAACCATTGCAAGCTACTCGATACTCATTGAAGATTGATCGTTAAAAGTTTGTTTGAGCTCGGTTCGCTAACACAACGAACCAAGCTAGCCTGAACATATTTTCTCCATTCGATAAGTTGTAAAGCTCGACTCAATTAGTAAAAAAAATATGTGTAAAAAATATGAAGCTACTCGAGCTGATTCATGTTTGGCTCGACTAAAGTTGTTTCGAGATCCATTCAATTACTAATCAAACCAAACTCAAACATATATAATTTTTGAAGCAGAATTAAAATTCAAACAAGTTTGAACAGTACTATGTTCGGTTCAACTCGATTCGTTTACACCACTAGTAATAAGGAAGCAGATGTATATATAAAGATTTTGATTTCATTAGGTAAACGTTTAATTCCACGCTGTCATTATTTAAAAATGAAAAATAAGATGGTTGCGTGTGCCTTGGCCACTATGTTTTGTTCAATAAAATTGTGATGGGGTAATCAGATTGCTGGAAGACAATATGTTAACCAAATCCTATCAAATCATTATTGGAGGAATCTTCACACGCAATTAGCAAAAATATCCAATTATTAGGTAAATACATACACTTTGGATAAATCAATTTTTAACTTGTGTGGGGATCGTTATGATTAGTGGTATATGTTCGATATGTTGTTTTAAATACTATACACATCTATATTTTTTGTTGTCCTTTTTATTCATAAAAAAAAATAAACACGTCTAATGGATAGTAACGGTAGTTTCTATAGTGAATATATATATATATATATGAGGAGGATCAAGTGAGACCATGTCTCTAGGTGAGACACAATGGACTAATCTCAACCATCCCCCACTATTAATCAATGGGTATGATTTAATGGATAAACATATATATTAAAATATCAATTTAATCAATATAAGGGTAGTAGGGTAAAATAACATAACAAGTTAGTTACAAAAATGGAATCAAATCTTTTTTCTCTCATACATCTCTCAATTTTCCCAATCTCACATCTCTCTCTCTCTCTCTCTCTCTCTCTCTCTCTTTATATCACATCCCTTCTCAATCATCGGTTTAAATCCCTTTATATATATATATATATATATATATATATATAGGATTTGGTTCAAATGAGACCACCCTCCCTAGGTGAGACAAAGTGTGATTAATTCGATTTTTTTCATTATTTCCTAATTTTTGTGGATTTTAAGGGTAAGATTGTAATTTTGTAATTCAAATTAGTGGTCCCATTCCGGATTTTTGAAATGGTGAAATTGACACCATAGGATTTTGTGGCGGATTTTAAGGAACTTGTTTTCTTTCCAAATATTTTTATTTTACAACATAGTTAAGGTTCTTTCTACCGCATAATTAGACATCAAATAATGCATATTTAGTTATTTTGTTGCAATCTTTTTTTAAAAACAAGACATAATTGAATATAACGTCATTGCGTATGTAGTTATACTTCGCATAAATAGGTTCAATATAATGTATATTTAGTTATAAAAATGGGATGTTGCTTTTGGAAATTATAAAAATGAGATGTTACATAATGTACTGCATATTTAGTTATTCCACAATGCATAGATAGTTTCTAGATAATACATAGTTAGTTGATTTTGTTGCATAGTTTATGATTGCATAGTTGGATATACTGTACTACATAATAGTTTTTTTACGCTGCATAGATAGTTTCCAGATAGTGCATACTTAGTTGAGTTTTGTTGCATATTTAGTTTTCGAACTCACTGTTCGTTATTTCTCTGTAATATTGCACCGGTTTTTCTTGTTTTTTATCTGTAATTTTCGAGTTCTTCACAGTTTTCTTTATTTGCGTTAATGGAGGAATGAGAGAGAGAGAGAGAGAGAGAGAGAGAGAGATGAGATTGGGGAAATTGGGAGATGTATGAGAGAGAAAGAGATTTGATTCCATTTTTGTAACTAACTTGTTATGTTATTTTACCCTATTACCCTTATATTGATTAAATTAATATTTTAATATAATTTTTATCCATTAAATCATATCCATTGATTAATAGTGGGAGATGGTTGAGATTAGTCCATTGTGTCTCACCTAGAGACATGGTCTCACCCGATCCTCCCCTATATATATATATATATATATATATATATATATATATATATATATAGGGAGAGGATCTGTGAGACCACTCTCTTGGTTAGTCCATAAGACCAATCTAGACCATCCAAATAGTAAAACAATGGCCAAGATTCGTTACAATCTATACATGTTTATGAAAGTAATTATACAATAGAAAGGGTAAAATTGGAATCCGAAGAAAATTATTAATGGTAACCTCCTCCTTACATTATAGGGACGTGATCTCGTTATTGATCACGCCCCCATAAATCACGCAATTCACCATATACAATCAAAAATATACGTCTCCTTCCCAACGCCAACATTGCATCTCCATTATCAAAACCTCTCGTAATCACCATTATCACCCAAAATCGGCCCAATTCATCATCCACAAAAATTGAACGCGACAAAAAACTAACAATTTGCACAGAATTATCATCCGTTTGATTGGATAGAATTATACAATGGAAAAAAGTGTTGATTACAACGCAACTGAAGAATGTCCTCCCGGTAATTTCTGCGAGAAAAAAGTTATTACATTCATACGCCTGTGAATCAACAACTGATATCTGAACTATATGCACTTCTATTATTGTTGCTTTGTATGTTTAGCATGTTAAGGTTGTCTAAATAGTGTGTCAATATAGTATATATATTTTTATATTTTTGCATGTTACCCACTTGTATGAAGGTTGCATTACTCAATTAATAGTTTGTATGTTTAGAACGGATAATTTGCCGTTTAGAATAAGTGTAAATTGTTGCTTTGTATGCAAAAATATATAACTGTATTATTGTTGCTTTGTATGTTTAGTGTGTGAATTTTGTCTATTTAGTGTGTCAACATTGTATATATAGTTTTATATGTCTGCATACTACCCACATGTATGAATGTTGAATCTCAATTAGTAGTTTGTATGTTTAGAACAGATAATTTGCGAATTTAGAATATAAGTCTAAATTGTTGCTTTGTATGCAAAAATATAGATCTGTATTATTGTTGCTTTGTATGTTTAGTGTGTGAATTTTGTCTATTTACTGTGTCAACGTTGTATATATAGTTTTATATGTTTGCATATTACCCACCTGTATGAAGGTTGCATCTCAATTAGTAGTTTGTATGTTTAATTAGTACAGATAATTTGCCAATTTAGAATATAAGTCTTGTGTATATAGCATTATGTATATGCATAGTTACGCCTTATCTGCATATAGTACATTTGTTACCAAATTCGTTGCATGTTTGTTCAGCAATTACAATATGTATATATTTATTTATTCGTTGTATATTTATAAGGCAACAGTTGTATATTTACGTCTGTAATTTGTTCAAGTAAAAATTGTCATGTCATAATAAATTAATAAGTTTGTATACTTATAAATCAAAACGTGCATGTATAGACTATTAAAAATATATGAATGATGTTATAAAATCAGTATATATAATATATACATTTTGTATTATTGTCTAATAACTTTTGTGATGTCAAAAACAACGTAGGACAACGGCTCAAATCTCGCCAGATCAACAAAATATTGGATACCAGAGGTGGAACACGAAAAAATTCCGCAAGTGGGGATGCATTTCGCTACGTTGGAAACCGGTGTACAATTTTACCGTCTTTTGGAACCAAAAAGTCAGTACTAGAGACCTATTGTGGGTCAACCTCACAACTTGATATTTCTGTGTTACCACCAAAACAGGCAAAGAACAAAGGCAACGACAGTAATCTGAGAAGTAGAATTCAGAGCCAAAGAGAGAAAGCCATTAAAACAAGCACAAAACTCAAAAGACGATGTGGAACATGTGGTGAGATCGGAATGCATAACAGCCGAACATGTCCAAAACGCGACACCACGCCTTAGTGCAATGTTTCTATTTTTTGCAAAAAAAACAATTCTGTCAGTTTATTATTTATGAAACTTTTTTTTTTTTGAAACATTGAGTGATTGTTAATTTATCTTTAATGTTATTTTTTCTCTCTAAACATTTATTGCATATACAATTACATTCAACTAAATATGCAAAAAAAAAAACACTAAGCAAACAGAATTGTTTTGCTTTATATACAACTACACTGTATACGCCAATAAGTACCTTAAGATTTATACAAAATACATTAATCTACTTATCCAACAGATAATACAATTCAACTACTACAAAATAGACAAGTGTTATACATTAAATATACAATTCTATATATCTATTTATACAAGTACATAGCAAACTAAATACAATTCAACTAAACTAAAATCAGAAAATCACCCATTCAACTAAGTATACAAATCCACCAAACACAATAGACAATTCAACATAACTAATTAAACAGATATATTAATCTACTTAGACAACGAACAATACAATTCAACTAATCAAAAATAAACAAATGATACACATTACATATACAATTCGATATGTCTATTTATACATGTCACTGAAACTGTATACAAATCCACTGAACTAAAAAAGTGAATAACCCATACAATCAATTAAACAATTCCGCCACATAAAATATACAAATCCACTTAACTAATCAAGCAATTATATTAACCTGGTTTATACAACAAAAAATACAATTCAAAATAATTCAGAAATAAACAAATGAAACATATTAAATATACAATTCGATACAACTATCTATACAAGTTGTTGCATCCATGTATAATGTACATGCATCTAAAAAAAACACTTTCATCTTAAAAAAGATCAATCTAAAAGGAAAAAAAAATGAGATGACACAACACCATACATGGTAAAAAACAAAACATTCTGCTACACAAACTGCCAAAACCCATCTCACGTACTGCATTCTTCTGTGCAGGTTTCATAGAAGCAAGAGCATCAACCAAAACCTTGGGTTTCGCCCTAACTTGCATCTTAGGGATATGAACTATCAATCATTCGCCTCTTTTGGGTGCTGCCTCCGAACTATCCTATGCACCACTATTGACCTCTATTTCCTGTTCTTCACTTGACATTTTACTAACACAAACACCTACATAAAAAGAACACAAATCCAGATATCAAGACTTTAAACCTCATTTGTTTACATTCCCATAAATGTTGTATATTTAACATGACAAACTTATATACTTAGTATAAACAATCTGCATACTTAATATTTAACATGACAAACTTGTATACTTAGTATACAAAGTCCGCATACAAAAGTATGTTTATATTGTAATTAATGTTGTATATTTAACATAATATATCAAGATACTTATTAAAAAAAATCGCATACTTGTTATGTGTTTCTTACTTAGGGTACACTAATTTGTTTACATTCTACTTAATCTTGTTTACTTAACATAATATGTACGAATAGCAAGAATACACCACAACCCCTACATAAAAAACACTTAATTCATATATGAAAACGTGAATACAAAAGTATGCTTATATACTACTTAATGTTGTATAATTAACAAAATGTATCAAGATATTTAATAAAAAGATATGCATACTTGTTATGGGTTTGTTACCAAAGATAATTGCAAAATTATCTGAATGAAAAATTGATGATCGAAAAAACTCACAAATTGCGATAGGAACCTTCATTAACGACTTAAATAATAAAAAGGCGTAAGATGAAAACAACAAGCATACCTTCAAAATACAAGAACTCGTGACGTCGGTTCCTCTCTCAAATCTTCTCCACAAAAATCAAACTCCTACACCCACCAAAAATTACTTAATAGAGACAAGAACAAACTTAAATTTGAAGGATTTGGCCATTAACAGAGAAAAGGGACTCACCTTTACACACGCAATAACGGGCACAAAAATAGCACTTCTCTGGTCCCTTCTTCGCAAACCCAAACCGCCTACCAACAACAAACTTACGACCGGCGAAATAATTTCGAACTTCAATTTTGGTGTGCGTGAGGGAAGACGATTTAACTACCAATTTTTTTGTGCGCTACTCGACTGGAAATGTGGGATTATTTGGGGGAGAAAAGAAAGAGTTAGGCTTTTTTTTCTTGTCAAAAAAACGTAAAGATGAGGGAAGCCAAAATGAACCAGTTTTGAAAAGACACAACTGAAAATCTATGGTTTTTTCCCCCTAAAAAACGGGAAGCTGATAAAGGAAAGATCCTATTTTCCTAATAATTAGCAATTAACGTTATCTCCATAAAAACTGTAAAATGGTGAAAATACAATCATACCCTTAATAACCCAAAAATAACTAAAGAGATCTCAACCATTAAAAAATTAAATCAAGGGTCTATATGCGGTCTTATGGACTAACCTGAAGGGGTTGGTCTCATTTGAACCAATCCCTATATATATATATAGGATTTGGTTCAAATGAGACCAATATCTCGGGTGAGACTGTGAGACCTAATCTGGTACATCCATTACATTTTTTGAATGATGTAGATTAATTCAATTTTTAATGTATATTTAATGTGTAAAAACTGTCAAAAGGATATATATGTAATTACACATAGGGGCGACTCTTGTGTTAATTATGGATAGATTTGACCCCCTTCATTATCGCCCAAAATGAGATTTGCATGCATCTTGAACACCGTGACTTTTTTTGGGAATGATTCAGCATACTTAAATTAATTTGATATAATCATAATAAAATTATAACAATTAATTTTTCAAAATTGTTCGAGATTGCACAAAACCAGTTTTAACTTTTAAAGCAAAGAACGTATGCTAAATATACATCATAAGTATCTAACTATGCATGTAAATTGCAAGGAGAAAAACACATAATTATTCCATTTAATGTGTTGCAAAGAACGATTAATATTTTTTCCTATATATGCATCATAGTTTTACTAAATATGCATTCGACGTGCAAAGAACGATTAATCTTTTTTCATAACCTATAATTAATGTTCCAACACTTTTTGAAGGATGCATAAAATCAGTTTTTAACGTTAAATCAAGAAATAAGGTGAAATATACATCATAATTTATCTAACTACGCATGTAAATTGTAAGGAAAAAACTATTAATTTTTGCATTTAAGGTACAATAAAAAATAATCAATATCTTTTCAAAACCTATATATGCTTCATTATTAGACTAAATATACATAGGACGTGTTAACACATAATTAAATTCATAACACTGGGGAAGGATGCATAAAACTAATTTTAAACGTTAAATCAAGATACAACATCTAATTATACATCATATTTTATATATCTATGCATGTAAATTGCAAGAAAAAATACATAATTATTGCATTTAAGATGCAGCAAAAAAAACTTAATATTTTTTTTTACAAATATATGCATCATACTTATACTAAATATACATTGAATGCCCCCATCCGAAAATGATTGCATCCCTAAATTAAAGGGAACAGATATGGCGTTTTTTTTGCTAGAGATTAGAGGATTTTGGATGTTATTATAATTGATTGTTGTAAGTCCAAGCGGCTACGATAATCTAGAGGGGGGTTGAATAGATTATCTCCATCTTTTTAATATCGCCCTCTTTTTGCAATCGAATGCTCAAAGACAATAATAAAGGTGCGGAATGTAAACAACACACGCCGATTTAAAGAGGTTCAACCCACCTAGGGCCTAATCCTCTACCACCCCAAAGATATCCAGGGATGGATTTCAAAAGAAAAGAATTTTATTAATTACCAAAATTAATACAAATTCAACTTACAAACACCTTTGAAGAGCACCTCACTCTTCTTCAACACCACCTTTGGAGATTACCACAATCTCACTTTGAAGATTACCACAATCTTCAACGGCACCTTGTGAAGATTACCACAATCTTCAACCTTGAAGAATACCAAATCCTTCAACACCTCAATAAGAAAATCACCACAATCTTCTTGCACCTATCACCTAGATCATCCAAGTGTGTTCTTACCACAAGAACACTCACAAGGATATCTTGTGTTGAATGATGACCAAAAATCAAGATTACAACTCAATAATGAATAATACAATTTGAGTGCAAAGTGTAATCAAGAATAGCCTAGACCTCAAGGATGTGAAAGTGATAAGCTAGGCAAATTTACAACAAGAATAATAACAATGAAAGACCAAGTATTTGCTTGAAGTGTATCTTGTTGTGTTGTATCACAATTGTTGTATATAGGTTGCTCCAAAACTTCCTCTATTTATAGGAGATGATTGATCAAGCATAGCTCCTCTTGGGGATTGAAAATCTACGTAAAAATACAATTAAGATCAAGAATATAGCTGTTAGAAATCAATCCCACAATTTAAGGAAAAGTGTCTCTTTGTCAACAAACGGCCGAAATTTGTTGTCAAAAGATAGAGGCGGCCGGGTCGCACGTAGAAATAGACGTTAGAAGAATACACAAAAAATAACACAGCAGGCAATTTGGCCGACGATACCTCGACCGGGTCGACCATCACCCCAACCGGTCCCCCTCATGGATTTTGCAAAGATCAAGTGTTCATTTGAAACACACTTGCAGCAGCACCGGCCGCACTGGCGGCACGGCCGCCCCGACGGTCGACGCCTTGAGGCGGCCGGCCGACCGCCTTTTATACTCCAGGCTCAACTTTTGGGTTCAACGTACTCTTCAGTGCACGGGTTGCCCAATAGTGCGGCTGGTTGGCCTCAAAACCAAAGTGTTGTCCAATATTTAATCGAAGATAAACAACAAGAAATACTCAAAAATAGTAAAAATATTTTAGACCGACGGGAGTATTAGGACAACATTTAGAAACATCGTTTGAGAGTGAAAACCCAATAACGTAAAATCATTAAAAGCGTTGTCCAATTTAGACGAAAATAAACTTGAAGAAATACTCCGGAAAATATTAAAACCATTTTAAATCATTTAGGAGTATTTGGACAACAATAAAAAAACATTGTTTTGGTGCAAAACAAAATCATCAAAATTAAGATAAAAACATGTATCAAACAATTGCATCCCTAAATTAAGGGAAATAGATATGGTAACTCCTATTTTCTAGTTGGACGATTTCTGTGATTTCTCCTAAATGTCCCCATTCGAAAATGATGTTAAATAATGCAACAATATTTATTGTTTCAATCTTATCCATCCAATAATTAATTATAACGGTTCAAATTAGGTCTCACGGTCTCACCCCAATAAATAGTCTTACAAGAACCCACCCTATATATATATATATATATATATATATATATATATATATATATATATGGAGGGATCCTGTCGCACCACCCTCCTAGGTTAGTCAATAGGACCAAATCTACACCATCCAAATAGTAAATTAATGGCCAAGATATATTACAATATATACAAAGATTTCATAAGTAAGTAAACAACAGAAGGGATAAAGTAGGAATCCAGAAAATTAAATATAGTAACCGCTTCCTAAAAATTAGGGACGCGATTTTGTGTTGATCACGTCCCCATAATCAAGCGATTCATCTTTCCTTTCTCTCCCTTCCTATTCGAACCTGCAAATTATTCAAATATGGCAACAAAATCGTGCAACAATTAATGAAAAGTATACAATTACACTAAACTAACTATACATTAAAACATTACTAAGTATACATAAATAATTAACTAAGTATACAATTACACTAAACTACATGTACATTAAAACTTTACTAAGTATACAAAAACATTTAACTAAGTATACAATTATATTAAACTAACTATACATTAAAATAATACTAAGTATACAGAAACATTTAACTAAGTATACAATTACACTGAATTACTTATATAACTAAGTATACAATTCCATTGAACTAAGTATACAAATCCACAGAACTAAGTATACAAATTCACTAAACTACTTACTAAACTACTTATATAACTAAGAATACGATTCCATCGAACCAAGTATACAAATCCATGAACTAAATATACAATAAAACATGACTAAGTATACAAGTCCACTGAACTAAGTATACAATAAAATGACTGTTCACAAATATGGCGGAAAGAATTATCAATTTTGAAAAAAACGCTTGAAGTTTATGATTTTTCCTTCCTAAATATCGGGTAATTGAATATGTAGGATTATGTTTCCTTAAATATAGCTAATAACCGTCCAATTAACATAACTAATTAAATATAAAAGTGCAATTATACCCTTATATGCCTAAATTAACTAAAATGATCTACACCATCCAAAATTTTAAATCAAGAGTCCATAAGTGTTCTTATGGACCAACCTAAAGGGATTGGTCTCATTTGAACCAATATATATATATATATATATATATATATATAGAGAGAGAGAGAGATTGGATCAAATGAGACCACATAATTAGAGCGAGACAGTGTGGACTAATCATGTCCACAAATCTGTAATTTTAGATGGTTGAGATTTACCCAATTTAATTGCCTTTTTATTTTTTAAAATCAATAAAGGATAAAATGGTAATTGTATAATTATACCAAATCAAAATCTGTTAATTCCACTACAGCAGCGGGGGTTCTGATAAAGATGTTGGCCATTGCATTGATGATTGTCATGTTGATGGCACTCTCCGCCGTCAACCGCGTCACCGCCGCCGACGCTCCGGCACCTGCCCCAACCTCCGACGCCCCCGTCTTTGTCCCCACTTTCTTGTTTGCTTCTCAACCAGACTTCTTGTGTGGCACTTGAAGAGATTAATCTCAAGTTCATCGACACCTCATCCAAGTTTGGACATGGACGCTTCCAGACAACCCAGGAGAAACATAAGTTTTATGGTCGGCTCAAGGCCTAGAGCTCCATTTAGAAGCAGTTGGAATATTAGCTTATATTTGCTTAAACCATTTTTGCTTGAGTCGTAAGACAACTAAATTTTATTCTGGTTCTTTTTTATGGTTCAACTGTATGCTTATTTTGGAAGTTTCCTTGAAAAAAAATAATAATAATACAATATAGGATTGGAGGATTGGTGAAGAAGACGATGCTGACGTGGAGAAAACGAGGGCCTACGAGGAGCTAGATTAGATTCTTTGTACACTTATATATTTTTCGATGTATACTTATATGTGTTTTGTTGTATAAGCAGTTAATTTTTGATGTATGTATTTATGTTGATGTATACTTATGCCTTTTGTTGTATACTTATATGTGTTTTGATGTATATTTATATGTGTTTTGTTGTACACTTATATTTTTGTTTGATAATTGTAATATGCAGTACAAATATGTTAAATATACATTAAATATATGTTAAATATACAGTACAATAATGAGTGCGGTTTTCTCTCTCTCTATAACTGATTTTACTTAATCCACGGTCCACACATATTAATGAGCGTGATTCTCTCTCTCTTTATAACTAATTCTTGATTCACGGTCCCCACATATTTTTGTTTAACCATTTTAATATGCAGTAAAATTATGTTAAACATACAACAAAATAGTGTTAAGTATACAACAAATCATTGATAAGTGTACATCATACTGCATGGCAGAGCACATGCGCGATTTTCTCTCTCCAGCGCGATTTTCTCTCTCCCCACGTGATTTTCTATCTCCTAATAACTGATTTCATATTTGGATGGTTCCCCACATGTTTGTTTTGACAATTATACCCTTATTTTGCCTTAATTAAATGTTTAATGTAATTTTAATCCCTATTTATCTTAGCCATTGATATAAATAAGGGAGGGTTGAGATGAGTCCACATTGTCTCACTATAATATGTGGTCTCATTGTAACCTCCCCTTATATATATCAATATGGACTCATCTCAACCCTCCCTTATCTATATCAATGGCTAAGATAAATAGGGGTTAAAATTATATTAAACCTTTAATTAAAGCAAAATAAGGGTATAATTGTCAAATTAACCAAGTGGGGGACCATCTAAATATGGAATCAGATTATTAGAGAGAGAGAAAATCACGTGGGAGAGAGAAAAATCAGAAAATTGTGTTGGGAGAGAAAATCACGCACGTGCTTTCGCCACGAAGATGTTGTACACTTATCACATATTTGTTGTATACTTAACATTATTTTTTGTATGTTTAGCATAATTTTTTACTGCATGTTAAAATGGTCAAACAAAAATATGTAGGGACTGTGAATCAAGGAACCAGTTATATATAGAGAGAGAATCACACTCATTAACATGTGGGAACCGTGGATTAAGTAAATCAGTAGTAGAGACAGAAAAAATCACGCTCATTATTGTACTGTATATTTAATATATATTTAATGTATATTTAACACTATTTTGTTGTATGTTTAACATAATTTTACTGTATATTAAAATGGTTAAATAAAAATATAAGTATACAACAAAACACATATAAGTATACAACAAAAAAAAAATAAGTATACAACAACATAAATACATACATAAAAAACTAACTACTTATACAGCAAAACACTACTAAGTATACATCGAAAAACATCTAAGTATACATCGGTTTGTCCACGTCAGCATCATCTTCTTCACCAATCCTCCAATCCTGTCTTTTATTCTGAAACCCCAACACTATTTTGCACCTGGAGAACCATCATCATTTCTCTCTACAAAATACAAATGGCCTAATCCAGTTTCTAAACACCCCCATTCTCTTTCGTTTCCTCTCCAGGCGGTTCCACCGCTCCTTCTCCACCTCCGCCGACGACATCATTTTCCGGCACGATACTTCTTCGAACCAGCAATGATTCCATGTGGCGTCCAATGGTTTGCTCGACTCTCTCCTGCTTTTTCAGCTTTCGATCCGTCACACCAAACATCGCCGACGGGGATTGCATTGTGTGCTTGTCCAAGTTCGAGTCGCATGATCGGCGGCGCAATCGGCAGCTTTCGAGGCTTTCATACGCAACAATGTTGGGTTAGAGATAGAGAGAGGATGTGTAAGATGGCTATAGTGATATTAAGTAATTACACAATTACAATGTTGCCCTTTTCAGGTTTAAAATAAATCAAAAAAAATTATTAATTTGGATTAATTCAAACCATCTAAAATTACAGATTTGTGGCCGGATTAGTCCACACTGTCTCACTCTAATTATCTGGTCTCATTTGATCCAATCCATATATAAGGAGGATCAAGTGAGACCATGTCTCTAGGTGAGACACAATGGAATAATCTCAATCATTCCCCACTATTAATCAATGAGTATGATTTAATGGATAAAAATATATTAAAATATTAATTTAATCAATATAAGGGTAGTAGGGTAAAATAACATAACAAGTTAGTTACAAAAATGGAATCAAATCTCTTTCTCTCTCATACATCTCCCAATTTCCCCAATCTCTTCTCTCTCTCTCTCTCTCATTCCTCCATTAACGCAAATAAAGAAAACTGTGAAGAACTCGAAAGTTACAATTCATGAAAATTACAGAGAAAAAACAAGAAAAATCGGTGCAATATTACAGAGAAATAACGAACAGTGAGTTCGAAAACTAAATATGCAACGAAACTCAACAAAATATGCATTATCTGATAACTATCTATGCATCGTAAAAAAACTAATATGTAGTACAATATATCCAACTATGCAAGACGTCATAAACTATGCAACAAAATCAACTAACTATGTATTATCCAGAAACTATCTATGCATTGTGGAATAACTAAATATACAATACATTATGTAACATCCCATTTTTATAATTTCCAAAAGCAACATCCCATTTTCATAACTAAATATACATTATATTGAACCTATTTATGCAGTGTAGTATAACTACATATGCATTATGTTATATTCAATTATGTTTTGTTTTCGTAAAACAGTGCCCACAAAATAACTAAATATGCATTATTTGATGTCTAATTATGCACCAGAAGAACTCTAACTATGCTGTAAAATAAAAATATTTGGAAAGAAAACAGGTTCCTTAAATTCCGCCACAAAATCCGGCAGTGTCAATTTATGCCCATAAAATCCGCTGGGACCACTAATTTGAATTACAAAATTACAATTTTACCCTTAAAATCAGCGAAAATTAGGAAATAATTAAAAAAACTGAATTAATCACATCCCTTCATTTTTTAAGATCAATGGGTAAGATGAGTCCACACTGTCCCACATAGGGAGGGTGGTCTCATTTGAACCAAATCATATATATATATATATATATATATATATATACATGTTGGAAATTAGTTTGAGAAGTAATGGTTTGATACCTAACTTTGACCAATTTTTTAGTGACTAATTATTTAATTTTGGAGGAATTAAATATTAAAATAATATTCTACATTTCGAGTAGATGAGTATGGTAAATTTAACTTCTCAAAACCATTTTGTGGTGAGTGAGAAATAAGATCCACAAGTTAGTCACTTCGAAATGGGATAATGGATGATGGGAAGGTGAAATGGGTTTGTAAGAGTGTGCAAGATGAAATAACTATACACATGTAAGGTGTGGTGGGGCCACACGCCACAAGACCCGCCCGCCCGCCCGGCGCCGTGGGCGAGCGTGTCCCGACAGATGAGTTTAGTTTTGAATGTAAAACATTTGTTTGTTATTTTTGAAAGAAGAAAAACAAATAAGTTGCAACTTAAAAAGCTGGAACCGCTTTTAAAATAAAAGCTAGCCTTTTAAGAGAAAAACACCCACTACTGAGGTTACTGAGATAGTGGAGTGCCCACTACTTGAAGGTTATAGCATAGTGGAGTGCCCACTACTTGGAGGTTGCAGCCATTATCTCTGAAGTTACTGCCCTGCAGTAAAGAGTCCCTAGGCTTGGTTGGAAGTCATATAAATAGGAAGCATTGTTGTTGTTCAGATAACACTTTCATTCTCACATCTTTACATTCTTGTATTTGCATCAGTGTACTCAGTTTTTTACATATTCCAGTTCGAAAGGTGCCTTGAAATTTGTAGTGCTGCTATTTCAAGGACGAAGATGTTGTATCTTTGGGGATAACACGTCTGTTCTGTCAGCACTTTACAAGACATGTTTATCTTGCGGATAGAGTTTTTACTCACCTCAGCTTTTCTGCAATTTTCTATTCTCTATAATAGATAGGTTCTGTTTCTTTGTAATCCAGTTTACAGAAATAAACACCAGAAATTTTAACAACACAAGATAAACAGTCTTTTTCTGTAAACGATGGCGTCTACTTCAAGGGCGAATGTTCCTACTGTTCATGTTGTCTGGCGAGAAGCTTAAAATTTTTCTCACATCGATTTCAAGAGATGCCAATCCAAGATGTTCTTCTATCTGACTACGGTGAGCCTCGCTAAGTTCCTGAAGAAGGATCCACCAGTGGTGGAAGAAAATGAAACCAACAATGAAAAACGTGTTGCTTTGATGCGATGCGGGGGGTGGTGACTTCGTGTGCCGCAACTCACGCCCTAAATGGGATATCGATTCACTATACAATGTGTATAGTGAAGTGAAATCTTCCAAAGAGCTCTGAGATTCTTTGGAAAAGAAATACCGAACCGTGACGTATTTGGTTCTAAGAAGTTCGTCGTTGGCGTGTTTCTAGATTTCAAGATGGTGGATTCTAGAATCTGTCATGGATCAAGTTCAAGAATTGCGATTAATTATGCACGATATTCGTGCGAAGGAATGAATGGTGGATAAGCTTTCAAGTGGCGTGCATTATTGAAAAATTGCCACCTGGATGGAAGGACTTCAAAAATTATTTGAAGCACAAGCGAAAAGAAATAAATCTTGAAGAACTAATTATGCATTTACGAATTGAGGAAGGTAATCGCAAATTAGATTCAAGGTTTGAAAAAGATGTTCTTTGATGCAAAGGCAAATTTGCTAGAACATGGCGCTTCCGTAACAACAACAAAAGGAAACGGACAATAACAACAACTACAAAGGAAAGAAACCTATAAACAAAAACCATTTACGGAAGTTGTCACATTGTGGTAAGCCCAACCACATGGCTAAGGACTATCGCTTCCTAAAAAATCAAAATATAGACACTTAATGCTAATGTGGTTGAACACAAAGTGGTGTAATCCAAGAGTCGATCGAGCATGGATCTATCTGCAGTGGTTTTTTGAGGCAAACCTGTGGATAATCCAAGAGAGTGTATGTTGACACGGGGCCACTCGACATGTCCTGTTTCGACAAGGATACGTTCTTTACCTACAAATTTCAGACATGCGGGTAGAAAACTTAATACGGGTAATTCTTCCTCTTCCGATGTTGCAGGTTTTGGGAACGTGGTTCAAGCTCACTTACGAAAAGAGTCGCTTCAAGGATGTTCTTCATGTCCCTAAATCCAGGAAGAATCTAGTGTCAGGATCTCTTCTTGTAAACTATGGTTTCAGACTGATGTTTGAGTCTGAAAAGTTTATTTTAACTAAGTTTGGAAAGTTCCTAGGAAAATATTATCTGTATAATGGACTGTTCAAAATGAATGTAATGGAAGTTTGCCGTGTAACCGATTCAAGCACCAATAAAATTGAGCCTACTTCTGTTTATATGCTTGAGTATTCTGATTTGTGGCATGTTAGATTAGGGCATGTTAATCTAAATGCTATAAAAAGATTAATGAACTTGGAATTACTTCCAACTTCAAAACTTGATTCTCAAAAGAGATGTGAAATCTGTATTGAAGCTAAAATGGCTAAATTATATTTTCATTATGTGGAAAGAAATACATTACATCTAGAATTGATACATACTGATATATGTGATCTGAAATTTGTGCAAACTAGATGTGGTAAAAAAATATTTCATCACTTTTATTGATGATTGCACAAGATTTTTCTATTTAAATTTATTAAGAAACAAAGATGAAGCGTTGGAAGCCTTCAAAAATTATAAAAATGAGGTTGAAAATTAACTTGGCAGTCGGATTAAAATAATTCGGAGTGATAGAAGTGGAGAATATGTTGCATCTTTTGAATAATTATGTAACCAGTGGGGAATAATTCATCAAACTACTGCATCATATTCACCACAATCTAATGGCATTGCTGAATGTAAAAATCGAACTTTAAAAGAAATGATGAATGCCATGTTGATTAGTTCTGGATTACCTCAGAACATGTGGGGGAAAGCTGTTTTAATAGTAAACCACATTTTAAATAAAATCCCACTTAAAGGAAAAAATAAGACACCTTATGAATTGTGGAAAAATCATAAGTCATCTTATAAATACCTTAAAGTGTGGGGGTGTTTGGCTAAGGTAGCAATACCTGAACCCAAACAAGTCAAAATTGGTCCAAAGACGGTTGATTGTATTTTTATAGGATATGCAAACAACAGTAGTGCATATCGGTTCTTGGTACACAAGTCAGAAAATCTAGAAATTTCTGAAGGTACCATAATTGAATCAAGAAATGCATATTTTCTTGAAAATGTATATCCTTGTAAAGAAATGGTTGAAATAAGTTCTAACAAAAGAACTTATAAGAAAGCAAGTAGTTCTTCACAAGGGAGTGAATAACCAAGACGAAGTAAAAGGACTAAAACTGCTACGTCATTTCGTCATGATTTTGTCACTTACTTGTTAGACGGTGAGCCAAGTATAGTTAAAGAGGCTCTGTCTAGTCTAGATGATCCACTCTGGAAAGAAGCCATCAATAGTGAAGTAGAATCCATTTTACAAAATCATACCTAGGGGTTGGTTGATCTCCCTGCATGTAGTAAGCCTTTAGGGTGTAAATGGATATTAAAAAAGAAATATAAGGCAGATGGAACTATTGATAAATATAAAGCTAGGTTAGTGGCTAAAGGCTTCAAACAAAAAGAAGGAAGTGATTTCTTCGACACATATTCTATTGTAACAAGAATTGCATCCATTCGAGTGTTTATTGCGATTGCTGCTTTGCACAATCTCGAGATTCGCCAAATGGATATAAAAACTGCGTTTTTAAATGGTGAATTGGAAGAAGAAATATATATATATATATGGAACATCCTGAAGGATTTGTAGCACCTGGTCAAAAGAAAAACGTGTGCAAATTGATAAGATCGTTGTATGGACTTAAACAAGCCCCAAAACAGTGGCATCTTAAATTTGACACAATGATGTTGTTAGATGGCTTTAAAATCAACGAATGTGACAAGTGTGTTTATGTTAAAGGCACATCAAATGCGTTTGTCATAGTTTGTCTATACGTAGACGATATGTTACTAATGGGTAGTAGTCATGATATAATCATAGACACTAAAAAGATGTTAAAAAGAAATTTTGACATGAAAGACATGGGAATTGCTGATATGATTCTCGAAATCAAAATTGGCAAAACATCTGAAGGAATTAGCTTGACACAATCCTACTATATGGAGAAAGTGCTCAAGAAGTTCAATACTTTTGATGGCCCACCATGCAAAACACCCATTGATTTGAGCATAAATCTGGTAGTAAATAAAGTGAACCAAGAGCTCAGTTGGCATACTCGAAAGTGATAGGAAGTTTGATGTACATTACAAATTGTACACGCCCGATCTTGCATGTCCTTGTAAACAAGTTGAGTAGGTATACAAGCAATCCAAGTCAAGAGCATTGGAAAGACTAACTAGGGTACTAAGATATTTAAAATATACCCCGAGGTTATGGGATATACTACTCAAATACCCTCGACTTGAAGGGTATAGTGATCTTAGCCGGATTTGATTCAAAGGACTCCTACTCCACTAGTGGATATATATTTACTATTGGAGGAGGAGCAGTATCACGGAAATCCACTAAGCAGACTTGTATAGCTAGATCCACCATGGAATCTGAGTTTATAGTTTTTGATAAAGTTGGCGAAGAAGCTGAATGGCTTCGTAATTTCTTAGAAGATATTCCATGTTGGAAAAAACCAGTGCCTCATGTGATGATTCACTGTGATAGTCAAGCTACTATAGGGAGAGCACAAAGTAATATTTATAACGGTAAGTCTAGACACATCTGTCGTAGACATAATACCGTAAGGCAATTAATCTCTAATGGTGTTATATCAATTGACTATGTAAAGCCAAAGGACAACATAGCGGATCCGCTCACGAAAGGGCTTAATAGAGATCAATTGAGTAAATTGCTAGAGGAAATGGGATTAAAATCCACAATTTAAAGAACGATTAAAGTGGTAACCCAACCTTGGTGACTGGAGATCCCAAGAACTTGGTTCAATGGGAAAACTAAACTTTAAAAGTTCAGTTAATCACTTGTAAATCAGTCTACCCATCCCTAGAAGGCAAAACAAGTGCAATAAATTTGTTGATTGTGGTAAGGTTAAGTCATAAGGACTTTTAATGATAAATTGACTCGGTCAAGAGAGATCACCTATATAAGTGAGAAGTGAGGGCCGCTTCAATGTAACACTTATGAATCCAAAGATATTGTCCATGGCCAAAAAGGACACAATCAAGTTAACGTGTGACGAAGTCATATTGTGTAAATGTCATTGACTAGGTGTACACGAAGGAGGAATAGTTCAAGGCATTGCGTCCACTAGGCCGCTGGTATATCCGATGATATTTACAATGAAGGTTTAAAGTCGAAAACTACCTGTCCTGATACAATATGGTTTCAATTAAACTGAGTACAAGAGTCTGCATTTTCATGTGCATTTGATTTCCACTCATATGAGAGATTGTTGGAAATTGGTTTGAGAAGTAATGGTTTGATACCTAACTTTGACCAATTTTTTAGTGACTAATTATTTAATTTCGGAGGAATTAAATATTAAAATAATATTCTACGTTTCGAGTAGATGAGTGTGGTATATTTAACTTCTTAAAACCATTTTGTGGTGAGTGAGAAATAAAATCCACAAGTTAGTCACTTGGAAATGGGATAATGGATGATGGGAAGGTGAAAAGACACCATCCCACATGGGAATAAAATGTTAATTTTATTCAATATATAAGTAAGTGGGGTTGTAAGAGTGTGCAAGATGAAATAACTATACACGTGTGAGGTGTGGTGGGCAAGGCCACACGCGCGCGCGCCCGCCCGCCCGGCGCCGGGGCCGAGCCCGTGCCCCGTGTCCGGACTGGGCCTAGTTTTGCCTGAGTAAAATATTTTTTTATATTTGAAAGAAGAAAAATAAATAAGTTGCAACTTAAAAGCTGAAACTTCTGATTTTAAAATAAAACTACAGCCTTTAAGAGTAAAACACCCACTACTTGGAGGTTACATCATAGTGGAGTGCCCACTACTTGGAGGTTACAACCATTATCTTTGAAGTTACTGTCATGCAGTAAAGAGTCCCCAAGCCTGGTTGGAAGTCTTATAAATAGGAAGCATTGCTGATGTTCAGATAACACTTTCATTCTCACATCTTTACATTCTTGTATTTGCATCAGTGTACTCAGTTTTACATATTCCAGTTCGAAAGGTGCCTTGAAATTTGCCGTGCTGCTATTTCAATGACAAAGCTGTTGTATCTTTGGGGATAACACGTCTGTTCCGTCAGCACTTTATGGAACGTGTTTATCTTGCGGACAGAATTTTTACTCGCCTCAACTTTTCTGCAATTTTCTATTCTTTGTAATAGATAGGTTCTGTTTCTTTGTAATCTAGTTTACAGAAATAAATACCAAAAATTTTAACAATACACACTACAAAAAAACTTCAATTTGCCGACATAATTTACTTTGTCACTAAATTTTACAGTTATCTACAGAACAATGACACATAATAAAAATATTATTTTTCTTCAAACTATACCGACCAATTACCAATAAATAAATCACCAACACACTACTTGGAGGTTACAACCATTATCTTTGAAGTTACTGTCATGCAGTAAAGAGTCCCCAAGCCTGGTTGGAAGTCCTATAAATAGGAAGCATTGCTGATGTTCAGATAACACTTTCATTCTCACATCTTTACATTCTTGTATTTGCATCAGTGTACTCAGTTTTACATATTACAGTTCGAAAGGTGCCTTGAAATTTGCCGTGCTGCTATTTCAATGACGAAGCTGTTGTATCTTTGGGGATAACACGTCTGTTCCGTCATCACTTTAACGTGTTTATTTTGCGGATAGAATTTTTACTCGCCTCAGCTTTTCTGCAATTTTCTATTCTTTGTAATAGATAGGTTCTGTTTCTTTGTAATCTAGTTTGTAGAAATAAACACCAAAAATTTTAACAATACACACTACAAAAAAACTTCAATTTGCCGACATAATTTACTTTTGTCACTAAATTTTGATTATCTGAGTAACAATGACACATAATAAAAATATTATTTTTCTTCAAACTATACCGACCAATTACCAATAAATAAATCACCAGCAATTTTAAATTTACTGATATAAATATATTTACCAATAATTTCAGATTTTGTTGGTAAATAATTAAATATAACAATTTTACCTATATTTTACAGTCATCTTAATATTTACCTACATATTTTCCTGCGGAAAAACATTTTTTCGAGCAGTGATGTGTGGGTGTGTTTGAGAAAACTTTATATTAGACTCATTTTGAGTGGACTTTCAACAAATTGTGATTGCTTAATGCTTAAATTCAAGGACAAAGGGATATTTCGTCACACTTAGTATTAACTTCATCTATTGAAAACAAAGAATGAATTTTTCCTATTCAACATTCTCCATTTTTACTAATAAAAACTTGTATAAATTAAGAAGTCACATTTTTACTTCAAAACATTTGTATATCACTTTTATGTGAGCATATGTATAAATGTCATCATTTCGTAATCTTTCAAAATATTTTTTTTATAAACTTCTTAAAGAAACATATAAGTATAAACAAAAATAGACTTCCATCAACTGTTGTAAAATAACATCCCAATTATTAAAGGAAAATGACACAAATGCCTACCTATTTTTGAGCGGTACCTGCAAAATACTAAGATTTTACCAAAATTACCTAACAATACATTGCCGCATTCTAATTACCAACAGATACGCTCAAACCCAGCACATTACCAAAACAATACGCTCCATATAAAAACAACCACCAAAAAACAAAAAAAATAGAGCACCAATTAGAGATCTGAAATGCAGCAGCCATAACAAGTGCGCAAACACTGTGCGGAGGAGAAGAAAAGGAGAATACATATTTTCGAGCACAAAGGAAGAAGAATCGGACTGCACATCAGGAAAAGAGAAGAAAAACATACATGAACAAAAAAACAACAAATAGAAGAAGAAAGCAGGACACTGTTTCATATTTGTTTCAATTATGTTTCTTTCATGTTTCAAATAAAACAACAAAGAAACAATAAAGAACAACAAAAAAACAATAAAGAAACAACAAAGAAACAACAACGAAACAAAAAATAAACAATACATCTTATACGAAAAATTTGAAAAATAATAAAAACAACAGATCAATAGCATAGAAACACAACAGAAACAACACTGAAACACAACAGAAACAACACAGAAACGAAAAAAAACAAAAATCCATAGAAACAATAAATAACAAAATAAATCCATTAATATAAAAGGAAAAACACCATATTTCAGTAGCATCAACGCCTCTAAATCCAACAACTTTCTTTTTGGATTATTTTCCCTTAACAATTTATTTTTTCATCAACATCCACAAGTTTCATCTTTCTTTTTTAGAAGATGAAGAAATTGGGGCTTCAGATTTTGAACAAGAAGTTACCAGAATCAAAGAGAAAACAACCAACAATGGTGGACATGCAAAGGAAAAAACCAAACGTTGAGAGGAAAGAGAGAGAAGAGGTGACAGATTGGACCCGAAAAGGCTGCAGCATAAATGAGGGAAAAATTAGAAAAAGAGCGTACAAAAAGTAAAAAAAAAGGTATGATGTGAGATATTAGTAAAATCGGAATTTGTGCCAAAAGGAGGGTATTTTGTGTAATTTCCCCGATTATTAATCTATGTAGAAGGCCTAAAACACATTCACAATTTTATAATGTGAACCCTTTCAATCAAACAATATATACAGTTAAGTAGCATAAGCTAAAAAAATCTACTAGCAAGTAGCAACTACTCTACTCCCACTTGAGATTAATGGTCACTAAATTTATTCAACATTCTCTGTCCATTGATTATCCTAAGCTGAAACATGGTCCCAATCTTATATTTACTTTTATAATACAAGTATATATTTTATTCACAGACGGATCCAATTTTTTTGTTATAATGGGTGCACAAAATAAATACAAGTATTAACTATATAATTAAAATCACTATGGGGAACCATTTATTTTTTTCAACCCCATTAATATATAGATTTTCAAGAATAATAATAATAATAATAATAATAATAGAAAATAATTATTGGGTCATGTGCCCTGTAACAGCATCTATAGCCTCATTTATGATTTTATCTATTATTTTAATAGATTACATGAACATCTGATCATACAAAATAATGACATTATCTTATATATGTCACATTTTTTAAATTAATTAAAACACTAAATAAAATATCGTCGGAAGTAGGAGATCCGCATTAAAGCTTGCACGTCAATAAAAATGACAAGAAAATCATTAAAAATAGAACTTCATTAACTTATGTCACAGACTCACAATCATATTCATCCCCCCCTTTCCTATACATGATTATTATACACATCCCATATCCAATACTTCTCACTTACCCCACCTCACGGCCTCACCACACCCCCACCCTCTATATTATTCTTTTCCCTAGCTCACCTCGTTGAATTAGACTATACACTTAAAGTTTGGCCAAAAAATAAAAATCACAAGAAATCAAACCCAAACTTTTGACACTAAATTTCTTCTCTATAGTTTCCCTCCTCCTCATGGGAACTTTAGAATTGGATACTACTCCATATCCCAATTATAACCATACCTCAAAACAACAAAATCCCATCGTCAATGGAGAAGATCAAGACTATGATGATGAATCCCCCATCGAAGAAGTCCGCCTAACCGTGACCAACACCGACGACCCGACCCTACCCGTATGGACATTCAGGATGTGGTTCTTGGGCCTACTCTCATGTGGGCTCCTCTCCTTTCTCAACCAATTCTTCTCTTACCGGACCGAGCCCCTTGTCATAACCCAGATTACGGTCCAAGTGGCCACCCTACCCGTGGGCCATTTTCTGGCGGCAGTTTTGCCGGCGGGTAAGTTCCGGGTGCCCGGGTTCGGGTCGAGGCTGTTTTCGCTTAACCCGGGCCCGTTTAACATGAAGGAGCATGTGCTGATTTCTATATTTGCGAATGCGGGAAGTGCTTTTGGGAATGGGTCAGCTTATGCAGTTGGCATTGTTACAATTGTGAAAGCATTTTATGGGAGGAAGATATCTTTCTTGGCTGGTTGGCTACTTATTATTACCACTCAGGTAATTGTAACTCATCTTTTCTCTCTCCTTTTCTATTTATAACATTGGGAGTGTTTGCAAAACTTATGTGATTTATTGTGGTAGAAGTAAAAACAATTGAATTAAAAAGTTGTCAGTGTTTGAAAATAAAATTATAAGTTCAGAATTAAAAAAAGTTGAGAGCTTTTGGTGCAAAAGTTGAAAAAATGCTTATTTATTTGTAAAACACAAGCAGAAATCTAAAGTACATCTCTTAGATTCTGATTAAATGAAGATGAATTAGAACCAGAATTTGACATTTGCAACAATGCAAAGTGATTTGTTTTAGTAAAAAACTAATAGTAATTTTTTTAAGTGATTGTAAACACTCTCATTGAAGGACGTGTGTTTTCTTGCAAAACAGCTTCTTTTGGATTATTTATTTTAATATGGTATTTCTAAAGAAATATATATATTTCAGTTGAACCATATACAATAAACAATTATTTCTGAAGTGGAATACAAAATAAATAATATAAGACAAGTTTAACTGGGGTCCCTTTTAATAACCTTTTCTTCTGAAAGGTCCTTTTAATAATTTCTAATGCATGTTGTAGTATAGTCAATAGTGTGTTGAGTTCTACACCTCTGAGTCTTGTTGACTTCCTTGACTCGGTTTATATTTTCTTGAATTAGGTAAAACTTAAAAGAAAATGTATGTAGTAGTTAAAGAATATTAAGAAATCTCAAAGTCCGTACATGGCTTTAATATTATATGATATTATTAATATATATAAAAAAAAGAAAAAAAAAAGAAAAAGGGATTTAAACCGATGACTGAGAAGGTGCGCATAGATAGTTCATTTTCCAATGGTTTTGTATATCGCCTGAGTCGTGAAGTAATAATTGAAGAAAAAGAAGCAACACCTTACTAAATAATTGAATTTGTCTTTTTCAAGTTGCTCTCTTTTCTACCTTTTAGATAAATCGCTTTTCGATTTGTGGATTGTTTGTTTGAACATTTATAGTATATAATAATTACAATATTGGTAGTAAATTTGTCTTATACGAACAATTTGCAGGTATTGGGATACGGTTGGGCTGGACTTCTGAGGAAGTACGTAATCGAGCCGGCCCACATGTGGTGGCCCGGCACCCTGGTCCAGGTTTCCCTCTTCAGGTCAGAAAAGCTTCGTGCTTGCCCAAACTTATTTTATTATTCTAGTGGCTCATCTCCGATTTTATATGCCATTCCCCGAAATTAAATAATAATACTACATTTATTTTCTATTTTGATTATATCTGATTTTGCATATCGGGAATATTTTTAACCAATATATCTTGAGAAGGTTTTTTTTTTATATCTTTCTTTATTTGACAATGGGAATTCTGCATTACTTCCAACTTACAAAGTTCTGTACAACAACACAAGCAATAATAATATCTCTATTCACATTTGAAGACTCACTTAGTAAGCATTAAAAATCAAATTATCTAATATTTTAAAAAATAATAGTATTTCTTTCCCATATCTCTTAACATAATTGTATACAAAAAAGTTACATGAGATTTTACCTAGAATCATTTGATGTCTCAATCATTCTTATCTATTTCTCTATAAATCTCCTCAAACCTAAATAGAATGTCATAATATGTTTGCCATGCCTTTAGGAAACAATAAGTCCAAACAACAATTTGCATTCACATTGTACAGCCTGGAGATACCTATTTTTCATCAGCTTCACGTGCAAAGTCTTTGCTCTTCTAATACAGCTCAGAAACAACTTGCAACTAGTTACTAGTTTCATCAACTTCAACTACACTTTCAGCTTTCATGTCATGCATAACTAATTAATGTACTCAGCAAGATTCCTCTGTTCATAACAAACCTTAGATTCCGGCTAGATTCATGGACTGATTGCGTACCCAACAGTAATTAAATCATTGACCTAATTCATAAGGTTTTTAAATGACAGTGACTTGACTTTCTTATTAAAGGTTGTGGATAATTTCAAATACTACCCCTAACGATTTGCCTAAATACAAAACATTCCAGTTGTCTTCCAAAAAATTACAAATACCCCCATTACATTTGTGGCAACCCCAGGAGGGAAAGTATTTGTTAGGTATATACAAACATCAAGACAAAGCTTGAAGGTGTCACCTTCAATGGGTATTGTAATATTAAAAGATAATTAGAGTTTTTTGTAATTAAGCTAAACCTTAGGGGTAGTTTTTCTAATTATCCCTTCAAGTTATTCAATCTCAAGTCCAAGCTTTGAAATTTCCCCTGTATCGAATAAAAACTACAAAGAGTCTTTCTTTTCGATGAATTTCCACTTACAGCGCATGGATCAAAGGAAAATCGACATTTCTGTCATGGCCCCATCTAATTTCCACGAGGAAAACCCAAATTTTGAGGTGCTTATCATTGCCTTCGGGATTGCAAGCAGAATACTTAGCTGAACATCAGATTAGCTGACCGGAATGAATAGGTGGAAAGATTTGGCCATGGAATGTTGGGAAAGAGTGCCAAAATAAATGACACCGGCACAGCGGAAATAGTAAAATCTTTTCCCACTTAGCTGGATTAAAAATGGGAACCAAACCAAGAATACCAAATAATAGTGCAAGACGATAAAAATAGGACACAAGAATTTTTACGTGGAAAACCCAAATGGGAAAAACCACGAGACCGTAGTCCAGATAAATCCTCCACTAAATGTATAGACTTACAATATTTCTCCCTAAAAATAGGGGATACACAAAATATCTCAAGTTACTCAACTTGGAATACCCGAGGAAAATAGGAATGCTATTTTGGGTGAGAATGAAAAATTACTACTAATTTTTCTCTATTTTTCTTCACTCAAAACACACACTTATAGATACACTCTCTACTCTCTATTTTCTCTCTTCTCTTGCAATTGCTAAAATGCTAATTGCTTGGTGTGTTTTTCCATCTCCGAGTGAAGCCTATTTATAGGCAAAATGGATGGAAACAAACACATGTAATAAATGTTTGTCAAATAAGGTTGGCAATTCGGTGCCTAATATCAGAAGAAATTGGCTGCACTTTTCATAAAGTATTTGCCATCCCTATGGCACCTACTCAAATGTAGCCAACAAAATTTGCCCACTATTGTTGACTTTGGCCACCACATGGGGTGGACCAACAATTCTCCCCCTCCACCTCATGTGGGAAATCAACCAAATTTGCTTTGCTTCTGCAAGCTTCAAACTTATCTTTTGGTAAAGACTTTGTCAGCATATCTGCGCCATTTTCATCAGTGTGGACTTTATCAAGTTGCATCAACTTTTCATCAAGCACGTCCCGAATCCAATGGTATCTCACATCAATGTGTTTTGACCTTGAGTGGAATGACGAGTTCTTACTAGTGGATTGCACTGATTTGTCACATGTAGAGTGTGTACTTTTCCTCGCCTTCAAGTCTAGTTTCGCAGAAACTTCTTCAACCACAACATCTCCTTCAAGCTTCGTCTCACACAATGAATGTACTACATTTGTGGATAATGCCACACATTTTTGAAGTTTCGATTGCAAGAGATAGCTCCCCGCAAATCTTATCGTATCCGGATGTGGACTTCCCGGAATCAACATCACGGCCCGCATCATCTGTGAATCCGAATCAAATGCAATACGGTTTGGTCATCACCAAATCTTAGACAATATTTAGAAGTACCTCTCAAAATGTACCGAAATATCCATTTCATGCGGACGGTGATCCGATGATCTTTCCCGGATTAGAGAGAAAACGGCTAAAAACACCAACCTGCATGAGCAATATCGGTCTAGTACATACCATAGCATACATCAAACCGCCAATCGAGAAGCATATGGTACCTTTTGCATTGTTTTATCTTCCTCACTTGTGGAACATTGCGCGCGCTTAGCTTGAAGTGGCCCGCAAAGTGGAGTCTTGGTTTTGACTTGTTCATGTTGAATCTCTCAAGAACTTTCTCGATGTACTTTTCTTGAGATAGCCGAGCTTTCCTCGCTTTGCCTGTCTCTTGAGATTTTCATCCCAAGAATTTGCTTAGCTTTGGCCCTAAGTCTTTCATCGCAAAGACTTGCCAAGTTCTTTCTTGCCTTCTCAATCTTGGCCTGGCATCATGACCTACAATCAAGATATCATCCACATACAATAATAGTATGATAAAATCATTATCTTGAATTTCTTAAAGAATACACGGTGATCGAATTGGTCCGGTTGTAGTCATGGTCGGTCATGAAGAGTCAAAACTTGTACCATTGTCTTGGAGCTTGTTTTTAAGCCGCCGCAAGCTCTTCTTCAATCTGCATACCAAGTTCTCCTTACCTTTGACTTTGAACCCTTCCTAGGTTTGCTCCATATAGATTTCTTCATTCAAATCTCCATGAAGAAATGCGATCTTCACATCAAGTTGTTCAATTTCCGGATCCAAACCGGCGGCTATCCCAAGAACAATTCGATTGAGGACATCTTCACCATCGGTGAGAAAATTTCTTCAAAATCAACACCCTTCTTCTCGATGAAACCCTTCACAACTGGCGGCAGCTTTACGCTGGTTGTAAGCTTTGCTCTTTCTTCAACCCGTACACCCATTTATTTTTCAAAGTACGTTTACCTTTCGGAGCCTTTCACCAGGTCATAGGTGTGATTTTCCCGCAAAGAGTTCATCTCTTCTTTCACGGCTTCCATCCACATATCCTTCCTCGATCATGTGATATGGCCTCTGCAAAACTTTGTGGTTATGGCCGTGAGCATTACATACTCATGTGGGCTATATCTCGTAGAAGGTTGTCTTTGCCTGGTGGACCTTCTAGCCTCATCTTCGGTGGTGGAACCGGAGGGACATCACGGTTGTATCATGGTGTTGCTCTTGCACACCTCCCCGTGAATTCGATTTCTAGGAGAAGAAACTGGATACGTCATCGTGAACATATTGGTTTGAATCGATTTCTCAATTTGTTTGGCATCTTCAATTGTCGATCCTCGAGGAATACAACATCCTCGCTTCCTCGATAACTTTCTTCGATGGATCCCATAACAGTAGTCAATTCTTCATGGCCATAGCCCAAGAAGATGCGTGACTTGGTCTTGTCATCAAGCTTGGATCGTTCATCTTTTGGAATGTGCACAAACGCCTGTGACCCAAACACTCTCAAGTGTTTGTAGGAAACATCTTTCCCAGTCAAACTCTATCCGGAATGTCGCCACCGCAGAGGAGCGATGGAGAAAGGTTGATTAGATCAAGCGCAGATCCTCATTGCTTCACCCCAAAAGGATTTAGGCAGATTGGAATGTGACAACATACATTTGACTCGTTCACAAATTGTCCTGTTCATCCTTTCATTTACCTACGCCATTATGTTGAGGGGTTTTGGAACACTCTTCTCAAGCTCGATTCCATGATCCCCGCAATGTTGCTCAAATGGACCCCGATATTCACCACCATTGTCAAGACGAACTCGTCAGCCTTCTTTCCTCGTTTCTCTTTCAACACTTGCTTGAAAATTCTTAAAGATACCAGAACTTGATCTTTAGATTTCAAAGCAAAACACCGAGTTTTCTAGAGAAATCATCAATAAATGTTACAAAATATATTGCACCACCAAGACTTCTATCTTTCATGTAAAGCATAAATCAAGATACACGGATCTAGTGGATGAGATTTTCTTGAAGGTGAAAAACTCTTGAAAGCAACTCGTGTTGTTTTCCAATTAAACAATCAACACAAGTTTGTAGGGGCATCTGGTTACCTTTGGGAGAAGTTTTTTCTCGGGTCGAACTTCCAAGCCCTTCCGACTTAGATGTCCGAGCCTTTTATGCCATAACTCAATGGAGGAACTTTTATCAATTGTATTTACCTCTCCGTTGGATAATCGGCGCTTGCATCAAGTACTGAGAATTTCGCTTCGTCCCTTAGTGACAATGAGAGAGCCTTTGGTGAGCTTCCATTTTCCTTCACCAAAGTGATTGTCATAGCCAAGATCGTCAAGCTTGCGCTGAAATAATATTCACCAATGTCGAAATATGTCTCGACATCCATGAGCACAAGTCCGCTTCGTATCGGTGTTCAATATGATGTTACCTATGCAACGACCTCAAAGTCACACCATGGTTGGCCATTCGACTTTGCCAAAACTACCACCGGTGTATGATGTAAACATATCACGATGAGGTGTGATATGATATGAAGCTCTGAATCAATAATCCAAATTCGCGTCTCTTTGGCGTCTTGAACTAATACAAGCATCATCACAAATGATGACAACATCGCCATCAATGCAGCGGCGGTAGTGTCTTTGTCATCAATCTTGTTTTCATTATTTCCATTCTTTTGATCTCTTTTCTTCTTTCTCGCAATCTCTCTCATAATGATTTGGACCACCACAATAATGACATTTGAAGTCCTTCTTCGATTTGGACCTCCCTGGATTTGTCTCTTTTATTTTGAGAACCTCGAATTTGCTCCTTCCCCGTTTGTCATTTTTCACTACTAAGGCTTTTGGCTCGGAAGAATATTCTAACTCCTTTCTTCTCGACTCTTCATTAAGAAGACAATCTTTGACCATCTCCGCATAGTCGGTTCACCATTCGGCCGAGTTCTTGATCGACACCACAAGCGTGTCCCAACCGTCAGGTAACTAGCCGAAAGCAAAGAATAAAGCAATCACTTCATCATCGAGGATATTTTCATAGTAGTAGATTGATTTATCGACCACGATACGCATTTAGGTGCTCCGTCATGTTCGCGCCTTCCGTGTATCTCGAGTCGAACAATTTTTACGATAATAGAAACTTTGTTCAAGGCATTTTCCTCTCAAACATAGTTTCAATGTTTTTCCCAGAACATCGGCCTTTTCCTCATTAGCAAAATGATGGAAAATGCTATGCTCAAGGAAACGCCGAATATATCCTACGGTTTTTACGTGTAGGATTTTCCACTAAATCATCACTTGTATCTTTTTTTGGTTTCACCTTTCAATGGCAAATAAAGATCTTTGCGAAGAGAGAAGATCCAACATACTCGGTTTCCAAATATTATAGTTGGATCCGTTGAGTTTGAACATCCCACCAACATGGATGTCGATTCCTCCATTTTTTAATCCGCAACAACGTGGCTCGATACCACTTGTTGGGAAAGAGTGCCAAAATAAATGACACCTAAGACAAATGGAAATAGTAAAATCTTTTCCCACTTATTTGGATTAAAAATGGGAACCAAACCAAGAATACCAAATAATAGTGCAAGACGATAAAAATAGGACACAAGAATTTTTACGTGGAAAACCCAAATGGGAAAAACCACGACCGTAGTCCGGATAAATCCTCCACTAAATGTATAGAGCTTACAATATTTCTCCCTAAAAATAGGGGATACACAAAATATCTCAAGTTACTCAACTTGGAATACCCGAGAAAAATAGAATGCTATTTTGGGTGAGAATGAAAAATTACTACTAATTTTTCTCTCTTTTTCTTCACTCAAAACACACACTTATAGATACACTCTCTCTACTCTATTTTATTTTCTCTTGCAATTGCTAAAATGTTAATCTTGGTGTGTTTTTCCATCTCCGAGTGAAGCCTATTTATAGGCAAAATGGATGGAAACAAACACATGTAATAAATGTTTGTCAAATAAGGTTGGCAATTCGGTGCCTAATATCAGAAGAAATTGGCTGCACTTTTCATAAAGTATTTGCCATCCCTATGGCACCTACTCAAGTAGCCAACAAAATTTGCCCACTATTGTTGACTTTGGCCACCACATGGGGTGGACCAACATGGAATAAGAGTTTATTGATAGAATAACCTGGACGATTTCTGGTATTGTAGCTGCAACAACTAAATCTATCCTGAAATAAGAAAGATAGAACAATGTGAAATCACAAGAACAAATATTTTGAACCTAAATGAGGATTATATGACAATTTACATAGTCTTTTTTTTTCTTCTCAAGTAAGCAAATATTTGAAAAGGGATAATTACAGAAAGTACCCCTGAGGTTTAGGCTAATTACAAAAAACCCAGGAAATTTTCAAAATTACAAAAACTACCCTTGAGGTTTGTTCCGTCTAACATCTTAGGTCCGTTTGTTAGTTGACCTAACGAAAAATGATGATGTCATCAAAGAAATTGCCTGAAAATCCAAGAATGCCCCTGAGGTACTATTCAAAATTACAAAGAAATTGTTTTATACAGCTTAAAAGGGTATATAGTTAATTATTTGGAATATAATTATTATATTTAAACTCTAAATATAATTTCAAAATTTCAAAATACCCCCTACTATGGTTTCAAAATTACAAGAAGCGCTCTGGACCTATAGATAACCCCCTCACATGATTATACAACAATTGAAGCATATAATTTTCATATTACACAAAGAACTGTTCAACAAATAGTACAAGTATTCTAACTATCATGTTTGAATTCAACAATAGTATAAAATATTTTATTTTCCCACAGTTTGTAACACATAAACCTTCACCAACCAAAATATTACAAATAACCCCTTGTGGTTATGAAGAAGAATCAGTTTGAACCCTCTGATTTTCCTTAATTTACAGAAAATGCACAAAAAATAACAAAAATCCTTAGTATCAAATATTAAGCGCGGTTCTTGTGCAAGCCTAACAAAATGACTCATTGTTTCAACATGCCCGTAATGAATACAATATGAAAATCCTTCAAAATCAGTCTTTTTAACAAAAATTACAAAATGGTGAGATGAAATGGGGAGGATTTGGATTTTGATTTGGATTTCTTGAGTGGGTATTTTTGTCCAATCACATATTCTATTTTTCCTTCAATTTTCTTTTTCTTTTTTCAAATTCCGTTTGGGGTAGAACAGACTTTTCACAATTTCCGTCAGGGTTTTGTAATTAGCAGAAACCTCAAGGGTATTTTTTGTAATTTCGAAAGTTTTCTGGGTTTTTTTTTGTAATTAGACTAAACCTCGAGGGTACTTTTTGTAATTATCCCTATTTGAAATGATAAACAGCACTGCACCTCATGCTCTTAGTAGTTTCACACTCACTGCACAGGCATGGGATGAGCAATTATTCTTTAATTCTTTATGCAACTATGACACACACATCAGTTTCCTTTTAGTTCAGTATTTGACATGAACGACACTTTCCCAATAATTCTATATAAATTTTTTGCATGAAAAACATATAGTATGAGAAGTGTTTTAAAATGCATGCTAAATCAATATTTATATGCTCTTTACTGGAAAACCTCATGAAAAAGACGCCACCCCAAGGCACTGCAAACTTTGAAGATCAAGTTTATATGGAACTTCAAAAGTAAAAAAAGAGGAAAAATGAGAGGGAAAGGAAGCAAAAGTCACAATATCTAATGGCCATTCTGTCTTTTGGATAGACTAACTGGTCTGATTGTCCGAAGCCTAAACTATTTTTCCAGCTGAAATACAAATGTATCCATTTCAGCTGCATGTTAATGTGAAAATTTCAAATGTAAGGCTTTGCCTTAAGATGAATTACATTTCACTTACTTTGTTCCAAATTGACAGAGAAATTATGTTCACCGACCCAAGTTTAAGAAATCTTTACTAATAATTTTTCTCTCAACTTTGCAGGGCCTTGCACGAAAAAGATGAGCAACGCATGTCAAGGGCTAAGTTTTTCCTGATTGCACTAATTTGCAGCTTTTCTTGGTACCTAGTACCAGGTTACCTCTTCCCAACTCTTACTAGCATCTCATGGGTCTGTTGGACATTCTCCAAGTCAGTCACTGCACACCAGATTGGATCAGGCCTGAGAGGCCTTGGCCTTGGAGCCTTAACATTAGATTGACGGCTGTAGCATCGTTCTTGTTCAGCCCACTCATATGTCCCTTTTTTGCCATAATGAATGTCCTTGCGGGTTATGTGCTAATAATCTACTTAGTACTTCCTATAGCCTACTGGGGATTCGACTTATATGGTGCAAGCAAATTTCCTATTTTCTCCTCACACTTGTTTACGGCTCAAGGTCAGAAGTATAATATATCTGCAATTGTAAATGACGAGTTCGAGTTGGATCTGCAACACTACGAAGAGCAAGGCCGAATACATCTCAGCATGTTCTTTGCCCTGACGTATGGGTTTGGTTTTGCAACTATTGCGGCCACTCTAACACATGTGGGCTGCTTCTATGGAAGGTACTACTTTAAAATACTTTACAATATCTTTTTTTAAGGAAAATTACTTTTGGTTACAAATAGAAGGGGCCAAACTGTTCACAAACACAAGTCATATATGCTGATGTAGGCAACCATTATAAAATGAGATCACTTGCTTGTCGATTAAAGAATTTATGGACACAAAATAAGCAAAGGATTGTAAATAGTCATGGATTGAAAATTTCAGAATAATTTAAAATTTTAATCTACTGAACAGAACCTGTAAACCATTTCAATTAAGCAGGGTTTTCGATTACAAAATTAGTGAACCGTTTGTTACTTGTCAAAAAGAAGTAAGGAAAATGGACAATGGTGACATTCGGTCTTCTGCCAAATTTATTTTGCATATTCTATGAAGTCAGTGTCAAAAATCATCATTTTGCATTTTTGTAAACTAAAATAAAGAGGGACAACTTCAATAAGTTTCCCCTCCACTCCAATTAACACCCTAAGTCCGGACAAAGAATGGACTGGCACTTCATATATGGACAAATTCAATTGCAAGACCCAAAAACCAGGAAACATTTCATCTGGTTTCTTCATCATCCAAACATGAGTAATATGTTACTAATAAAGTTGTAATTTTGTTAACCACAGAGAAATCTATGCAAGATTCCGTGCTTCATACAAGGAAAAGGAGGACATTCATACAAGACTTATGCGCAGATACAAGGACATACCTTCCTGGTGGTTTTATATATTACTAGGAGTGACACTTGCAGCTTCTCTAATACTCTGCATCTTCTTGAATGACCAAGTTCAGATGCCATGGTGGGGACTTGTATTTGCTAGTGTCATTGCCTTTATGTTCACACTTCCAATCAGCATCATTACAGCCACAACAAACCAGGTGATTGAGAGACCACATTCAACACTTTCCTCTTTTAATTTGTAGACTCAAAATTGCCAGTATCAATGACGATCGCCTGAGTGACTGGACAACAAAAACAGTTGCCTCATCAGCCCCAAAGCCATATAATGCACACACTTGCACACGCACAAAGTGATTCATATAGTGGAGAGAGGGGTTCGGAGAAGAAAATAAGAACTGATCAGCAGCTAACATATAAATCCAAAAATGCAGACTCATAAATGTACTCTTATCTACAAGCATAGATACCACCAGGAAAAAAATCCCTGACTGAAGTAAATACCAAATGCTTCCACCATTCCAAGGAGATTCTTAACATATGTCACTGACAGCTTCATAAAAAATCTTCTCTGATGCAAAACTAAAAACATTTTATTGCAGACACCGGGCTTGAATATAATCACAGAATATGTTATGGGTATCATATACCCAGGAAGGCCAATTGCTAATGTCTGCTTCAAAACCTATGGCTACATGAGCATGGCCCAGGCTGTCTCTTTCCTCAGCGATTTCAAACTAGGCCACTACATGAAGATCCCTCCCAGATCGATGTTTATCGTTCAGGTAGATTTCCTTGTTCGATTTAGATATGTGATGGGTCTTTATTGGTATAACAAACTAAGTCGCCACTTGTTACAGCATCTCGACTAAGTTTACCAATATTTCACAAACTCTTGACACCAATATCTAACAGCTGACCAGAATATAGTTCTACAAAAACACATAGATACATCCAGTTTTACTTAAATACACTGATCGTAGACAGGTAAAAAAAATTGGAGGGTACTGCCATACATGTATATGCTCAGATTTTTTATGTAATCTTATGCAAAATGTCAGCTAACATTTTCCATCATTATGCTTTCCCACTGAGCTTTGAGACATTGCCAACAAACTACAAAAATTCAGGACGAGCTTTAACACAGAGAAATGCCACTAGTTAAATGAAGAGATGATGATCCATCTTGATACTTGATACAAAGAAAATAATGTTTTCTTGGAGAGTAATTGGAAACAAGCAACATTGTTCTCTATTTGGTTTATAAATAGGAAGGAGAGATGGGGGGAGATTATTCCTGACAGATACAGTTTTTCTCTAAAAGAAAATGACAAGGTGGAAAGGAAGAGAAATGAGAGAAAATCATTTCTACAATTAAAGATTTCCTTTTTCAATCAACTTATTTTCACCGAGGTTATTCTAATCTGTCAGTACCTTACCTCTTTTAACCTCAACTTAAGAAGGCAAGATAATATGGGTCTCGAAGGGGATAGTATGCCTTCTACCCTCTAAGTTCAGCCTACAGAGAAGATGAACACACTATATTCCCTTTCCTACTTTCTTCACACTTAACATTCCAAATAAACATGGATTAAATGTCAAAATAGGTCAAGCATACAAGTAGAGAGAAACTTGACTGACACTGACTCTTCTAATACTTAGTGCAATTCTTCCACTGTTGAACTACTGTATTCATACCTAGAATGACATTCTGGTCATAACTGTTTAAACAGTAATTGAAAGCTTACGCCCTTGTGCACTACTCTTACATTATGTTTCGAACTGCTTTGTAGTTCTTAGGAACAATTATAGCTGGAACAGTCAACATTGCTGTCGCTTGGTGGCTGCTTACGTCTATTACCAACATATGCCAAGATGACCTCCTTCCACCAGACAGTCCATGGACATGCCCAGGAGATAGAGTTTTCTTTGATGCATCAGTCATATGGGGTTTAGTGGGACCAAAAAGAATTTTTGGAAGTCTTGGAAATTATAGTTCAATGAATTGGTTCTTTCTTGGAGGTGCATTAGGGCCCGTCCTGGTTTGGGTCCTCCACAAGGCATTTCCAAAACAATCCTGGATTCCACTAATTAACCTGCCTGTCCTTCTAGGGGCAACAGGTGCTATGCCGCCAGCAACACCATTAAATTACAATGCCTGGATCATCATTGGAACAATTTTCAACTTCTTTGTTTTCCGTTATCGGAAAAGCTGGTGGCAAAGATACAACTACATTCTTTCAGCAGCTCTAGATGCCGGAGTAGCTTTCATGGCAGTGGTGCTCTATTTCTCATTGAGCATGGAGGGCAAAGGAATAGATTGGTGGGGTACGAGCGGCGAACACTGCAAGTTGGCAACTTGTCCAACTGCTAAAGGCATACAAGTTGACGGCTGTCCAGTATACTAATATAATTGTACTTAGCATTTTCCACTATTTGTTGTAAGTCTCACCTGTTTTCTGTAAGTGATCTCAAGAATTACCCAACAAGAATCAACTACTGGAACTCATCAGTCTAAAGAAGACTTTGGATAAAAAGTTCCATCATCCTTGGGGTGGTAATCTTTTTCTGGTATATAATATTTTGAAAATATTGATGCCGATTATAAATCTCATTTGCTTGGTAGCAAGCCTGGTCCTGGTACCAGATCTTGACACCAGATCCAAAAGCTTGATGCTTATCTTGTATGAAAGGGGCCTACAACTTGCATGTTGCATCATTTTCATGTCCTTTTTTACAAGGTGTGAATTCAATTTCAATCATAAATCTTCTAGGCCTCTCATTAGTATGTGCTTATCTCATTTATCAAACAGTGCTTTGTCAACTGGAAAACATGAAACCAAGAGAAAGAGAGTATGGAGTGACCTAAAGTGCCAGACACGATTCGAGTGAACCATTCAAATCTGCTACCAATCCTCATTCGCTGTTGTCATTTTCCACAACTTAGTTGCATCTCATCTGCAAATAATGACTTTCAACACAAAATTAACCCTAAATTTCATATGTTAGCATACTAACTAATTCAGTACTGACATCTAACAACCATCTTAAAAAGTCAAACACAACATTGATAAAATCTAACAATCGTAGAGATCGCCGCATTTGAAGAAATAAAATCAGAGACACAAAAGTGAAGTGAAGTGTTGAAAAGAACCCCGCTCCAAATCTCCAACTGTAATCTCCCACATATATGAAGTCGGCAATCATAAGATGCACTCCAAATCGCACAATATATCCCCCCACCCTCTATTACGCAGCTGAGATTAATAAAATCTGCAACTTCTCAGTCAATTGCTCACTAATCTCAAGAGTCAAGTCTAACCAGTCAGAACTTATATCAGGTTGTTGTGGCCTGTGGGTCAAGTGGAATAGAACAAAATATTATATTGAGCAATATATTAATATGCTAAGATCAGCAAGGTGGCAGTATTCTTGATGTTCAGAAGATAATCTATACCACTTGACTTCTTAAAAACATATAAAGAGTGCCAACCTAAAATGTGTCACAATTAGAATAAAACCATAATATTTCAACGGATGTGCAAGTCAATCACCATAAAATGCCGCCGTTATGTATTCGAAAGTTTTAGTTTCTAAAAGTGCTTGCATCAGATTCCTAAGGTTTCCCTCCAATTACATTGATGCGAACCAATGAAATCATGCGAGTCATTTAATAGATGGATTACTATGATATGGACAACAAAGTGTCAACTATTTTCCTTATGGTGAAATAATGCTTAAGGTCTTACCGTGTTGGTGACGACTGCATTGAAAGCCACTGGTTATACTCATCCATACGAATGATGAAGGAGCTTGAACTTGCGGAACCCCCACCACCATATGCCTGCAAGGTTCAGATATACAAAAACAGTCGTGAAGCTCTTTCTGAAATCATTCTTCTGGGACCATTTCTAAATTATTGGGCAAGAAGGATCAACAAGCTGATTTGTTCACCATGCTGCATACCTTTGCAATTTCAGAAGTATCAATACTGCTGTCTATAGTCCTCAGGCACATTTTTAGATTATTTCGCTGCATGTAAATAACAGCTCCAATAGGCCTGTTTCATCAGTAGGCAAATTCAGAATGACAGCGAACTAATACCTAGCAATAGCCTCAATTCAATTATATCGAGACACGGAAACACTCAATCATCTTGGGCCCTTTACTATTTAAGGGAGTCAGGGAAAGGCCAGTGCTCTTACTGAAAAGAGCCTAGCATACTATTGCAGAGATGCCACTCAATTATACAAAGTTATGTAATAAAACAACTTGAGCTAAGCATCATAACTATAAGAGAGGATATAACTGTGGTACCAACGGAATACAAAATCAATAGACTAAATCGTCAAACAACATAAAAACCCCATGTCAAACCTTTTCCAGGCTTGCACAGACCATATAAATTACCTGGAAACAGGAGTGATCTTAAAAATTGCTATGCCTAAAAAAGGAGAGTAAAATAACATAAAGTGTATATATTAGTTGCACCAGATGCAGAATAATGCCTTAAGTTCATGCATCCTACTTCAACTTAGAAATATGAATGTCTATTTCATTGTGAAAATCCATCACGATCTCATCTATCTATTGTTAATCCACAACATGAAAAACTCTCTGGGAGCAAATCCCTAAGGCTCCATTTGGATTGAAGGATTTGGAGCTAAGTATTTCAAATCCATAATAACAAGTCCATTGATGTTATTTGGATGGAGTTATTTTATAATGGATTTCAAATCCTTGGAAGCTCTTTTTGGAGTCATTTTGGAGGATTTCAAATTCATCTTAAATGGTGTCATTTGAAATCCTCCCCTCAAATCCTCTCCCCAAATCCAAATCCTCCCATCCAAATGCAACCTAAGTAAATATGTTAATGTATGCTTGCCAACAGAAACTCACGTCTGAGCAAAGTATTCTAGCATGCATGAGCTGTCCATTTGTAAGGCTAACTGTTAATACAATACATAATGTTTGCAATATCATTATCAGAGAAGGCTTTCCAGGTAAATTGTTACTTAGTACTCCAAACACACACACACACACACACAAAGCAGTTCAGGGACCAGCTGACAAACACTAAATACACACACGCACATAAGGCATAAATTGACCTTGAAAATAAATTAGATAAAAAGAGAGCAATGAAAGTAAATCACGTTAGCCCAGCTTCTGCACTCATTCGGCTGAGCTCCTTGCCGATTTCATCACTGAGATCTGAGTTCCCATCAGCTCTAACCCCCTTAACAACAACCAAGATAGATGTCAGACAATTAACAGGTAATTATATTCTGCAACTGTATCCAGCCCCCCATATGCGGCCAGAATGAATGTTGAGCAATGTGACCAAATCACTAGTTTAACATTAACCTAAGAATGAAAGTCTCTAGTTTGAACCATGGATTAACAAACTAACTAAAGCTCCTGAAATGTGTGTTATTGAGCAAAATGCCTTTACCAGACACTCTCCATAAAATCCTCGGCCCAACTGAACTCTAAAAACCTTGTGCAGCAATTTATTTGCATCAGTGAGTCGACGAGAAAGATAGGTGTTTCCCTTTGTGATCAAGTCTACAGAGCAGATCTCCATTAACTGTTGATACAGACAAGTGAACAAAATTAGATTCAGACAGTCTCAACTCTCAACTACAGAAAAACACAGGTATAGAAAGTGCAAATAGAACCCTTTTTCCTTCAATGGAGGTAGAATTAAATTTTCCATCAAAACTCCTATTATCATATATTTATCACCTGAGTAATATGCTCATTAGCTACTGGCAATTGTTTTTCCTGCTAACATTTTTTCCAAAAATGACCT
This sequence comes from Rehmannia glutinosa, assembly GCA_016081115.2. Classification (NCBI taxonomy): domain Eukaryota; kingdom Viridiplantae; phylum Streptophyta; class Magnoliopsida; order Lamiales; family Orobanchaceae; genus Rehmannia; species Rehmannia glutinosa. The sequence continues at coordinate 201,512 of JABTTQ020001095.1, forward strand.
CTTATGAATGATTAGCAATGAAGAAAATATATGGATAAGTATGTGATATAAATAAAATTCAACTTGAACCTGTTGATACATGCGTGAATTGGTGATGCAGTTCAACTTCGAGCGCCATTCTCTTAGTCCAATATTAAATGCTTTAAAATCAGGTAAACTCCAATGGCGAAGATCCCCATCTTCAATGTATTTGAGAATTATCTCAACCCGCTCACTGTCTTCACAGTTTAGCAGTCTCATTCTATCATCCTATTATACATCAATGTAGACAAAGCTTCATTACTAATTTATGCAGTGACACCTCAGACTCAAAACATTAGTCATAGCTCATAGGAGCAAAGTTACTTGAATGTTGTGTGGAAAAGGTAGCACAATTGCAGCCAACAAAACAGAAAAAAACAGATATATCTGGTTCATCACTCTCACTTACATTATTAAATTTTGTCTCTGAAAGTTTAGCAGAGAAATATTCATATGCAGAAGTGGAGCTACTCTTCTCAACATTCACATAAAATGTAGGGTTCCTTTCGGAATCTTCCTTGAAGAAATTTGGGAAAGTGCTGATTTTCGGTGATCAAATCCAATAACCCTGAATGCAATAATTGCTGACTTAGCAACTAAAAAATACATAGTATAAAGAGGTTAAAAGTTGTTGAATAAGATGTCCAAAATGCAGTTACTTGGATGACGTTTTCCTGGAAAGCTCCAACGCAAAACCTTTTGGACCTAAAAAATCTAGAAAGTAGCATGTCTTCATTCCTTCGATGCATAAGTCGTCAACCCTAAGGAAAAAGAAGGTCATAACCAAAATGACAGGGCAGAAACTGATAAGGAAAAAAATGAAGAAGAAGAAGAAACGTGTACGTTGTCAATTAGGACGAAAGAAAAGAAGAAATATAATTATTTTCAAATCTTACAAATTATTACCAGATCAAAGGTAAATAGATACTAAGGTTGTTTAACATTAATATGGTTTGAGTGTCTTCGCAAATAAATGGATATATTACTTAGCACACCCACAATGCATCTCACGCTCAATGTCCCATTGAAACATCACTCCAAAAATCTACCCAGACTTCGTGATTCAAGATACATGAGTCTGAGTGCAGTGTCTGTGCACGCCATGGAAACTGTGCATATCTATTTTCTATAGGTGCTTGCCCTTAAGAAGAAGCTATTTCCATGGCGCGAACATAGCCATTTATTCTCCGAACGGATTGAAGTCCAAGTACAGAAAATGCAAAAGAGAATGTAGTAACTCAATAGTTCTAACCATTTCAAAAACAGGAGATAACTACTTGCAGTGAGCAACAAGTCACGAAGTTGCAAAGGAGATGACAAAGTTACAAGACACATTAACAGAAAATGCCCAAAACTCCTACTTAATTCAAAAAAATCTTCCTGTTCATGGTCGGCACATCTCACTGAAATCAAAATATTTGAAGTATAACAAGAGAGAAAGCACGCGTTCAATGTATTATTTTACTTCACTACTAATTACTATAGAGTTACGGACATACTGTTTTCACTTCAGCTTTCAAATTAAATCACCAGTCGAGTCGAGTGTGCATAACCACATTATAATAATGAAGTGAAAAAAACGCACAAACACCTGAAGGGTGCGACGGCAGAGAAAGGTAAAATGAGGCAAGGGAGGTTTAGTCGAGAGTGGTAAAGGTGCGCGAACAATGCTCCATAAGCTCCGGAGAATGAGGGATAATTGTATAAGACCAAGTTCGGGGTTTTGTTTTCCGACGCCTTGCGTATTGCTTCCAAAGAGGCGTCTGATCGGAATTGATGGACAAGCATAGAAAATTGAGATGGCAATCCAAACACGGTGAACCGCCGTTTAAACGGAACGGATAGAGCCATTCGAATGGTGGTGCGATCGATCGGCGGCCGGTGCAACCTCTGCGTGGCTTTTAATTGTAACCGCATCCAGCGTGATGGTTTATGATAAATGCAAAAAAGATTTAACTTTTTGTGCGACCACTTTCAGTTGAAATTGGAGAAAATTGGACAGGATAAAACTATCGCGATGTACCATTGAGATTGGAGCTTATAATTTATAAAGGGATAAATACATTCAACCCCCCAAACTATTCGAAGTTTTACACTTAACCATACGAACTTTAAATCGTTATACTTAACCCTCCCAACTATGCGAAATCTTACACTTTGCCTTGAATTACAAATTCACCCCTATCTATATTAAAGTTGTTTTGATTTACCCTCTAAACTTCAAAAGTTGTTGCAGACTTTACCACCTACGCCATAAATTTTATTTGTATGATCTACATTTACTCCTCATGGTCTTGCGATCCTCGAAAATGGTATCGAGCCTAGGTTTATTAAGAACTTTTAGTTAAATTTATTATATTTATGTAATTAACAATTGGTGAGGAGAAATTACTCCGAGATTATGGATCCGGACCGATGTCCGAGATGTACCCCTACAGACATATCGTCAAATATTGACGACGATGTATGCACAAGAACACCTTGACCAGGTTTCATATTGGGAATACCAACATGAAGAAAAGGAAGCGAGAGCCGACGGGGAAACCTTAAGCAATGCAAAATGCGAGAGAATATTATAAGCGATTCGGATGCTTAACTGCACTTATCACGTTCACTTGATGAACCTTCAAGAAACGGTTCATGAAAATTCCCATCGTAACAATGATTACCGATGGAGTACCGTGAGTGGGAACGAGATACTTCCCAGACAAATCTAAGATCTCCGAAGATCTTAGAGAAATCGTAAGACGGTGCAGAATTATGGCAACCGCCATATTCATCTACCAAAGACAAGTTCATCGGATCCAACTGGGATGGAGACGATGGTGAAATATCGAAGGAAACTCTTGAAATCATTCGTGATATTCGAAACGAGTCAAGAACCTGGGAGGATGGCCAAGTTCATGGGAGGAAGGAAAACGATTGATTTTGGGGACGGTACCTATTTACACCAAAAAGGAAACCAACCGAAAGAATACGAAAGATGTGAGATGAGAAAAACTCATTGCTTTAATCAAAGGAAAATCCATCAAAAATTAAAAAGATGGATATTGAAAAGATGAATCTTAAAGATCTACATGACCGGAGAATCCTTCGGGATTAGGTATTGTAGATTTAAAGATAACGCAGTGAGAATCAACTTTGGTTACCTATGACCACTGGTAGACCAATTCCTCCACCACCGCCACCGATTAATCCTAACGTCGAAGAAAGTGCGGATTCACATCATGGAGCTCGGGACGAGAGGATGCCACATACCGGGATTTCACAACCGGGAGTGATCCACTTTCGGGACGGAGCTCGAAACCTCTTTGCGGGAACTAGACATCCTAGGAAGGCCGAATGTTTATCGACGCCTTATGGAAGATCGCACTCGACCCAATACATCCGTATGGGTTGATGTTAAACTGGACATCCCGCATTTTAAAACAGAGAAGTTCTCATTGATGAATGGGCTTGACTATGAGAATTTCAAAGCAGAACCCTCGATCTTACAAAGGATTCATTCATTTTACTCCTTGAAATGAGTCTTGAAGGATCGGTGAAGATTGCTCGGGATATGACCGATGCTTAGTACGAAAAGTTCGGCCACATCGGGGAATCACTTAAAGGAATTGTCGATGGTATGGCAAAACTATTCAAAATCCAATTCATCGGCACGGGTTATTTCGGAGGATTAGAGGATGAAAAAGAAAGAAATATAAACAAGCCCTCTATAGCCTCGAAGTTCTTGGATATTTGTCATATTGACGAATATATCAAGTTGTTCACCGAATACCTGGGGTGGAAATCCAAGATTGAGGAGAAAGAAGTGGCCGGCTATTCTTTGCCAAGATTCCGAGTCCCCGGAGAGAAATGCTTATCACGGAATACAAGTGGTGGAGTCAAGAGAAAGCGTGGGCGGGAAAAATGTCTTTCCTAAAGGCCAAGTTATCTCGAATGGTGCTATCAGCGGCTACTCCGCACAGAATTACAAGAGATTAAGAGGAATTAACAAAGTAGTTCCTCTATGTTGTGTGGATAATGATATCCCAACAAGGTTGTGGGAGGTCAACCGAGGCGCAAGCTGAAGAAGAAGGAGAGAAGCCATCCATACCGCCGAAGGAAGCGACCACAAAAAAAGAGGTCTTCATGGAGACCTAGAAGGTTCGTCAAAACAAAAAGCCCGAAGTTATAAATCGGGGCAAAGACCAGAGCGAGCAGAGTACAAAATCATCGAGGTTCTAATCAAGCAAGTACCAAACAGAATCCAGGAAGAAGAACTTTCGGGCGTGCTCACACTAGAGCTAATGAAAGTTTCAAAGATTGTAATTGTTGGACATGCGGAGCAAGAGGGCATATCTCAACGGATTGCCCGCACAATCAAAAACGAGGAGTCAGTTCGAGGCTACACCAGAAATCGAAGCTAGTTCGCCTATTATCAAGATCTTATACAGTGTACCAATTTGAGGATATTCCCTCGGATGAAAGCATCTATGAAGAAGAAATCTATTTCGACGATGGAAGTGACTCATTTCGAGAATCGGAGTGAAGAAGAAATTCTTCAACAAACAAATGAGAGGATATGTCAGGGTTCCTTCACACACGATTTCTCATAAGACTCTTATGAGAATCATGAAGGAAGATCCAAAGCTTCAAGTCATGATGGATTTACGATCGGAGCTATGGAAAAAGCATTGGATAAAATTGGGTTTCAGAAGAAAACACCAAATTATCCACAGGGTAACAACCGGAGAATTTGCTATTCCGATGGAGTTTACCGTAAACGATCGAGATGCGCTTGGTCCCTATTAGAGAAATACAAGAGATCAAAAGCAAAGTTAAGAGAGAAGTTGCAAATACCCTCTCATGGATTCATGTCGGAGCTATAAGAGTAATTATTAAAGCAACATTCAAAGAAGGAATAGATTCGCCTCTCAATCTTGCTATCTTTGACAAGCGAATCTCGCATCTCAAGAATTCATGCCTTGGAGCGGTTACAGGAAATTTGTATGCAGGGAAATTGGCATTTAATGTCTATCCTAGAATTGCATACAATTTAGGAGATCGAGATTTCAGTAGAGTCCTAACCCTTCATCAAGATTTCAAAAGAGTCGATTTGATGAAAGAAGAAAACAGGCCTTACTCGATCACATACAAGATTTCCTATGCTCTCTCGAATACCCATCATTCAAGTATTCTTGAGAAAGGAATTTATTGAAGTCCCAAGAATCTTTGAGGACTTTGCCAGGGTGGTGTTACAGAAATCATTGAATCTCCAACTATTAAGGAGATTGATATGATAATTCAAGATCAACCAGTCTTCAACAAAAGTCGAAGTCTCGAGTTGAGCCTAGAAGGATGTCTTTCCAGCAAAGACGCACGAATGGTGAGTAAGCCGTTGGGAAGAAAGGCGACCAAGTATGCGATTCAACCGCATCCCCGACGTTTTCAAAACAAAGAGGAGAGTGAAATGTCCGTATGATGGCGAGAGGTTGAAGTAATATTCGGCATCACTCAAAAGGATAACATTTTTCCTTGTGATGTTCTATATTATCTCCAACAACCAATGGTTGGAAGGTATCGGAAGCTTGAAGATAGGAGAAATTGAGCTTACTATCACAGGAATTGCAGGAAAGATCCTGAAACAATTAATCTGGGAATTGAATTTCTTGAGGAGCATAAGCCTTGGGAATGGAGTTCGTTCACAGCCAGTGGCTAATAAAAGATACTAATCGATGACCACTAGTCCATTCTCCATATACATTTCTATTGGAATGTTATATGTCGAATACAAGGCCGAGTATTTCGCCGCCTATATTGATTCAGAGAGGAATATGTACTGCGCAAAGCCGGATGTTTTTCCTAAAGAAATTGGAGAAGATTTACCAGCTATTGCAGGAAGAGATTTCTAAAAGAATCCTTATTCTTAATAGAGGAATTAAACAAGCGAGTAAATCATGATCGGAGGTGCGGCGGTACCCGTATGGTACAAAGTGAAAACGCCACCAATCTATTTCCATGATACAGTGTATGATGTTTTACTAGGAAACAATTTCCTACAAACATTCAAGCGATTCACACAGAGAATGAGACAAGAAGACTTATTTTCACAACATTATGTGATCATAAGATCATTGTCCAGATCATGGGATGCATTTTAGAAGAATGCCTATTACTTTTCGCAAAGAAGCGTGGTGGTGATGAAGCCAAACTTTGCAATCCAAAAATGGCGGATCGAAAGAAATTTGGTGAAGCTTTATTATCCTATGACAATTTGGTTCCATTCAAAAGGATCAAGATATGGGATAATAACTTGTATTCATTCAGAGTACAAGGAGAAGAACGAGTAACCTAAGCCGTTGCGAATTGTGGATGAGTCTAATGGAGAGTCCGTAGAGTGACGTGACCCTGGAGGAACAAATATCACTCGAGGACATCAAGAAAGATCCAAAGGAATTACAATGAAGATCCTTTGGCATGGTGGGATAAGAATGAGCTCAAAGCATCCTTAAAGGTTAAACTCCGGAAAGGAGTACGAGTTCGTAAGATTCAAACCAATCCTTAGGAATCGGGAGGATCGTGAGGATATGCAGAGGATACTTAAGGAACATCTTGACCTTAAGTTAATTTCACCAGGAGTTTCTCCATAAAGCGATCCGGATTCTTAGTAAAAACCATGGAGAAATCAAAAAGAGGAAAGCGAAAGACTTGTTATTAATTACAAAGGATTAATAACATTTTGGAGTTCGACGGATACTATATCCCAAGAGAACATCCGGTTAATCGTATCAAAGGTGCCAAGATATTCTCAAAGTTCGATTGCAAGTCTAGATTTTTTTTGCATTAAGATGGATGAAGAAAGCAAGAAGTTCACAGCCTTTTTCTACACCACAAGGACACTATATTTGGAATGTGATGCCTATGGGATTGGCTAATGCACAGGATATATCAAAGAAAGATGGATAATGTATTCAAAGATTATTTCGTTTCATGTTCGTATACATCGATGATATTCTTATCGCTCAAAGAACATGAAGGAGCATCTCAAGCATTTGGAAATATTCTCGGATGTTTGTCACAAGGAAGGATTAGTGCTTTAAAAAAAGGCGTGATTGCAACAAGACAGTTGAATTCCTAGGAATTGAGATCGACGAACTGGAATAATCCTACAAAGTCATATTGTAGAAAAGATACAGGATTTCCGGATACATTGAAAGACAAGAAGCAACTTCGAGTTTTCTTGGAGTTGTCAATTTTGCCGAATGTTCATAAACAATCTAACACATTACGGGGAAGGTGTTTAGCCCATTGCTTAAAAAAGATGCAAGATTCAAATGGGAGAATGAACATCAAGAAGGAATCAAGCAACTTAAGGAAGTTTGCAAAAATCTTCCGAAACTTGCAATTCCACAGATGAAGATGAACTGTTCTTTATACAGATGCTGTGATTATTGGTGGCGCAGTACTTTACAAAAGCTACACCAAATGGAGAAGTGCCATGCAGATATTGCGTGGTTTATTCACACTAAAGTGAATCGACTTCGGTGGCATATCAACGAGAAAGAATTCTTTGCAATGAAAGGCTTTTAAAAAATGGCCTTTATTTTTATTGGCTAAAAAGTTTATCTTAAAAATTGATAATTCAAGTGTTAAAGCTTTTCGAAAAACAAAATTGAATCAAAACCGTAAAAGCTAGAATACTTAGATGGCGGGTTGAATGCCAATATTATGATTATGATGTTGTCATTATAAAATCTCATGAAAATATTCTTGCATTTTCTAACAAGAGATGGAGGAATTGAAGTTCGATTCCATCCTCACCGCATCAAGACATCTTGGAGACCAGTGGAAATGCTACTCCGAGAATTTGATACCCTGGTCATCAATCTTTGATTGGCCGGAAATTACAAAGGAATGATCGGGACAAAGTAACCGATCGTATACGAGCATGTGTCCGGTCTCACTCTCGTTGAGAACGGCATTTCATGGCCACTCCTCCGGCCGCTAATAAGCAAACGGAGCGTTTAGAGCGCGGGGGCTCCCCAACTCGTAGAGAGGATTCCAGACTTCTAGCACAAGTCCTAAGTCTGGCGTAAATGTTGGCCCAAGGAAAAGCGATACTCTGAGTCAAATCCCGAGATATCACATCAACCCAAAGACGTCCGGGGTAAAGGACGAAGAGATCAATCTTAGCCTATGATGGGCACTTCTCGAGGTTGATACTAACGAGATTAAAGTTTCTTCTTCTTGGCGGGAATACCAGGCAAATTGGGAGAAACTAATTACGAGCATGGGATATCTCGGAAAAAACAAAGATTGATGTTTCTCGAAAATATCCAAGGGTTTGATGCTATCAAATTCCAGCCTCAAGAAGTAAAGAGGTGGTACGAGTTTGGGGCTTTGGCCTCGATCTATACTACTTCACCAGGATTCCCGGAGATCACAAAATTACCGAAGTGGATCCAGGAAGTCCATTACGAATGTTGGTCCAACAATGACAACCTAAGACGAGGGGATACATTGAGTCGTATTTCATAAGTGCAAAGAACAGAGCCCGTCGGAAAAGGTGGACATGAAGCCTTCCATTACATTAAAGCCAAGACCGGATGAAAGAGCCCGGAAATATCAAGGAGGCAAGATCGGAAGAAGTACAATTGGCCATGACCTTCATCAAGATCGATCACTACAAGAAGGGCATGGGGATTGTGGGGTCCATCTCACGAGATGGACAAAGTCAAGTTTCCGTTCAAGTTCTACCGCAGAGTCGGTGAACGGGTCATTCTGTTGAATACCATGACAGAAAAACTACAAGAGTTCGCAGAAGATCGGTTCGAAAAAGAAAAGAAATCTTCTATGGGAAAATAAGTCACGGGGAGTAAAGACACTCACTGGAAATATTGTAACATGGCTCATATCGGCCATTGGGAACTTCGGTCCGTCCCAATGTCAAAACCAGAAGGAACAGAATTTGGCAAAGGATTCGCCAAAAGTCGATCGGAGAAGACCCTGACGGAGAAGAAAAGTCACGAGAAGTATCTAAAGTTTGGGGACCACCAAAAAGTAGATTCCCCAACAAAGTGGTGGAGACATGTGACTCAGATGGGTAACAACCCACTTAGAAAAAGACGAAAAGTGGGTCCATGAAAGATGTCGTCCAAAGTATTACAAGACAAAGGGACGAGTCGGCCAGGATTTGGAAGTTTGGATAAAGAACTTCGGATACCAGGACAAGATGGGCGATCCCATGTGAAGAAAGGAAAGGCCAACTAATTGCCGCAAGTGGAAGCAAGCAATAATTCAAAAGTTTGATGTAAAGAAATGACGTCTTACATTCCAACAAGAGTTGAAGTCCGAAATTGAAATCCGGACTTACATCTATTTAAACCAGAGTTTGAAAAAGGCTGAGGACATCGAACATTTCCCTTAGTCTTCTCACAATAAACTTTCTTTGTAAACATTCTTTCTGTTGTGAGTCTAGAATTTCCAGTGTTTTCGGTTTTAGTTTGTTAATTTTATGTACAAGAGTGTGATAGCCTTTATGAGAGGCTAAACAGGTTTTCTCCTCCCAAAAGGAGATTCTCGATGTAATAAATTTTTCTTTAAGTTCTTAATAAAATAAAGGCCGTTTGTTCAACATGTGTTCATAATGTATTATTGATCAATCCCCTTTGAAGAATTACTTTACGCCTTGGAGTAGGAAACGAACCAAGGCGTCTTTGAAGCAGTTTACAAGGAGTCGGATAACTTGAGATCATCTTCCCGAGGGTGAGGTTGAACAAGTGAGGAGCCTTTTTCAAACGATCCGGGGCGATAATTTTCCGATCGGTGGCGTTGCGAACCACTTAACCCGATTCTGTTTTGGTCAAAAGAGGTATGAATTTTAAGGGATTTATTAATTTTACTAAGCATGTTGGGCTCGATATGGTCGTAATGGACTATTTTTATTTTCGTCTAAAGACCCAATTTGTATACGGATAAATAGTTGAAATAAGATCTGGATATAAGTATGTCTTGTTGAGTTTATAGGCCGAAACTCGACATGATCCATCTAAAACCTCCGAATAGAGACCGGATCTAAGAGGTGTAACAATGCCACGAACAAAACAATTCTTACGTAAAAATCGGGTTCTTATTTCTAAAAATCCGAGAAAACAAATTGTTTATGGAGTAAACTTGTCGGGTTTAATGATTAATGCAATAAATTTATTATTATGTAGTAGATTGCCACAAAATAGAGTTTAAAGGGATAACTTAAACTATTGTTTTAAAAAGAATATAACCTAGGGGCAAAATTGTCTATATATGGTAAAGTGTAACGATTTTCATAGTTCAGGGGGCAAAGTGTCACGAATTAAAGTTTGGAGGGTAAAGTGTAAAAATCAGCATAGTTCGGATGGGTAAGTGTATTTATCTCATTTATAAACGCCTTCGAAATGAAAATCGTTATTTTGTAAAATACTAAAATAATTTTTTGTCGGAAAAAAAAATACTAAAATAATATGGTAGGTGGAATATCTATATATATAATATCAAAGCATTATATAAAATTTAGTTTTTCAAATATGTATGTACTGCAGTAATTATTATATTTGTATTTTTTTTTAAAATTAATAACTTTTTCATTTTTTATCACTTTTATTTACGTATAATATATCAAATTAATCGCTTTTTACAATCTTCAGTTTGACACTCTTATTGCATATATAAAATAAAAATAAATATAAAAATATACGATATATTTACTCTAAAATTTTATTATACAATGAACTTTAAAAATTATGCATTTTGGCTATTGGATATCAATTTATATGTGTCATGTATTTTGGTTATTTGTAATATATGTATATGCATAATTGTTATATGAGTTTAGATGATTTCTTCATGATTGTAAAATTGTGTTTAAGTTGAACAAAAAATATGTATCCAAATAATATATATTTTAGATATATACATACATAACCTTATATATATTCATGTAAGAATAAGTCAAAATTTATACCTAATATGAATTCATATTCGTAATAGCATTTTATATATAGAAAATTATTTTTATAGTTATTACATATTTTTTATGTTAATAGAAATTAATTTTTTATATTTATCAATGTAGTTTGATATTCAACATTTAAAGTTGTACACTTAGAGTCTTAGTTATATATATATATATATATAAATAGATTTTTTGTTTTGTTTTTTTCTAATTGTTTCATTTCTCCTAAATTTAAGTTGTTAAATATAAAACATGACGTTTATTTAATTCATTTAATAAATCTCACAACTGTTTAACTTTTTAAACCATAAAAAGTAACATAATTTGAGATGACTTTATTATTTATTGTATTTAAAATACAAGATAGTAAATATTACTCATTGAGTAGTTAAAATATATTTCAAACTTTAACTTTCATATAAATAAACATGCTATATAAATAAATACAAGTTTGATTCCAACCAGTCTCTTTCTCACATAATTTGTACTAAAAAAAAAACTTAAAAGGAAAATGAGAGTCATGAGATATAAATAGAGATGTTAAAAAGTGGTCGCGTCATTGGTCCCGAACCATTTAAACTAAAGACCGTTAGGGCTAGACCGTTAGAAGGTTAAAGGTTAAATCGGCTAGCTATTATTTTTATTTTTTAAAATATAAATATAATTCTAATATTTTATATCTACTTTTATTACATATTATTAGAAAAATTATTTTTCAAATTCACACCTCCCTCATCTTTAAGTTTACTTTTATTAAGCAAGCTATAAATTCTTAAAAACTTATTTTTATTTGTTTTATCTATTGCTTAATTTACGTTTCCATTTTTATCCCGAATAAGAAAATGTCACGTAGTCTTATTAGATTATTTAGGATATAAATTATATTTCTAAGTGGTGCTAAATCTAATTTTATAATTTTATTAATGCAATGTAATTATAAACTATGCATAACTTCTTTTTTTATATTGAATAGACTAACTTTAAGTGTTAAACTTAAATATTATATATGATCAAGTTTGAAATTTTAGATTTAAATATCTTATTTGGAAATTTTAAATTATAGCCATATGAGTAATTACGTAAAAAATGTTAATTATGGGTAGCTTTAATTATTATTATTTTATTTTCAAAATTTAGATAAAATCTTTAATTTTATAAGTTTGAAAATGCAATGTAATTAGAAACTTTTACTAATTTTATTTATGACGAATAATTTAACTTAAAATGTTAAACTTAAATGTTATATATGTTCGAATTTAAAAGATTTAAATTTAAATATATAATTTTTAATTTTTTGACTTATAGCCTGAGAGTGACCCGTTTAGCCCGAAGCCCGCTAAGGCGAGGGTTAGGTTTTAATATTGCCAGCCCGTTTAACGCCAAGTCGCCAACCCATTTAACATCGGCCCGTTTAGCCCGAAGCCGGGCCAACCAATTTAACATCTCTAGATATAAATATGCAAAGAAACAAACATAGTCCCACGTTTAGAGCTGTCAATGGACCGAGCCAGCCAGGCCATAGCCTAGCGGCTCAGGTGCAAAAACCAGGTCGGACCGAGCCAAAATTTAATCGGGCCGCGTTTGTTGTGGCACAACCCAACTCAACAAGTGTATATTTTGACCGGCCATTCGGGCTTGTCGGGATTCGGGGTCGCTTGGGCCAGATCAAAGTAGGCCCGATTTTTTTTGAGCCGCCAAAAATATAGTTCAGTCCTATATGCGGGCTGGGCCGGGCCAATTTTGCCGTCTACATTGAATTATTGAAAGAACCTAAGAAACACCCGTTGCACTTGATCCGCCCCTACGCTTTCCTTATTAAAACCTCGCACGCAAGTATTGCTCCAGATATTTTCTTCTCTCTCTGCATATTGATGCACTTGATCCGCGCCTACGCTTTCCTTAATAAAAAAAAGAACCGCGCACGTAACTAATGCTCCAGATATTTTCTTCTCTCTCTGCATATTTCTAGCCAGCGAGGCGATTAGTCGGGGTATCTGTTGTACGAAAATGATCACATTCGTGTAGAGATGGATAAACAATTACACTGCATTGTTCTTCAACCTTTTGGTTTTATTTATCGGAGATGTGCGATTGTGCATCGCAAATCGTCGTCTACGCATCGTTGATTGTAAGCTATACTCGGTTAAGGATTCTCGAAGAAGTGGTAATTCTTGTCCCTTTTTTATTTTTCTTTCATGGGTTTCCTTGATCCCAACTTCAAGCCCGGCCCTTGTTATATGATGATTAAACTATACTCGTTGATTACTATACTGATGATTGTATTGGTTATAGATTCTTGTAGAAGAGAGTAATTATATTGTTCTTTTCTTTCTTTTTTTGAGGTTTCTTCATGATCCAACTGCAAGCCCTTGTTATACTGGACTCTGACGTACATGCATTGTAATTTATGTTTTTTTCTCTTTAATTATTGGAAAAGGAATGAACAATCTCATGCTTTTTTCTTGTTTTCGGAAGAGGGAGAGAACACGTTTTATTGAATTTTCCCAAGAAACCGTTGCATTGTTTATTTTTTTCGAATCTGCGATTGGGTTTTTCCCAAGAAAACGTTATTCAAGAATCTTCTACTTTTTCTTTTTTTTTCCCTTTCCGTCAGAAGGCGCAATCAAGCATTCAAAATTGTACGCATTTGTTGTAAATCGTTGCATATACTTGGGTGTTAGTATTTATAGGTTAAAAAATCTTGACGAAGTGGGTGATCCTTTTCTTTTTTTCTTTCTACACTCCTTTTATAGTTTTTTCTTCTGTGGTTTAATTTCTCGTCCTGATCTTGTCTCTGTAATAATGGTTATAACTTTTGCATTGGTTGATGGACTCTACTGTGGGTTGATACCTGTTTTCCTGATGTAGTCCTTTATGCTTTATTGTTGGAGAACTTGAAATAGTGATACTCATGGTAATACTCACTCAGGTTTTTATTCGCATACATGCTAAATCTCATCTTTTGTAATTTTTATAATTTATAGTTTAAGGATTGAACATATTGTCTTGAATTTTTCAGTATTGTCTATCTTGTAATATTATTTTCTCAATGGTATATACTTTTGCGGATGTGCCTTCACATTTCTAATCTGCTTTTGGTACCTGGCTGGATAGGATATGAATGGACTTAATGTTCTTGAAACCATAATATTACGTTCGCTCTGGAAAACAGGTGAAGAACCACAAAGCTGGACTTTCTTTGGAACTCCTTGGTATTTTTCTTATCATTGCTTAATTCGAAAGTTTGCATCCTCAATTTAGTGTCAGATCGTCATTGTTGTGCATTTCTTTGTTCATTAGTGTACTCTATCTCTTTAGTTTCATTGTGTTTGATAGTGTCAATTGAGGAAACTAAATATACTCACTCTAATTTTTATCCAATTTTATTCACTTCTTTCATGTGCAAATACACCGCTATTGGCTTTGTCATTTCAGTACTATTCTGTAAACTAGAAGACATTATGGCATTATTTGGAACTTTTAGATAATGCTACAATTCTTTCCTGTATGGAGTCTCCTATGAGGTAGAAATTACCATATACCTGTTAGATATCATAAAATTGTTTGGAAGAGATTATCAGATGAATATTGTTAAGATTTCCACAATGCTGTAGTAGTTATTACTTCTCTTTTTACATGCCCTTATAGCCATGAAGTTGAAGTACTACCTTTTACTTCGATTTTTCCTTTTTTTCCCCTTTCTATATGTGCATGTTCTTTTTTCTCTCTTTTTTTTTAAAAAAATGAATTTTAATTAAAATTTCAAATCTGATTTCTTTTCGATTTTAAGTTAATATATTTCCCGTTTTAAAATATTTTCAACATATTTGTAGAAATGAAACATCTTCAAATTTAGTCCCTATGTTTTCATTTATTCAAAATAATATTTATTTTTATAATAAAATTGTTTTTGATAGGATTAAGAAAAAAATAATGCTCAAGATTATTTTGATAGAATAAAGATGAGGAACAAATAATCTTAAGTACCAAGATAAAAAGGACAAAAATCAAGAGGACAAAAAGTTGTGGGTAGTAAATTGTTTCTAAGTTTTTGATAATTTAACTAAATTATTTTCATTAAATTTTTTGGTTTGTCTTTTTTTTTTTTATTTTTTTTTCTAATTACTTAAAACTTTTATTTTTCATCTTTGTTCTATCCATCTTTTTATAATATTCTTTCTTTATTCATCTTTAGGCTAAATTGTTTATTTAGGATAAAAATGAAACCAAGTTGCTAAAATATGGTAAAAATGGGGGTATTGTGCATTTGCTCGTTGGCGCACACATCACATGCACCAACAATAAAAATATTATTTTTTAAAATTTCAATTGGTTGGCGCACACCACACCTACGCCAACCTTATTTAAATAAAAAAATTTAAAAAGATGAGGGGAATGTGGGTGTGTGTGGGGGGAGGGGGTGTTTGAGGGGTGGGGTGGGGGAGTTGGCTTGCGCCAACAATTAGAATTTAAGTGAAGGGGTAGGGTGTGGGTGGGGAGGGGGTGAGTAGTTTATTTTATTATTTTTTATATAATAAATTAATAATCATTCCATTTAATTAGTGTGTATGAGAAATTCATATGTAACTTTTTTTTTTTTTTTGTTTTTAACTATAATATATTAAATTAATTTTTTTACGATCTTCAATTGCATCCATATTGCATATTTTTGTAAGAAGATAAATACATAGTTATAAATTGAGTCTCGATTTGAGAAGACGATTCCTAAGGGATACACGTATAGTATTTAGAATTCAACAATACCCCTAATTTTCACCCTAAATATACAATCATAAATTTTTACATCGATTTGAAAAGGTTGAATTTTTTTCGATTATGACATGTGTATTTTCCTAATAGTTTATGAAAAATTCATCAATTTAAGCCCTAAATTTTCAACCTTATCAAATCGAGGTAAAAATTTATGACTGTGTATTTAGGTGAAAATTAGGGGTATTGTCTAAATACTACACGTGTATCGCTTCGTAAATCACCTTCTCAAATCGAGACCAATTTATGACTATGTATTTATCTTCTTACAAAAATATGCAATGGATGTCAAATTGAAGATCGTAAAAATAATTAATTTGATATATTATACGATAAAAACATTAAAAACAAAAAAGTTACATATGAATTTCCCATACACATTAATTAAATGGGATGATTATTAATTTATTATTATATAAAAATAAAATACACCACCCCCTCCCCATCCACACCCTACCCTCACTTAAATTCTAATTGTTGGCGCAAACCAACTCCCCAACCCCACCCCACAAACACCCCTTCCCATACACACAGCCAAACTCCCTCATCTTTTAATTTTTTTTTATTTAAATAAGGTTGCGCAGTGTGTTGTGCGCTACCAATTAAACTTAATAAAAATAATTTTTATTGTTGGCGCATATGATGTGTGCGCCAACGAGCAAATGCACAATACTCCCCATTTTTACCATTTTAGCAAAATAAATAAACAATTTACCTCATCTTTATTCTATAAAAACATTTTTTTATAATTATAAATATTATTTTCGAATAAATGGAGATTTATTTAATGGAAATTTGAAGATGTTTTTTTACAAGTATTTTGAATTTTTTTTTTTTTCGCGGAAAATATATTTTTTGAAATAATTTAAAAGAATTTTTGAAATATATTTTAATTGAATTCATTTTTTTCACAAGTAGATGAAATGGAATTTATGAATCGTTTATGCCTTTTTGTAATTTGTTTCATCATATAATATTATATACAATATGAAGTTCTAATATTTGAAAAATGAAAAGAAGAATAAGAAATGCGATAAAAGAATAAATAAAGGACACATATTTCTCTCTTTCTATCCATTTTGCCAACTAGGATAAGTTTTCCTCCAAAAATGTCCACCTTGGCGGCCATGTTAGAAATGATTTTTCCATTGAGTTTCTATATCTCTGTCAAACTCTGCCAACCTCTAAAACTTACCTGCCGTAGTAGGTTGGTTACATGGCCAAAACTCTGATTTTTCACACTTAAAACCAAAAAGTCTAAAGTCGAGAAAAAGGGCTAAATATCTAACAAGCAAACCATGTTTTGTTTCATGGTGGGCAGTGCGGATGAAGGATTTGAGACATGGGGGGGCAAAATTATTTTGAAGACAACTACAAGAATTTTTCCTCAAATTATTTTTGGGGAGGAGTGGGGTGAATGTATTTACTTAACTTATACATAAATATAAACTAATAGGTACTAAATTCCTCAAATTATTTTTTTGGTTTATATTTTTTTTGGGTTTATTTTTTTCTGGGTTTATTTTTAATTGATTTGGGTTTTTAGGATTTTTAGTTTTTTTTAGGGTTTATTTTTTATTTTTGGGGTTTATTTTTGTTTTTCGGGTTTATTTTTCATGGTCCTTGTTTATAGGGTTTATTTTTGTTTCTTCATAAATTATTTTTAAATTTATTTTCATGGTATGTTCTAAACGGAAAGAAGAAAAAAAGGAGATTTCACAAGAACTTGCTCAAGAAGAAAAAAAGGAATTTGGAATTTTTTTGGGGCAGCCTTCCTGGCTCCTGGATCCGCCACTGATGGGGGAGATCATTTGATGCATTATTATTGTCACTGATAGCCCTATCAATTCTCTTCTTTTGTTTAAGTATCAAATGAAGGATGTGACATAAAATTTCATGGTGTTCATTCTTGTATCCAATTTGCTTTTAACTGTTTCTGAATTGAAATTGATGTGGAACAACTTAAGTAAGGTGGCTGTTTATATGGTTTAGAGCTGAAAAAGTGTTGATGTGGAGGTTCAGTTCTAACATGTCTTTATTCTTGGTATCAATGAAAAATGTATCAGGCATGCATCAAAGAATGATGCTGGATAATGCATCAAATTGAAGCTTGGAATTTATAACTTATCCATATATCCGCTTCACACACGAGACAAAAGAATCAACCTGTACCATCTGTGTGGATACTATTTCTATTTGGCCACTGGTTTTGCCTGTGTTGCATCTAAGATTTCACTAGTTACCATCGTGCATAATTGACCCAACATATTGTTCATGTGACTTATTTAATTTTGAAACAAAGTGTTGGTAGGGTCAACTTTCTGAATTATAAATCTTGTGCTATTAAATTGATCACCTATATATTTTCTTTGTTACTTTGTGTGAGCAATGTAATTAAGTTATTGAGTCATTTAATGAGAGGTTTATTGTCTTCTGCTCTTTGACGTGATTCATATATCTTTAGATTTAGTAAGGTGGAACTCAGCTGGTATACACTTGGGTTTATTATTACAAATTATTGTTTTTAGATTTCAGGATACCATGTATTGATGAGTTCTTTATCCTCTAGGGATTTCAAAGTTATACATATTGTGATTTGGTCTCTGTCATGAGCTGTAGGAAATTCAGTCCAACATGTTATTTGTGTAGGCTGCTAATTTAGTTGTTGAAGGTTCACAAATTATTTGTGTATTAGTTTGTACTTTTTTGCAGGTTCTCAAAGTACATGCTGCTAACTAACTGGCTAGTTACAATTATGCATTGTGTCTTAGCAGTAGAAGTATCTGGTATAGGACTTATTTATCACTAGTATCTGAATGTGTATACTCCTTGGTTTCATAATGTTATGTTTTAATGTTTCATGTTGCTACAGTTTGCAACACGACCAGTAATTGAACTTCGTTAATTGTTATGACACTTCAGGACTTCTACTTTTTATTTTTCATTTTTCCTCCTATAAAAAATGAAATTTATTTAACACTTGCAGTGAAGTCATCAACTTTTGGCATGCCTCGGACAACCAGTAGTGCTTCTATCAATCATTTTCACGCAGGTACCAGTATTACAAATATTAATTGTCACAACATTTAGCTAGAGCAAACTTTGCAATATCCTGTTTTCTTCTTTCAGCATTTATTAATAACTTTACATAATTTCCCAATGGATCCATTCACATAAAAATCTAAATCTTTTCCATATGATTTCCTGAAACAGAACTCTGATGGCTGTGACGCTGTATGCACATTCATCCTGTCACTGTACCATGATATTTCCAGTCAGATGAAACCCGGTCTTTTGAATTGTGAGGCAAGTTGACACAGACCCGGTAAACATGGTTTTAGGGCTGCCAACTCTAATGCAATTGAAGCCTGTTGCAACAATTAATGTTATGATGTTGCAATTGATAAGACATAAAAGAATAAAGTGCCTTGTCAGCTAGTAGAATTACCCCAGCTTCATCACATTTGGTGCGTTATTTTTCTGATTTAGCGGCTGGCTGAGCTCGAGGTTTATGGGTGCATGTAAATCATATTCAATGTTGATGCCATTTGCAATGTGGGATATTCTGTTCACTTCACTTGGACCCCCTGGGCCATAAACCTGCATCAGAGGTTTATTAAGTTCAGATGGCAAGTATTTTAATTTTTACCTAACTGGCCTAATAGATCTATTCTGTTCAATACCTTTTTCTGTAATTGTGCATTCTCCTCACGGACAAGGTTTATCTTTTGTGTAGTTCTATGTTTTCTTCTGAATCATGTTTCCCTGTGACAAGATTAAAGAAGTTTTTCTCTCAGCTAAACCAGATGATTCAATGGATTAAAATATGCAACTGTTTTGAGGAAGAACCTTCAGGTTTAGCTCTTCAATTTCTTCGGTCATAATTTGTTCCTGCAGAAAATAAGTACATTCAGAACATATTTATACTAGAAGCTGGAAACTGTAGATATGGATAACTGTTTATTACATGAGACAGAACAGGTGTTTACCTTTTTCATACGCACGCCTTTCAAACTCATTTCCAGTTGATTTTCCAGATTTTGGAGGTCTTTGATGCTCAATCCAGAAAGCTCTTCTCCCAAAAGCTGCCTGTAGTTACAAGAAAAAGGCATGTCGTATGTTCTCAATTTCTTTGCTCTCACCCTGTTTTTGCTTATCAGATTTTGATTAGAGAAATGGGCGCACAGTGAATTGTTTAAACCATTATGGCTAAATGCACATGCATCTTAAATTGTTTAATTTCATTTTCCAGGTTCCAATTTCCTTTACCTAGATGCATAGTGAAAATCCTCTTTGAAACCTGAAACTAAAGCTGCGATTGCTTATGAATTTATTTTTTCCATTTTGTTCCGCTAGAGATTTTTTTTTACCAAAAATGTGAATGCTTATGAAAATTTTAAAAAATATACTATTCACTCACTTTTACTTTTTCCCCCATCAATCATTTTTCAAAAATCCCATCTAATCATCAATCATTATTATCCATTTTCCCATAAGTTCCACTATTCATCCAGTCACATATTTTTAACTACCAATCATATTCAATCATTATTTACTATTTCTATATCAAATCAACTTTCACCATTACCTTTTCATCTCATATTCAATCAAACTCTCAATATTCATCTTTTTCCTTTCAATTTTTTTACCGCTATTCTCTAACAAAAAGAAAATTTTCAAATTGAAAGTAACCCAATCGCACCCAAAGGGCTCCTTTTCTTTAGGTTTCAATAGAATCTTTCCAGCTTTTACTACTCAATAGCACGAAGCCATGATTGTTTTACTTAAACCTTACTGAAAATATCCTATTTCTAATTTCTTAAAATTTGGAAAATCAATATACTAAACTCTATAACCTCAGATTTTTTCCAATCCATTTTGCATCTCTCTACTTTCCCAACCCTATTCTGCATCCTACCACCAATCAATCACTATTTCTCTTCCATGAGCCCAACCCCCATAAAAAAAAGGAAAACAGAAAACAGAACAAGCCAATTAAACCGTAGCAATTTTGTATTTTCAGAAGTGATTTTTCGCATCTTTCTACTTTTCAAATTACACTAAGGAGAAGTGCAATCATTAGGTAGTGATTGCTTACTTAAAATTTTTCATTTTCGTTCCGCTAGAGAAATTTTTTTACCCAAAGTATGAATGCTTATGAAAAATTTCAAAAATACACTATTCATTCACTTTCATTTTTTTTCAATCACTAATCACTTCTACCCATTTTTCAAAAAATCCATCAAATCACCAATCATATTTACACATCCTCCCACAAATTTCACTATTACCCACTCACACATTTATAACTACCAATCTTATCAATCATTATTTTACTCTTTTATATCAAAACCAACTATCATCATTACCTTTTCATCTCGTATCCAATCACAATCTCAAAATTCATCTTTTTTCTTTAAAAAATTTATTTACCACTATTTTCTATCAAAAATAAAATTTTCAAAATGAAAACATATCCAATCGCTACCTTACACTTTTATTCTTCATCCAAATACTATTCTAAAAATATATCAATATCCAAATATCTTTTCAAATAAATAAAAAAAAATGAATATGCATGTCATTTTATATTTTATCCCGAACTCAAACACATTCTCTAAAATTCTTCTTCTTTCTTTGAAACTACTTTATCACACTTTTTTCTTAAGACATGATTTTCCGGGAATGAGATACCGAATCCTTTATGAAACTGTCAGTTACAGTTACCGAGTAAGTTTTTTTCAGCATGACAACCACTTTATTTAACAGATCCCCCCATATTACTCTAGCTTCTTGGATCTATTCCCCGACTCCAAGTCCTCTCTTTTCTTGAGGTACATTATGGGAGGAGATGCATGCTTGCATAAAAACATCCACATTTACATTTAAAACGTTAACAAACAAAAAAATTTATTACGATTCAAATTTTTGATTGGAAAACAAATTTTAAATAAAATCCGTGCTAGGATGAAACACATGCACAAACATTCGCGACATTCATTTACTCACAAAATTGAATTTCACAATATAAGACCATGTTAATACAATTTCACGAATTTCATGAAATTAGACCATGTTAGTGTAATTTCATGATTTTCATGATATAAGACTAATTTGACGATATGAGCCCATGTTTAGTGTAATTTCACGATATGAGGCCATGTTAGTGTAATTTCACGAATTTCACAAAATTAGACCATGTTAGTGTAATTTCGTGATTTTCACGATATAAGACTAATTTCACGAATTTTATGATATGAGCCCATGTTAGTGTAATTTCACGAAATTAGACCATGTTAGTGTAATTTCATGATTTTCACGATATGAGACCATGTTAGTGTAATTTCATGAATTTCACAATATAAGACTATGTTAGTGTAATTTCACGAATTTCATGATATATTGCACTTGGTGTAATTTCATGAATTTAACGATATGCCATAATTTAATGATCGGTCGAACATGTGGTGGATCAAACATTGACTCCACTTAATAAAGGGTAGTTTAGTCATTCAAGGTAGAAAAGAGGTTTTTTTTATAACTTTGAGCAAAAAAGAGGTTTGACTATCCTATCTAGGTATATCAAAATTTCTCCCTAGTTGAATTGGGTTATTAGCCCTTGGTTTTTGAAGTTGATTTATTTACTTATTTTGTTGTGATTTGGCCTGATGGTGTATGCTTTCTTGTTCTGAATGACCATTTCTTCTTTAGAATTACAAGGTGCTATTTTTTGATACCGGATATGCTGGTATTTGACAAAAAAAAAAAAAAAAAAAAAATTCTTGCACCAGTTGGACAAAACTAGCAATCTGCCGGTTATCATAACCACCATTGATGAGGTAGCTTAATGTTTTCGGTTATATGTCATATGCTTTTACTCGCTTATCGTTGGTGTCAGTAAAGTCAATGTAGACGAACTTTAAGTCCAATTGCTATATAACATGTCAAGTGAACTTACCTGTGGTATTCTTGCAAGTACTGTAGCTGTTGCCTCAAGCTTGCTGCTTCCCTTTGCCAAAACTAGCAAGAAATAAGAAATGCATGATTAACATACTATGTGTCTAGGAATCGTCATATTGTGCTGAAATTCAACGTTTATGATGAAACAAGTACATATCATTCAACCACATGAATGTTAAATTGGTTGTAGAAATTTTGAGAGATAATGTGCATGCAATTTCTTTGGATTAGGTGTTATTATTCTCATAAATAGCTATTGTATTTGGAAATTGCAAACCTATCAAGTTAATTAGTGCTTTTAATTTGTCCTATTGTGGCTGTATATTGACTTTTTCTTGGAGAAATTGGAAGCTATTACCTTGTTACTGGATTCATACAAGGAGCTCTTGGACCTAGCTGGTTTAGGTTATTAAAACTTTTAACAAAACATATTGTCTCACTATCTATGATGAGCTCGGAAATGGTCAATAGCTACTTCCTTTTTTAACAAAACATATTATCTCACTATCTATGATGAGCTCGGAAATGGTCAATAGCTACTTCTTTTTTTGAAGTGTAAATTGTCGTGTGAGGGTATTAAAATTTGATTTGAGGCAGACATTTTAATGAGATTAGTGAGTTGCATTAGGCGTTGGTTTCCCTTTCCTTTCATTTAACGTGCATTGAAAATCTGGAGCAAGAAAAGTTTCAGTTTCATTTATGGAGTCATATATTAGAGAATTTGAGTTATCAATGACGATCTAGATGTCTAGCAGGATGAATTGATTGAAACCTCATGGTGAACAATTTTTTGTGGATGGAACGAACATCTGGAAGAGGTAGTTCTGACATTTCCAGTGTGGACCCTGCAGAACCGAGTAAAAAAGAATCTTGTGAGTTACTCTTGAGGGGATTTGTACACAGCTTATAGTAGTAGAGTTTCTAATATATGGGGATAGAAAAACTTCTGGATGTTCAAATCCATTAGGAACGAACCTTTGGAATTTGTGCGTATCATAATGTTGTGAAGACACAAGATAGGACAGGATGTTCCATGTAAGGTCCAAGGTATGTCATTACTGTTGGTTGTTTTGAATTTCTCTGAACTTTGACTGTTCAAGTTTAAGTGGACTCAGGTATCTGGAATGCACTTATGGCAGATATTGGAAAGATTGGCATTGGTACATTTGTGGGCTGGCCTGAATCTTTTGATAAGCAATAATCATGCATTCTAATCAGTTCGAAATCTCAGTTCTCCAGGAACAAAGCTCTTCATTAGTTTTGGGACTTCTGGTGTTGCATGCTATCCCTATCCATTTTAGGCGAAAAAAATTTCATCTTAACATTCTGCTTCTTATTGCAATGATCCACACTGCTAAGGAATTGCTCTTCTAACTGGATCCTTGTTACATCTATAAAACCTGAATGACAAATTTGTGAAGATGGAGGGATGCACAGACATCTACTGCAGGGCAAGGGAAAATGAATATTGTTTCAGCAGCCGAATTTGGCGCCCTCATTTCAATCAATATAATGAGAATATAATCATAAACCTTGGTAAACCATCATCGATTATGAGCTACAGAATGCCTTTAGTGGTTACTTGTATTCGATCCTGCAGCTGCTTGGCCACTTTTAATCAGGCAATATATGATGTTTTCACGGTGATTTTTCGTTTGCTGACTGTTTCAATCTGCTCTCACTTTTAAGATTCAGGTGAGGGTTCTATTCTTTCAGTTTCTTCTGCTTGTTAAATTTTCAATTTCTAGTTCCTATCACTTAAGCTTCTGTAGCAACCAGTTTCGTGTCCCTCAACTTGAACGTTATCTGTAAAAGGTGAATTGCTAATAAAGCTTAATTTGTTGAAGCTACATAACATGATAGCTGAGTATCAAAGAGAAGACCTAATTTTAGAAATAAAAACTTTCTAGTTCAAGATAACTTTTTTCTTTAACTATGTTCTATACCCTTCTTGATTTGTCTAATTAAACTTATCCCCTAAAGCAAGCTGTGACAGTCTCTTATCTGGAGTAGAGGCTAATTACAGTTCCTACTCTCTGAATCTCTTATTTTAGATAGATTGTTTGTGTGGAGATGATCCTATTAGCATAGAGGTGAGATGTTAATTTGATCAACACAATATGTCTTGCTTATGGAATTCTGAAATTATTCTTTTATTTATTAGTTATAGTCTGGTCCAGTATAATGCAGAGTGCAGTTCCCAAGAAATTAAGATCCTATATATCATGTATTCAGATTGGAGGGATTTTAAGTTAACTTGTAGCTAAATATGTGCCTTGTACTATGGATATTAAATTCTAGCTTCACTTTACTGATTCCTAAGCTTTCATTAATATATTTGGTAGAGCAAAGGGACCAAGTGCTATTTATAAATGTTGAAGGCCTATCTGTATCCTACTTACCATTCATAAATCTTGAAGAGGGGACTATATTTTATTCACCTCACGTTCTTGATTCTTTAAGTTATCATCTTGTTGCTAGCTTCCGATTTTATGAACTTTGTATCCTTGTGAACTTAGGTTGTATGGGTTTTAATTTCTCTCGCTCTCTTTCACCATTGAGTTTCGTAGATAAGAACAACTAATTTTAGACAAATTAATTGATGCGTTCGAATATGCAGGAGTAGACTTTCTTGTTAAGTCTCAATACAATGCTCAACTATTAATATAAACCCAATACTATTCCTAATCTTGAAGGCAACAATTCAAAAGGTACTATTTCTTGTAATCTCAATGCTTTGTATATGTTGACATAAACTGGAAGAGTTAATGTTCGTGTACGCTTCCTTTGTATGATTATTGGATGTCTTGCTTTATTATATTGTATATCAAGTATTTCACTGAATTGATAAGTTTGCTGCAGCCGTCAAACCATTGTATCAGTTAGTGAGATTCAAGCTCTGTTTCAATTTTGAATAAATAGGCATTGCTCTCTTTTCAGGGCTCTTTCATTTTTTAAACTTAAACTTGTAATATTGTGTTTCACATCAACTGTGAGACGATATTGTAAGACATGCAATTATTTTAAAGGTCGTGGGTCGCTCCTACTAATTTATGGACCTGTAGCGGGTCATTGACTGGATTAAAGACGAATGTGACATCATGTATTTTATTAAGGCCAATGGGTTTCGGCATTTTGTCGGGTTAGTTTCACAATGTTGACTATGCCATGAGTTTAATCCTGTTCCTTACACTTGCTTCACATACTTTCGACTGCAAGTGCATTCTTACCCTCAACATGAAGCATTTGAAGAGTACTCTTTGAACTTTCTAATGTACTTCGTGGTTTTGGTATAAATTCCAAATTTATGTCGAATGAAAAAAATCAACTTGTCATTTCTGTACCTCATTTGTTGGTTTTTTTTATCCCATTTCCACTGTTGTTTAAGTATAATATCTATGATTGTTTTGGCGCTAAGTGGGACCAATACACGGATGATTGGCATGCAAAGCTAATCAATGTAATGTTGAGATGGGTGATTCATTTCAAAATTGGATGATACAAGTTATAAATTGGCCGTTTTAAAAGGTGAATTATGTGACTAAAGGATTCCTATCCCTGTAGCAAGTTAAGTACCTCAGTGAAAAACTATGTGGTTTTATGGCCACGATGGATGATTACATGCCCGCTTGGTGGCATTTTATATGCAGACTCCTACTTCCTAGTTAAATTTGAAGTGGGAATTCGGCCAACCTTTTGTTGTATCATCTATTTTTTCTTGTGATTATTATGATCTTGATTGAATTGTCTTGAATCTCATTGTGGACACTTCGTGGATTTGAAGGGGAAGGTTGTGCCACTTATATGTTTTGGAAGTGTGTGAACATGGGATAAGGTCATTTCACAATGGATTTCAAATCCTTAGATTTGGAGTCACTATGGTGGATTCAAATCCATACTATTTGGAGTCATTTGAAATCCTTCCCCAAATCCTCCCCTCAAATCCAAATCCTCCCATGCAAATGCAACATCAAGCTCATTTGTTTGTCGTCTTGATGCCGAAACCATAATCTAGAGATATAAGAGGACTAAAGCTTTACACTAATCTGAAATCATTGATGGTTGTGGTATAGTTCATTTTCTTTACCTGGACTTGTCCAATATGGACGTGTTTACTCCAACGTCAAAGTAGAACAAGACCCTGAAATGTACATGTTATCTATGAACTCGCGCTAGACTGGGCTTCCCTTGCCACTTAGTGATAGACTTGAGAAAGATAGCTTTGGCAGATTGATCTGCAACTAACTATTAACTTTGAAAACGGAGTAACCAACCACCTCGCCAAGATTCTCTACAACGGGAATTGGGTCCATGGTCAAATCAAGAAATTCGCCTTTTGTGCACCTTACAACTACATGTCCTCCACTCTGTAATTTTGTCTCCTTCAGGAATAAGGAATGGTGAAAGAGTTACCAAGGATGATTAAAAGAAGAAATTCGATTACCAACCGATCGTGGCACTTATTGGAATGAGAAATGAAGGAGGCCGAAGAAGAGCTTTAAATTTACTACGACTTCTCCCTGAAAAGAGTCCAAGTTTTATACTGCACAGGCTTTCATGATGTAGAAGGGATAGATCTCCCTAGAAAGTGACTACACTCAATAAGTTTTGTTTCTAATCTTCTTGGTCCATGATGAAAAATGGTGAGTAGTTCATGTCATTTCAGTTCCTTGTTCAGCGTCCATCAATGCTCCTCTTTGATCCTTTTTTTTTTGCATGAGTTATGCAAATTATTCTCGCTCTAAGAGAGTATAAAATGTTTAAAAGTGTCTCATAATCCAAGGAACTACGTTAAGCGAAACCTAGCATTTTGTCCTAGACGATATAGCTATGTTCCCTTCTTTCCATATAGTGGTTTATTTCAATCCTTGTGCACTGGAGGAAGGACTGGGAAGTTTACCACAAAATTCTAACCTTTTGTTCTAGAATAGTTCATTCATCGGAATCCATGTTTTCTTAATGGGGCTAGTTCATGTGAGATCTTGTCTTAGTTATGATCAGCTGATTGCTATCATAATCTTTTCGTTTTCTTAATGGGGCTAGTTCATGTGAGATCTTGTCTTAGTTATGATCAGCTGATTGCTATCATAATCTTTTCGTTCTCATGTTGCACTTCTGGTAGAACTTGGTGGCAAAGCCCTTATTGAATAGTTGGAATTTCTTCTTTTAAGTTGCTAGAAATTTGAAATAGTTCTACATAAGCAGTATTGCCCAAGAATTCAAGTCATAGACGGAGCTATAGCTCCTGTTATGGGGCACGTGACCCTATAACTTTTTTTTCTTATCTTTTATTTATTATTTAGTTTGAAAATCTATATATTAATTGGGTAAAATAAATAAATAAAGTGTCCCCCATTAATTATTTTTAGTTTATAATTGCATTTATTTTGTGCCCCCATTATAAAAACTTTCCGGATCCGTCCCTGATTCAAGTCGTGTATTTCGCCTTATTAAGATCCTTAATGGAACATGCATTTCGCCTCATTACTTTGTGGAGCTACGCGCATGTAAAATATATTGCGATGAGCTTCTTCCCTGACCTATTTAGCCTGGGTTCTGAAGAATGAAATAGCTCCATAAGATTTCATAAGACATCTAAATGACTCACCTAAATATACTGCCAAACTCTTATAAAGTCGTCATGTTTGTATGATGGTCTGAGACTAGCCTTCATCATCTGTAGATATGAATGGACTCTTCACTCATGATCTTCAAGTCCTATTACTGATTTGAAAAACGAACTATCTTTCAATAGAATTATGTGTATCCGAAGTTCCAGCTGAAGCTTCAGAGTGTTGCTCATGTGGTTAGGATAAGAGTTCAATCTTCTGCAAAAGGCAATAGGAGACATTAGCTTGTAGGTTTTTGCTGATGCAAACAGCATTTAGTAAAGGTCAAATACTACTGGTCTATTGTTTGCAACTTATTCTTGCCCACCTTAAGTAGATAAAACTTAGGATAGTTGTGTCTTCCAGTCACATTTTGAACATGACTGCAGCTGTCTTGTGCTATGTGAATATAACCTTTTGTTCAAATGGTATGTCTGACATAAATTTCCTTGACATGAACCAATACAGTTGAAAACTAGACCCTGTTGATTGAAACTTGGTGGGGACACATATTTGCGGTTTGATATATTTATATATTTGGATCATTATTTTTCGTATATTATAATTATAATCATTACTAAATGAGTTTATATATTTATTATCTACCAATCATTAATTTATATCTTTGAATCGCTATTTTCTATATATTAACCACATATAATAACATAACGATTTGATGAAACATACATCTTTCATTGAATGACATTTATGATACTAGTAGAGTGTCAGTCTCCATAAATGAAACACAATGCATTTTCTCTAAGACACATCACACCAGTCATTTACAAAATTCATCCAAGTACATTTCCATTATCCACATTACTTTCAGTTAAATTCTCAAAATGCATCTTCCTCAAATATTTTCCCCGTATAGTTCAAAACCCAAATTGCATTTCCCAAATATTAGCCCAATACATTTCAAAATGATTTGAAACACTATTTATGTGCTTAATCCACATTTTGTATGGTATACAATAGCTAATGTTGTTTGGTACATACTTTGTCAGGAACTACTTTGTCACAGATTGTGTCCTTTAACAGATAGATTAACAGCAAATTCCCTAGCAAAGCCATGGACTAGCTTCGTTCAGCAACATGAGAATTCAAGATCTCCTCACCAAGGAGTTGATAGCAATATCCCTGCCAAAGCCTGAGGACCCTGCTTTCAACAAGGTAGAAACTCGACATCTTCGTTGAGTGTATGGTAAGTGTTGATCATTCTTGACCTTATGGCATATTTAATTCAGAACTATATTCAAAGAGATACATGTAATGTCTAGATATTGATAGAACAATGCACTTTGGTTTTCCTCCTAATTACTGGTCATATCAATTCCTATTATTCTGCTATATTTATGCGTAAAACATTGAAGTCCTGCCGTCGTTAAGATTGTTTCAGATTAAGTCAGTTATTCTGTATGTTCATATTGAAGGTGTCGAAATCCAGAGAATGTGTCGAACATAATTTTAGATGAAGCCAGTTAAACTGAATTACGAGGCTAACATTCTATATATGCTGCCAAACAGTTGACGTGGAGAGCACGTAACACATTTTGGGTAGAAGTCCATTCTCCTTGAATTGGAATAGCAATGAAATGGTTATTCATTGTATTACTATTATGTAGAATGAGCTTTACTGTATATCAAATCAATAAGATTCTACAGAGCTTTCTAGTACATGGTAGTCTTTAAGTTTTGGATATCTTACAGGCATTATGGGTTTATGAATTCTAAGTTGTTGGACCATATCTAACGATATAAGTTATAGAGGT
The DNA here is from genome assembly GCA_016081115.2 of Rehmannia glutinosa. Taxonomy (NCBI): domain Eukaryota; kingdom Viridiplantae; phylum Streptophyta; class Magnoliopsida; order Lamiales; family Orobanchaceae; genus Rehmannia; species Rehmannia glutinosa. The sequence goes on from JABTTQ020001095.1 coordinate 231,616, forward strand.
TCTATGGTAATGTGGGTTTTCCATTTATCACCAACAATCTTAGGTCGAATTATTTAACTCCGATAACATTGCAATTTGTGATCCTTGAATGGTTAGAGCCATCCTATTGGCTATTTAAGTTTATCTCGAGCCCAAACATATTCTCACATCTCCCTTCCTCTTTTGACAATGTACTTTCGTGAATAGCTCAACTTGTTTGACTCTTTCCCATAGATGAGAACTACTTTTGGTCACTTCCATAATGTAATCTTATTTGGAGGAACCAAACGCGCCTTAGCATTCTGTAACATCTAGCTTTCTCAGATGTAGAAGTCGTAACGTCACACACCATAAGCTCAGCCTTCATAAGTTTGGATGATGTGAAGTTGGGATAGGTTATGAATGAACTAAATATTTCTCAACGTATATACACAAATGAAAGGGTCTTTAGTCACTGTTGTGGTCTCTGGCATGTTCAATCCCATTTAGGCTGTGTGCTTCGTTTTTTATCAACATTGGCTGCACCCTAGAGCTCTTCTGTTTGAAGCCTAAAAGATGCGTTTATTGATCTTTAGAAGACAACACTTTCTGAACAAATAAGCAACCCTAGCTCTTCGGTTTGGAAACAAAACTATGTAGCAACCTCCAAGCGTAATACTTAATCAACATAGCGGGTGCTAGGATATATACCGTAAGACCAATTTATCGTCCACACAGTGTAATTGACACCACTTTAACCGATAATTCACACTGTCCCCAAGAACTGCCCAATGTTGCTTCTGTGACTAATGAGTTTATCCGAACAAGCTCAATGATATTGTTATTATGGATTTTGAAATCCTTAGCTTTAAATCCATCAATCCAAATGAAGCCTTAAAAGAATGGAAAATTAATATAGCAATGGATATCGAATATGATCAGTACGTATAAGCAGGTTTTAGTATATGATGCCCTAACGTTTTTTTCACAATTATGTTTTCTGTAAAATGTGCAGAAGTTTGATGAAAATAGTTACTGGGATGATCCATTCACATAACTCTTGCTGATGAAGCTGCTGGAAAGTATTTCGTATTCAAGGAAATGAAAATAACACGGTAACAGATAGTTTGTTGAAGGTACCTTGATCTCTGAATTCGGATTCAGCAGAGTGTAATGCTCCTCTTTTAGTTTGTTGTATCGATCAATCACTGATTTCATGCTGATAAAAAAGGAAAAAGAACAAGATTATATTTGTCATTTGATATGCTTAAACACACAATATTTTGTCGTGTGAAATTTTGTTCAGGGATTTCATGCAAGTTATCTGAAATTTTTACGTTGACAGAGAAAATGAAATGCATGAACCTGTAGGAATTTTGAGAAGCAATTGAAAGGCTGGTCATGAATGCACATCAATGTCTGTTTTGCTTTTGAAAGTATATTTTCAGTTTATGTACTCAAACTAGAATGAAATACATGCTTTGCATAATCAGATATGTAATTAGTGGAATAATTGTTGGAGAATCAATGATGGATATGCAAGCATGATAACTTATACAGTTAAACCTTTATAAATTAATAACTTTAGGACCACCAAATCTATTAATTTAGCGAGATATTAAATAATCGATAAATTAATAATTTATTCATTATTAATTTATAGAAATATGGCTTGAAGAGAAAAAATTGCTTGTGAATAATAGTCATGCTCATCTAAAAATAATTGACGGGTTGCAAAATATTGAGTTATATTTCTTATCAGTAAACAAATGAATCAAAAGATTCAACCTTAGTGCAGATATATACAACCGCACAAATGTTAAAACTGCAGAGTTGTTGCCCGACGAGCAGATAATCGAGAGTAGAGTAAAATACGAATTGTGAAGTTGAAAATAATAGTTCTATTGTAGACTTGGTATTATTCATGCTACACTCGGTGTACTACACTTGGTAGATGAATGAGTTACAAGTGTCCTAATCTTATAAGTAGTGAGACAGGTTAATCATCCATCCACCAAGTGTATGTACACCTGATGCAGCATCTACAAGACCCTAAAAGTTTTCACTACCTTAACAAACGTCGAAGATGAGATTTAAGAACAAACGTCGAAGATGAGATTTAAGGTGACATCAAGAAACCGATAACAATTGAGTCATTTTTATAAAGTCTTCATAGATTAATTATAAAAGCACTACACATTAAAGAATTATTAATTTATATATTGCATGGGGCCTATATGGATTTTCATATATGTGTTATCATCTTATAAATTTAGCGAAATATTAATTTAGCACATTATTCCCGAGTTGGGACTATCAAAAAATATTACCTAAGCGAGGTTATTAATTAATCGAGTATTAAATTATCGAGTTTTTATTATTATTCAGTTTTTACTAAAATATTTTATTTCTTCAATTTTATTTTGTAAAACCTAATACATAGTTACTAAGAGAAATTACACTTCGTTGTCCAATTATGTGAGATTTTTTACAGTGTCAAACAAACTATTTTCTGTTACACTTTGTCATCTAATACAAGGTGTACACTTTGCCATCTAATACATCTCCTCGACGAAGTATTAAGTTGATATTTCATCACATGTTTGACACATGTTAATGGTATTGCACTTTCTAGGACATTTGGTTGGTGAAGTATTTAGCCGATATTCTATCGCTTGTGGCACATGCTAAAGATGTTGCACTTTGTAATCTAACTTTGCAATATTTATCTCTTTGCCACATCAACCTAATATAATTTAACGAAAATAGAATTTATCTCTTTGGATATACATGTATATATTTATCTCTTTTGGGAAAATAAATTTGATTTATATTAACATCAAACAATTATATTATTGGTGAATTCTTACTTTCTTGTTGAATTATCAATTCTATTATTTAATTTGACAAAGTGTAATTTCCCCTACACATTTCAAAATGCGTGTCTAATATAATTCTTATCATTGTGTGTATCATCTTGTTACAGCTGATAACATATTTCAGCATGAACCTACCACTAACTAATATAATTAAACATAAAAATAAACTCAATTTCATTTTTCAGCAAATGTAGGATTTAACAAAAGTATACTCCATCAAACATATTTTAAATTTATATATTTGTATTTTAAATTTTCAACTAAGCACATTTTCAATGTTTGCACACAAAACTTAAAATTCATTGGAAATGTTGGAAACTAAGGCTAGGATTCTTGCAAAAACAAAACTTCACTTTTTTCGCCAAAGAAAACTGTTTGCCCCAACTTACGGTTAATTATGAAAACTTTCAAAAGTACATTATTCACTCATTTTCACTTTTACATCACCAATAATATACAATTATCATTTAAAAAATCCAACTATTATCATTACATTTTTCATTTTATAGTATACTATTCACTTAGCCAGACATGTTCAATCGATCTTCAATCACATATATCATTATTTCACTATTTATTACATGAACGATCATCATTACATTTTTATGTCATCTTCAATTACGCTCTTAAAATTCATTCTTCTTATTTTAATTTTTTAAAAATTTCGAACTTTCAAATACACACACACAAATATATGTTTGTGTAAAAATATACTCATTTTTTAATACATTATCAATATAGATGAATTTTTTTGTCCCCAAGTAGTTGCTCAATGCTGAAAATATTAGTTTAGGATTATCCACATTCCTTTTGTAGGCAAGAAAGAGGTGTTTAATTTTGTTTTGTAGGACAAATTTACATTCTTCGCTAATGCTTTCCGTTCCAATAGTTTTCTATTGGAGCTTCCCTCGTTCCTTTTATTGAACATACCTAGCCAAGCCAGAAAAAAATAGAAAAATGCTTTTACAATAAATAAATAAAATATATCAAAAATCCACATCTCCAAACTAAAACCTCAAGGATAATTTTAATAGTCGATTGAGGTTGTTGTGAAAATTTTCTGATTTGCTCTATTTTATTGAGTAATTTAACATGTCCTTGCTAGTAATGCTTGTGCACAATGTTCCAATGTAATTTGTCGACAACTACTCGATATGACATGATGAAAATATGTGACTTGTGAGTAAGTTTATTTATTTCGCACATAGAGAAATAATATTTTTAATGAATTGTGTAAAAGCAAATCATTTCAGTGATGTTATGATTATAAGGAAACAAATTGTTATCTTAATGTATATTAACCATATATAGTCGACACATTTAATGTAAGTTCAGATTAACATAAAAAATGATACAATTACATTATTTAACAATAAAATATACTAAAACCTGAACCTATATAATGTTAAAACAGTTTCAAAGCATCCAAAAGCATAATCCTAAAATAACTAATGAGCAATATAATTGACTAATAATTTTTTTGGATAGATGAAAATGTGTAAAAACCTTGATTAGTAGTTATTAAGGGGAAATAGAAGCAAAGAGAAAGATGTATACTTGAGTTGTAGTTATTGCTAAAATCTCTGTTCATATTTAAAACACATCATATTCATGTGTCTTAATATACAAATGAAGCTTAAATATTTTTAATTCTAGCCAAAATATCATACTTGAAAACTAGAATGAGGGATTTTATTATTTATGTTAGATACATTATAATCCCTTTTATTAAACTTTCATTGTGAAACAATGTTTAACACGACTTTTCGTTGTACTCTTTGAAATTGAACTGAAACTAAAGATGCTTTTAATATAACAGATTATATGTGAAATAATTTCATAATTAATCTGCATGTAGAATGTATATACCATGATAATTGACTTAGTACAAATATAAACTCTACTTCTTTATTTTCTTGATTTTGTTCATTTTATATTAGATCATTTGCCATTAATTTCGTGGGGCTACATAAATGACAAATTAGTATTTTCTTTTTCTTCCTCGTGTACACATTTATGATGATGAATCAAACTGAAGTTTTTTTTAGTATAATATCATATTAATTAATTATGTGTTCTTTACTAAATACTACATTTTTACAAGGTGAATTATTTAGGCTAAGTAAGTTACTTCTATATATCGAGCTAAAAGATTGAAGGATAAATTTTTGTGAGGCAATCTTTATATAACATTTGCATGTATATAATTATATTATTAATTTGCAGTTTATTGATTTGCATCAAGTGAATGATTCATTTGTTCAGTGAAAATTTGGCCAAGAGGAAAAATAAAAGGTACTATATTTATGTTTATTAATTTTCAGTCTGATCTCATATTTATGTTTCTAGATCAGCAAATTGCACTATGAACATACAGCCATACACACACACGTGATGACACGCGCGCGTATACACAAGCATCCGTGTATTATCAACCGATCCGCTGATTGGACTTAAGGAAATAATTTTTTTTTATTTATTTAGTATTTTGAAAATTAATTTTACAAAAAAATGGTAATAATAACTACGAATTAAGAAAAACACGAATCAAGACCCAATGTACATATTTTGGAAATATATATAGTTAGTGATGATATGAACAATTTCTATGAAATTATACAAATTAATTTAGAGAGCAAATAAAAGAATATGTAAATTTAATTATCAAACCTGGTGCTTGCAAAATCATAGAACCTCCCAGTGCTGGAGAAAATAATCAATCCCACTTCAGCATCACAAAGGATTGATAACTCTTTAGCCTTCTTAAGCAATCCATTTCTTCTCTTCGAGAAGGTGACTTGCCTACTTGTCGAATTGTCGATCCTTCGAATGACAATTTTACCCCTCCCCATTTCCTTGAAGCAAAAAAATCTAGGGTTTCTTCAATTTGCGCTCCTCTTTATCTGCTGTATCAATCAAAAATAAGTCAACATTAGAATGAGAAAATATTCTTGATTTTTCTTTTTAAAGAAAAAATCATCGGTCGATCGATGATTTATGTTTAATTTTAGTTGGAAGGATTATTTTCAGAAATCTACAAAAAAGGAAAGAGGACAAGAAAAGAACTCAAAATAGGGCTTACTAAATTTGAGATCTTTGAGCGAGGGCTTAATGAAAGAGAGAGAGAGGGACACAATAACTTTGGGACAAACTATTTTGGAAGGCAACTTTATATGGAAAGGAGATAAAGTGGTTTTCAAGAAAAAGATAAGTGGTTTTCAAGAAAATATCAAAACTCCCTTACAAAACATGGAGCTGTTTGGTTTAATAAACCAAAAATAGTTTGGTGGTTTTTTAGTGGAAAATTAAATTAACCTTTTAGAGGGTTTATGCTGAAAAATGATTTATGAGCTTATAAAATATTATTAATGATATTTTGTAATGACATGAAAAAATTAAAAGTATTTCTTATGATATTAAAAGAAATAGTTAGGAACTCCTTACTAACATCTTATTTTAAGGAAAGTTTTTATACTTAAAAATTACAAAACCCTTGAAAATATTTTAACAACTTTCAATATTCCATTAAATACTTTAGAAAAAAATTATAAACTCATTCAAACACTCTCTAGCTAATTGAAAACTGCACGTCTGGATGCACGTTTGAGAGTAGTTTTTTTTTTTTGTGATTACTCGCCACGAAATAATGAGACGTATGTAGTTATTATATCAAATTAAGGCGATTTTCAACAAATTCAAGATCATTCTCTATGAAATATAGCTTAGATTAAGTATATATGTACAAACATGAGTCTCGGAAAGAGAGAGTAGTACTTCAATTTAGTATTCGAGAAAGTTAATGTAATGGCTTCCTCGTACACTCAAAAATTGAGAAGACTTAGGTGATAATTGGTGGGATGGTTTTTAAAAAGCTGTTCAAATTATTTAAAAATTTAATGTTGTTGTCTAGCGTGTAGATGAGTGACAGGTGGACCAGTGGGTTTAGGGTTCTTCCACCAGTTGAGGTCTACTATTTTATATGTAATTGATCAAGTTTTAAATAAAAGTAAAAAGTCATAAAATAAATGAAAAGGATAATTTAAAAAGGCTTAATTGCAGATTCAGTCGTGTAAATATAAAGAAGTGACATATTTAGTACTGTAATTAGTATGTAGAGTAATATTCGTGATCACATAAGTGAAAAAATGTTATATATCAATTTTGTTTTGTAAATTTTTATGTTTGTGCAATTTTGATCTCATAAGTTCTAAACTTGTGTAAGTTCGATCCTAAAAGGGTGAAATACGACATACCAATTTGGGTCAGTGATTGCACAAAAATAAAACTTATGAAAATTGCTTAAAAATTAAATTAACGGGACCTAAATTGTTACATAAGATATTTACATGACCAAATGTGTCACCGCCTTGGATTTAAAGAACCAAAATTGCTACATAAGATGCTTAATTACAAGACGAAATATGTCATTCTCGTATACGTAGAGGACCGAAATCACAATTGATTAAGCCATTTAAAAATATGAAGAAAAAAAATTGAGACGCTTGTCTAAAACAATTATAAATAAAACATTAAATTTGAGACAGGGCGGACAATTAATTTCTATTAATTTTGAACCTAAGTAAACAGTCCAATTTTCTCAAATTGGATAGCAACAAACCCTAGCTAGTAACGTCATCATGCATGTGTGAAACCAGGTGACTTAGCCCACCTGGCCACCACAAGTAATTGTGGGATGGAAGTCGAGGTTCAAATCCCCGCTCCATCAAATTGTTTGTGGGGTGGAGGTCGTGGGTTTATATCCCTACTCCATCAAATTGCTCCAAGGGCATATGCGGTAGTGAAGATTTGGTGGGAACTCATCTTGAATAGCATCCGTGTGTGGGTTCGATTCGGGAGAGGTCGTTATTAGTAGATTGGGGGTCGAACATAATTGTTCTCTTTACAGGAGGATGGTTGTACGTCCGCGAGACTCCCGTCGAACACTAGTCGGTGCGTGCACATCCCGCGGTTTACCTTGGCAAAGAACAATGAGGAGTCGGAGATGTTGTCCTCGCATAGCATAGTCGGTGGCAAGTCGGGGTCGAGTTATAAAAAAAAAAAAATCATGCATGTGTGAACCCTTAAAGAATATCCATTATTAATTAAGGGATACTGTACTTCCAATATATATATATTTTTGTTAATGATAATATATTTTATATGCCAGGATAACATGCTCACTGGAGAGAATCTTTTACTGATTATTTCATGGACCATAATTCTTGGTTTCTGATTAAAAAAATATCATGATCTTTGCTCGAAACTTTCGAGTCAATTTGTTTTTCCTAATATTTAGGTTTAATTTTAATGTGATAAAATAATTTTAATTTTTCTTCAAGACTCCCTTTTTTTTTTCAGGCCCTAAACCAAGCTATAATCATTGTGGTATTATTTGTTACAAAGGTGGATTATCATCTAATTAATTAATCACGTTTTTTTATTTATTTTACTGGCAAACTGTTAAATACGGGGATTTAATACGGTCCCACACATGAAGCGTATCCAATATGTAAGAGAGGTCAAGCCCACCAAGTGAGGTTCCATCCCAAAACCAATTGGTGATATATAGGAGGAGTAGCTCAAGTGGCTTATAAATTTGAATCTCTTCCCTTAATCAATCCATATGGGACAACTAACAAATGACATATCTCAACACAAACGGTCAATATATATACATATTTTTTTAGAGGTATATTAGGTCTAATTAATTTAGAATTTCCTTGTCAAAAAAAAAATTAATTTAGAACTTTAAATGAAAACATTAAAAGTAGTATTTAGTGAAACATACAGTGTGTTTATAATGTTGATGGTCGACACACGGAAAGTTCATTTTTTGGTAATAATCTCTTAGTGAGATTCTTACATTGATGCAAACGTTAAACTAAAAGTACAATAATAGCAAAAAGACAAATTTACTTTGGTTTAGGACTAAAGAGGTACCGCTACCTTTTTTTTACAATGGGGAATAGTAGCCAAGGGACGGTACATACGCACTTGTATGAGATTGAATCCAAATCAATCGACCCGACAATACAAATCTCTATCACTGGAGTAGTAGATCGATCTCACTAAAACCGCTTACTTATACATGTAATGAAGTTTTCAGATAAATTAGGACTTGTTAAAGTAACCAGACCAGGAGGAGACAGGGGTTGGTTTTGGGGGGTGGGGAAGTAGGTTTAAACATGTGTGTCATCATTTCTCTCATGTTGTTTGGAGTTGCAACGACTGTAAAGCATATATAGTATGTCCCACCTAAAAATACAAATTACTAATAAGGTTCATGTCGGTTCGGATATTTTAATTTTAATCTCGTATTTCATTTTACAAAATGCATGTTCAATATATAAGGTAATTTTTTTGAATCATGTATATAGTCATCAAGTTTAAATATGTTTGAGCTTAACTTTATAAAAATCTATATTTTACCTCATTTTTACATACAAAATATTATTTTGATGATAATAGTTTGTTTATGTTGGAGGTAAATCGTAATAATTATATTTTTTTTATTTAACACATAATTATTTAATTGTTTCCCATAAATATTCATTATTGGGCATAAATATAGGTCCATGAGGCCCAAGTCATTATTGAACAGTCCATGAGGTTCAGTTCACTATTTAGGTCCTACGAGGCCAACTACGACCCAAACGGGCTACTTTATTACACTGAGTCCATGCGGCCCATAAACTTATCAGGTATAAAAAGGTAATTCCTTGTTAATTTGTAAGTATTCTAAATTCATTACTTTTATTTGTTGTCCTTGGCTCTGGAATTATTCTCAATTCTCCTGCACATGCTGGCTAGAGCATCGGAGATAGAGTTGGCAGTGGGGCTGGGAATCCCCATTCACCACGGGGATCTGCCCCGAACATGGCGGGGATTCCTCGAAATTTCCCCCGTGGGGACGGGGACGGAGAATTTTTTTCTCCCCGTTGGCGGGGACGGGGATCATATTCCTCGCTCGGGGATCTCGCCTGCTTCCTCATGGAACCGTATATTAAATATATAATATATTATAAATATATCCACATTAAATATAAAAAATGACAAAATATTAAATTTATTTTATTAATAAGTGGTTTATTAGTTTTTTATATAATTTATTAATATTAAAAATGATTATTTTTATTAAAAAAATTAAAGTTTTGCAAAAAAAAAATTAAAACGGGGAGCGGGGGAAAAATTTCCCCGTTTGTCTCGCGGGGATGGGGACAGGGATTCCACGCGATCGCGGGGACGGGGATGGGATCGCTCCCCCGCCCCGCCCGCCCCGTCCCGTTGACATCCCTAATCGGAGAGGCTTTTCTGAGACAAACTCAGGAGTCTGTCTAACATTTGCTGGTATTGCAGGCACGTAGCCGTATGAAAAATTTAACGCTTCGGACAAGAAGTTGGACTAATTTGTCAGAAATCTCGATTTGAAGTGATTTGTTGTTTTTAGGAGCACAAATTAATTAGGCTACCGACATACACCAAGCACAATTTAAACAAAAAATTTGGTGTCGAACACTTTATTTGATCTCCCTAAAAACTTTGTCAAGAATCAACAAAAACGGAATTATTCCCTTTAAGAAAAAAAAACAAGTCAATCCTTTTTATTGTAAAAAAAGAAATAAAAGTATTTATTTGCAACCCTTACAATCCATGTTTCAATTGTGGCCAGAAATTTTATTCGATTCTGACGATCTCTCAGGCACATTTCATGTGCGTATGTGGATAGATTTTTCTCTTTTGTGGAGATTTACATGCCTCAAATATTAAAGTACCAATTGCACTTAAGATGATGTTGCGTGCTTAAATCTACTTATAGTATCAGGATCGAATGTGACAATTCCTTGTCTATTTTTTTTTCTTCCATTTGGATGGAATATTGCACTAGTTTGTTGTTCAAGAACCTAATATTCGTGAATGTTTGATGGGTTAAAATTGATTTTTTTGGCCCTATTTTATTATTTATGTATTTATTAAATCATTATTGTTGGGTCACAAAAATTATTAAACAACACATGAGACTCAATTCACTGATCAGTTATAGATCATGATATCCACTTTATTATACTAAGTTCATGCTACTCATCATGGGCGTAGCCAGGATTTACGGTCAGTGCAGTCAGGGTTTTTCATTTTGGTGGGATGTTTGTCGGGCCGAATTTTTTGAAAAATAGAAATTAAAAAAGACAAATATAAAGGCCGGTATATTGCAACAATGTTTTGTGGGTTTTCATATATAATCTCCAATTCTGGCTTCTCTAGAATGAACTTTTTGAATTAATCATCAAACAACTATTAATAGATTTTTAGATCCAAAAATTCATTGTAAAAGTGCTTCCAAAAATACTATTCATTATCAAGTTCGGAACATAACAAACAAGGCAATCATTCATCCACTAATTGAGCCAGATAATTCTTAATTTGTTTTGGGTCAAGAAGGTTTTATGACCTTTTTAAATTTTAGCTCAATTTTTTTATATGAATTAGACATTCGATTGAATTTTCAGTGCAGTCCAAATCAAATTTAAAATGATCACTCCGAATTTGAGTGCGGTCGATGGACCACGCTCGTCCTAAGGTGGCTACACCACTGCAACTCATCATCCCAGGTAGAAAAGGTCATTTCATATTCATTTGTAAGTAAGTTCAATTAATCTTACCAAATTACTTTTTTATGTTCTGGATTATTCTCTCCTTAAGCATTGAAGGTCCTCACTGGGACAATTCCCCCATCCGAACTTTGTATGTGTGTTGCAAGTTATATAGTTCCCACTTGAAGACTACATTGATTCTAGAGTTACCGCGCGTGACTGAATTTTTGGAGTTGGACTGTGCATTGAACTTAGACTGTCAATCTCAATTACCTTAACTTGAAGTGATGTGGAATTTTATATCCCGCTTCTTATTCATTTGTTATGAATTCAAGATCTCAATGGGCGATCTTGGCCTGATCTAACATTATTAATAAATCTCATATGTTCTCATAATTTGTCTGCGTCGTGGTGAATACATGATAAGCTTAAAGTTCCGAAACTATGTAAGTTTTAAAGTCTTGATTTCGAGTCCCACTCAGTATATAGATTTAGTAGTGGTCTCTTTCTTTCTATATATATTTTAATTCAGAATCACATTTTTTAATAAGTTGGGAAGAGTGATTAGAGAGAGAGGATAAATAACTCGGGATTTGAAATTTGTTCAACATCATTGCAAAGAGTGGGTTATATCATTTGAACTACAATCTCGTAACTATAATTCAGAATCAATAATTATAGGATACGGTGGATTGCAATAACTATTCTTAAACTTTAACCGGATTATAAAAGAAATTAATTTTCCAAAATTACAAATACACTATTAGTATTTGTTTTATTTTATAAATTTCATTATTTGAGGATGGTATTTGTAAAATAAACACAAATTCTAAATGATCACTATTTGTAATTATATGTGTCGATGGCCTAATTTGAGTCATTTTAAATAAAGTAAAAATCCATACCTTTTTTTTAAAAAAAATGTTTAGAAAACCAAACAGTTTACTTCTTCTTTTTAAATCAAATAGGAAATTTGTATTTTCTTTTCTTTTTCAAAAGAAAAAGTTGAGTCTTGTTTCAAACATGCATACTCTGTGTGCAATATTCACTCTCCAAATATAATGTTTTTAAATAAGAATTTAACTAGGCTAGATCTGTTGGAAATTTACCTCTAAAAGACATAATTTTATTGATCACTCAAATATTACAAGACACACCTCACCACAACTTCACTTAAACTCAAATATTACTTAGAAGCTTTCACTCACTTGTTTTTCTTTCTTAACTTGATACAAAATGAACCAACAACACCACCTATTTATACTAAAACTTCATCTAGATCAATGGTTAAGATTGATTCTCACCAACCTTAATCCAATGGTTATCTTTTATTTCCATCTACCACATTCACCTACCATACCAATAACTTAAACATAAAATAAGTTTATATAATGCAACACTCCCCTTTAAACTTATTTTATAATCCCAAGTGAACTTCTCAATCTTGCAAAGTCTTCATACTTCAATGGTTTGGTAAAGATATCAACAACTTGATCTTGCGACTTCACGCACTACACTTGAACTTCTTCTCGGCAATGCATTTCTCGATATAATGGTATCGAGTATCAATATGCTTGCTCCGATTATGAAATACCGGATTCTTGGCCAAAGCTATTCGACTTGTTATCAACATAAATCTCTGTTGGATCTTCATGACATGCTTAATTCTTTTAACAAATTCCTTAGCCATATTGCAGATGACTAACATATGATGTAGCGCCACGCACTCACTTCACATGTTGAAAGAGTGACTATTGGTTGTTTCTTCGATGCCCAAGTGAAAAAAGATCTCCCATGAAAAATGTGAAGCCGTTTGTACTTTTTCGATCATCAAGTATCTCCCCAATCACTATCATCAGTATCCAACTAGCTTATAATCATTAGAAATCGAATAAAGCGGACCAAAGTTGATTGTACCTTTTTAGGTAACGAAGAATTTCTCTTCGCTTTGAAATGTGGTGGTTGGATTTTCCATATAGCGCTCACAAGTCCAACTGCGTAAAGAATATCAGGCCTTGTACAAGTTAAGTACCTCAAACATCCAACTAGGCTTTTGAACAGTGTTGGATCCACTTTATTTGCTTCATCATCCTTGCACAATTTCAATCCACATTCTACTGGTGTGTTTATTGGATTGCAATCATCCATCTTAAACTTCTTCAGGATCTCTTTTGTGTAGCCTTCTTGTGAGATAAAAATCCCATCATCCTTTTGCTTGATTTCGATTCCGAGGTAGTGAGCCATCAACCCAATGTCAGTCATTTCGAACTCTTTTGTCATTGCCTTCTTGAATTCTTGGAACAAGCCTATGTTGTTCCCTGTAAAAATCAAATCATCAACGTACAAGCAAACAATTAAAACATCATTATCCTTGTTCTTGATGTAAAGAGCATGTTCGTATGGACATTTTGTGAAGCCTTTCTCTTGCAAGTATTTGTCAATTCTACTATTACATGCTCTCGGTGCTTGTTTCAATCCATAGAGAGCTTTCTTTAACTTCAAGACTTTATCTTCTTGTCCTTCAACCACATAGCCCGCTGGTTGTTTAATGTAGACTTCTTCCTCCAGTACTCCATTAAGGAACGCTGACTTTACATCCATCTGATGTATTTTCCACTTATTTTGGGCTGCCAAAGAAATTATTAGTCTTATGGTTTCTAAACATGCAATAGGAGCAAATACCTCATCATAGTCAATGACAGCTCTTTGACTATAACCTTTTGCAACAAGCCTCGCCTTGTATCTTTCAACTTCTCCTTTGGCATTCTTTTTCACCTTGTACACCCATTTTACACCGATTGCTTTATGACCTTTGGGAAGTTGAGCAAGCTCCCAAGTGTCATTTTTCTTGATGGATTTAATTTCTTCATCCATTGCATCTCCCCATTTCTTATTTTGAGTAGCTTCTTCAAAGTTCATGGCTCACAATCTGCGAACAAGGACAAAATAGGGTGAGGTTTTTGAGCTTATCGTTACCTCATAGAGCTCTCCTGGGCTCTTGACGCTCTTCATTTCTCTCAACTAGGAAAGATGGTGGTGATTGTGAAAATGATGGTGATGTTGGTGGTGTAATGGGTTCTTCTCCGATTGCTCAACAATTACTTGTTCATCATCTTCAAATTCAGGAGAACGAAGTTGTAATCTTTGGCATGTGTACCCCAATCCCATTCGCCTTCTTCATCAAAGATAACATCTCGACTGGTGATTATCTTCCCATTGATGGGGTTATATAGTTTGTAGCCTTTGGAGTTATTGTCGTAGCCGATGAAGATGAACTTCTCGCTTTTATCATCCAACTTGCTTCTTTGTTCATCCGGTACATGTACATGAGCTATGCTTCCAAAAACTCTTAAATGAGAAATACCAGGCTTTCTCCCATTCCATGCTTCTTGTGGTGTCTTGCCCCACACGCTTCTTGTTGGTGAGCGATTTGTGCGGATAAACCGCACACGCCACGCCTTCCGCCCTTAACTCCTTTGGCATTTTCTTGCTTTTGAGCATACTTGCACCATGTTGAGAATGGTTCGATTCTTTCTTTCTACAACTCCATTCTGTTGGGGGATGCGGGAACGATGAAGTGGTCGTCGAATTCCATTTGCTTCACAAAACTCGAATTCCTTCAAGTGAATTCTCCTCGATCGATTCTCATGGCTTTAATGTGAAGACCACTTTTTTCTCCATGTCGCCTTAAACTTTTTGAATGCTTCAAACACTTCGACCTCGCTTCAAGAAATAAACCCAAGTTTTTCTTGAAAAATCATCAATGAATAGTAGAAAGTAATTACTTTTACCGAATGAATTTGGCTTGATAGGACCACAAACATCAAAGCATGTATGAGCTCAAGTGGCTTTTGAGATCCGGAGTTTGACTCTTTTGGAAAGCTTTGCACGAATTGCTTCCCATGTAAACATCCTTCACAAAGTCGATCAAGATGGGCGATACAAGGTAAACCTCTCACCATATTCTTCTTGGATAGTAACTCGAGTCCTCCAAAGTTGAGATGTCCAAATCTTAGATGCCACAACCATGATGAATCTTTATAGCACATCTTGAGACACTTTGCTACATTAGTTTGAATGTTGAGCAGAAACATTCTATTTCTTGACATGGGTACCCTGGCAATCAAGTTATTCATATTGTCTCTTATAGAAAGGTTATTGTCTTTCAAATGAATATCATAACATTTCTCTAAGAGTTGTCCCAGGCACTCTAAAATATTTGTTTTCATGGTGGGTACATAATAAACATTAGAAATAAATTGATGTCTCCCATCTTTCAAGCGAATAAGGATTGTACCTTTTCCTTTTACGGCTCACCGAAAGAGACATTGCCACTTACAGATTCATCAAGTTCTACGAACATTGTTCGTCTCCCACACATATGATTGCTAGACTGTATCTAGGTACCATGTGTCATCTTGACCTTCACCGTTATCGTTTCGTCTTTAGAAGCAAAACATTAGCACCATCTTCTTTCTTTTCTTCCACCAAATTGGCTCTCTCATTAACTCGAGTATTGGGATTTCTACAATCTCTGGCGTAATGACCAAACTTTTGACAATTATAACATTGAACTTGAGATTTATCATACCTCGAGTATGAATTTCCTCTTCCACGGCCTCTTGTGGAACTTTCTCCTCATATATATAGTTGTTGTTGAAATTATTATTTGAATTCCAACTTCGTCCACGGCCATGACCTCTTCCTTGTCCACGACCTCTTCCACGTTGACTTCCATATTGTGGAAGTTTTCTTCATTCTTGGTTTTTGGACTGTCTTAAGAAGTTGATCGCAACACCCTTTTTCTTCTTCTCTTTTCTTCATGGGCTTGCGGTGAACCAAGAAGTTGTTCAATTGTCGTAGTTTGAGGTCTTTAGTTTCCTCGATGATAGTTGTAATACTATCAAAATTTGCATCCAAAGATCGTAAAATTTTCTCCATAATGACAACATCATCTAGTTTTTCACCATTTCTTTTTAGTTGATTAGAACGGTCAAAACTCTAGAAAAGTAATCGAGAAACAAGTTCACCTTCTTTCATTTGTAGTGAATCAAACTCTCTTCTCAATGTTTGTAGTCGTACCTTTTAACTTTCTCTTCCCTTGTAAGAGACTTGGAGCTTATCCCACACTTGTTTAGCAGTAGTAGCACTTGAGATTTTCTCAAAGCCATCATCATCTAAAGCTTGGTAGATGAGGAAGAGAGCTTCTTGTCTTTCTTTTTCTCTAGTCCTTCAAACTATCCTTTTTCGTAGAGGATAGTGTTGCCGTCTTTAGTTTCTTCATAACCTTTTTCCACGACTTCCCATACGTCATGTGCTCCGAGAAGTGTCTTCATTTTGATACTCCAGGTTTTCAAAGTCGTTTCCCTTAAGTTGTGGAACTTGGAATGATGCCACACTCGCCATGTGAATTGAAGATTCTGACTAACAAATGGACTGAAAAAAACAATCTTGGAATTTTTTTTTTACTTGGTCAACGGTCAACCCTTGATCAACTCGCGGTCAACTATCAACTTTTGGTCAACTCTATGAGTTGACTCAATACTCTCAACCTGATCTTACTATGTATAAAATCTCAAGAATTTTTTTTTCTGATGTGGAAGATCAGTCAAAGCTGCAACCACAGAGCATACTTAGAATTTCACGAGATTTTACAACCGTGGCTTTGATGCCACTTTGTTGGAAATTTACCTCTCAAAAGACATAATTTTATCGATCACTCAAATATTACAAGACACACCTCACCACAACTTCACTTAAACTCAAATATTACTTAGAAGTTTTGCTTCTTACTCACTTGTTTTTCTTTCTTAACTTGATACAAAATGAACCAACAACACCACCTATTTATACTAAAACTTCATCTAGATCAATGGTTAAGATTGATTCTCACCAACCTTAATACAATGATTATCTTTTATTTACATCTACCATATTCACCTACCATACCAACAACTTAAACATAAAATAAGTTTATATAATTCAACAGTTACTCATATAACATAAGTTTTACCAACGAGAAAATTGTACATTAATTGATAAAGTAATTGCAAGTTGAATACTCAAATCAAACATTTTTTATCTAGAGAAACACAAAATGGGATAGTTAGCCAATATATGCACCTTTTTTCTTCTTTTTTTTTTTTTTGGCTTTTTCTTGTTCTTGTGTGTCCAATCATAATATGACGACTGACTAACCTGCACAAAGAGTAAAAAAATATCTCTTTCTGCTCTGCCCAAATCTTGAGAGATTCCAAAAATCTTCTACCTCGGCCATTTGTAGTAATTAATTAATGAATTATTAATTCATCCTCGTATAGCACAAATAAAGAAACAAAAAATGTGTTTCCCTGGACAAGTACTCGTGGCTGGTCCATGTACTTTCTTGTTCTTTTCTTTGCTATTCTTAGCTGATTATATGTATGGATTTGCTACAATTAATGCTTTTTAATTAAGAGGCTAAATAATCTCGGGGGTTGGCATGTTGGTTGAGGGGTTGCAATTGCAACCCTGAGGTCACAGGTTCAACTCCTGACTAACGCGGAGTTTTGGGGTTGGGTTTGCCCCTCCTCCCCCAGAGATTAGGACCATCCCTGGGAAGAACGGATGTCCCATAGTCCGAAGGAAGTGTGGGATCTGTGCCCCCAGCTGGTGTGGGGATACTCTGGGTCGACAAATAAAAAAAATTAAGAGGCTAAATTATTATTAGTGGGCATTGAGTGCTGGAATCTTGGCACTTTTCCACCTCCAAGTGTTTGTTTTAGTAATATATACTTAAAATCACTTTGAAAAAGAAGCAAAGTTTTTTTTTTTCAGGTTGCTGCTATAAATTTATTAAAATTGACTTTTTGCCAATAAAGTTAGCTTAAATTATGAAAAAATAAAGTTATTTAATTTAGAACTGTAAGTTGAGGTAAAAATGAGATGTGACACCACTATTTTGGTTTCATAAGAACTAGAAATCCTCCCGTGCGATGCACGGACTGTATCTTAAGAAAAATAATTTAATTTTTTTTAGTAATTGTTGTGTTTCTTTTTTCAATAAAAAAATAAAAGATATGTATATATATAAATAATTATTTGCATGTGTAATTGTATAAACAACTATTCATAAGGAGATTTTTCGACAAATAATTAAAAGATTTGTACCAATGCTTATAAAGTTGCGTTTTTGTATTATATTACTAAATAATTAATCATAGAAAAAATTCAATAAAAAATAAAAAAAGTAGGTCCAAGAAAACTTCCTATTTTATATTATATATTGTGGAGTATGACTGTTTCCTACATCTATATTGAGGTGTTTCTAACAAAAATAGTTAAAAATAATAATATGAATTCCAAAAGGCTCAATTTCAGTGAAAAACAGTTTAACTGAATCTTTTAGTATTAATTAATAATTATTACATAAAAATATTAAAGCCACAACAAAAAAAAACACATTCGAGTAATTAAATATTCAAATATTATTTCAGATACAGACAGATCTCTATCAAAATTCTTTTTGTTTTTCTCTATGACACTAACATCATTTTTAGGAGGAGTTTCATCCGTCGTAAAGTCAATAATTATATAATTATTTGTGGCCGAGAATGAAGTAGATTGTGATTATTTGTGGCCGAGAATGAAGTAGATTATGACATATATTTCCTTTCCATAATTCGTAATGATGTATTGCCTGAAAAAAATAACAAAACAAAATAATATTTATTAGTATATATCTTACATGACATAAGCAGTATAACCAAATAATTGTTAAAGATATTCGATATCATTTGTGATATGAGACAAATGAGATGTTGTCAAATGAAATATGCTCTTCATTGAACCTTGAAAATTACATTAGCAAAGTGATCAACAATGTAAATCAATATGTACAATAATTTACAAACAAAACAAATTGCATTTAAAAATAAATATGCTATATATTAAATTTAGCAAAATTAATATAAATAATATTAAAATTGACCAAATAAATTATTGTTAAGTATGATAGTTAATAGTTAAAATCATTTAGCCCAAGTAAAATATATAATATTAAAATTGATCAATTAAATCTTATTTAGTATAACATCAAAATTGCATATAAATAAAATAATATATTGGATATTGATAATTATGCTATATATTAAATTTAGCAGAATTAAAATAAATAATATTAAATTTGACCATTTATTTTTATTAAGTAAAATATTGAACAGTTAAAATCATTTAATGAGAAAAATCTGAAATACAAAATAAATAAATGAATAACTAATTAAAGCCTAGATGATTGTTGGGCTTTTTCTAAAGTACACAAACAACCAAAACAGATACAATATATTATCATAGCCCAATCAATTTTTTTTTGGTTAAAGACCAAAGCCCATTTTTTGTTAGTGACATGGTCTGGTCTCATTTTTAACACAGCCTAAAAACCAAAAATCCTAAACAATGTCCCATAGTATATTCTCTCTCCGGCCTAGTTTAGTTTCTCTATCAAAGAACACTTGGCCGCACCAACAAAGTATGTATTTCTAGTGTTTTTAATTAGTTTCAAGGTAATTTAGTGTTTTTTATAGGGACTTTTTTAATGATTTCCATTAGGGACTTTTTTAATGATTTCCATGTTTGAGTTTTCAAACCCTTAACTTTCATTAATTTTTTTTGTAAAAATGTTCATTTCTGTATTTTTATTTAGTTGAGATGTATTATGTTTCTTATTTGTTTTTCAAAACCAAAACAAAAAAATTTAACATTTTTGTATAGTATTATTTAATTATATACAAAAAGAATGATATACATCTTTGACTTTTTTGGGTTTTCAGAACAAAAGAATTCAAATTTGCCATCTTTTTTATTTTCTCTCTTAAGAATAAGAAACTTAAACCTAATGTATGTTTAGTGTAGATCTGAATTTTTTTTTTTCTGTTGCCAAGTTCCTATTTTTCCAACTATTTTCGCATGCTAATTATTTATTGATGCTTATTTTGGGTTTTTCAAAACCAAAAATTTCAAATTGGTGAAAAATTCTTTTACATTATTCAAATTGGTAAAAAAATCTCAAAAAACTCAGATCTCTATTGTTTGTATAAGATGTATAAGGATTCTAATATGTATTAATTTTTATTTTTTGAAACAAAAATCAAAAAATGCATATCTGAGAGTTTCTTAGATGTATTATGTATTTTTTATCCTTTAATATGTTCCATAATTTTGTTCCTTTAATATTTTCTTATATTCATAGATAATCAATTGTATTTCGATCATTCAAAGTTTGATTAATGCAAACAATAGAAAAACTTTATCAAATATAAACTATTATGTTTAGGGTAATATAATATTAACATTTTTGTCGTATATATTATATTATACAATTTCTCCAAATTTAAGTAATTAGAAGCAACACTGATTCTGACATTATAGTTTTATATTTCATAATTATTCATATGTGTATATTATAAATATGTAGCTTACGATTTAGGTATGATATTTCTCTTTTGCTAATTAGGAATTCTTTAGATGTAGTTATTAAATATTATTCATAATATTTATTTTTTAAATGAAGTGTTCTGTTTTAGTATAGGAAAAAAAAACAAAAAAGATATTGGCTTTTTTCGCAATTTTTTTTTTCTAGCACATAAAATTTTCATACAATGGAAACAATATTATTGCTACTGTACTGAACTACAACAATATTATCTATTCTAAATTAGTTAGTGTCGAAGATAAATAAATTTCTCATATTGAATTAAAAAATAAGAAGACTTACCATTTGTTCCATTGCTACTCTTCTGTCGCTTGCTAGAGAATGTATTTGATCAGATAAGCTTCATTTTCCCCTTGCTCCTTTTATTTGGACTATTTCCTTATGTGTGCAATAATGTGGAACTGAACACCCTGAAATGAAATTCTTCCTCTTCTTCCTTACAGAATTTTATCTGAAAATGATAAGATTTTCTGTTTAGATATTCTAAAAAGTAACAATTTTTTTGATGGAGATGTTGTTTAGGCGCTTAATCTAATAACAAAAAGTTTCACTGGATACAAATGATTTTCATGTACAATGTGCTGAAAAAATTTTATTTGTTAGATCTTGATGGTTAGATGAATTATTGATCACTAATTAAATGAAATGTCCGCTACATTGATAAAATGGTAGTTCAGGAAAATAACAATATTCTTACCTCTGTGTTACGGAAAATACATTCTCTAGATATGAACAAAATTTTGAAACAACATTATAAGTAGCAATTGAACTTTGCACAATTGTTCAAGAAGTACTATACTAATATATGTGGTTGTAATAATTTACACCCTTTTATATAATATATATGCAATGCAGTATCAAAATTAATATATAAATGATATATTGCTTAATTTGTCTTCCAGTTAATGCACTAACTTGAATGCCTCTATGTTTGCTGATATATACATATATAGATTTAGTATGCCGGGGGCATATTTATTTTATATAAACTAATAAGTAGAAAAAAAAATATTAAAAACTCACCTTTTGTTGAATTCTTGCTTTTCTTTGAAATTGCAATGCTCAAATTCAATGTTAACAATGTCGCATCTTGCAGAATTATTTCTGTACTATTCCTCCTCCGAAAAAGTGAGGTTTGAATGGGATGGGGCATATTTACAGTTGAGTTTGCGGATGATGGAAAAATAGATTATAGTAATTCGTTTGAGATGCCCAATATTTTATATTCATTTCATATGTGGAGGGTGTTGTGATATTGGTTCTGGACTTGGAAATATGGTTGCTATTTATAATGAGTTCTCCATTATATTTCCAAATTTTGTAATCTGCAACATTCAATGTGTTAGTGATCTTTATTGTTTTATTTTTAATTATGAGTCAAATATTCAATTTAGTGTAATGATGTACTACAACTATTTGTATTCTCAAAGCAGCTTGTTCTCAATACAATATCTTGATTCGATGCAATTTAAAATTTTAAATCAATTTTTTAGTTATTTAAGAAAGCGAAATATATTAACAAAGATCTTTGGTTTGGTTTTCAATACAAAAGAAAGGGGTAGTTTCAACGCACTCCACAATTTCAAATTTTGAATGCTTTTAAATTCGATTCCCAAGACAAACAGCTGCTAGAATTAAAGAATAAATTTAATTTGAATATCAGATGCCAAATTTTTTATACAGAAGCGTTGTACTATTAGTGAACACGACTTACCAAATATGGCCTAATGAGTTTTGGCGGGATTTTGCCATATTTGGCAACTATCTTGGTTTTATATATATATAGATTGTCTCACTTCAAATTAAAAACAAATCTAACTGATCACAATCCCTAGTTATATACTTTCATGCAATTAATTATTTTCAATACATGTTACTTGGTTATTTAATTTTAATGGGACTGTTTTATGGTGTAATTGTGTCCTTATTGTGAAGTCAACCTATATATGGAATCCTAATCCAAACCACATATGACTGAATGATGGGTATGAGAAAAATAATAAAAGAAAAACAACAAATTAAGGATAGGATGGATCAAAAGAACACTAATTCCTAACAGAATGAAGACACCAAAAATGCTATTATCCTATTCGTCACTACAAAAAAAATTGTGTTTAGTGACGCTAAAATTTTCTCTTGGTAATGCTTATTAGCGTCACAATGTATATTACCTACGCTTTTGAAAGCGTCATGAGTTGCGTTGTTAAATTTGATGTCACGAAAATATCCATGACGCAAGATCTATGTGTAGGTAAATCACATTTTATGACGCTTTTATCAAATGCGTCATTATGTGGTGACACTATTTTCTGTCACAATTAATAAAAATTTAATATTATTTTAAATGAAGTTTTGCTTACGCTAAAAGCGTTGTTAAATTTAGGGACGCTATTAAGCGTCCTTAAAATTGCGATGCTTTTCAAAATTAGTGTCATTAAAATTATGACGATTTTTACATTTCTAGCTTTTGTAAAATTTATTAAAGATCAGTTATTTATTAATTAATTTTTAAAAAAATTTAAACTTAATATTTAATTTTTGATTCATTCTGAATCTACTTGCTGTTATTCAATTATACACCACATGGCTTCTATTTATTAACTCTCAAAGTTACTCTCAACACTTCAATTTTTCGATGTGGGATAGATATTCTAATTGTTTGCTTTGTGACGCTTTTTAATAAGTGTCGTTATTTTAATGACACAAACAATAAAAGTGTAAGTAAATTTTAAAAATTTATGACAAATAAAAAAATATGTAAGTAAAATAGGAAGTGTCATCAATTTTATGACGCTTTTTAATAATTGTCGTCATTTTGGTGACACAAAGAATAAAAGTGTAAGTAAATTTTAAAAGTTTGGCAACAATTAAAAAAAAATGTGTAACTAAATTAGAAAGTGTCATCAATTTTATGACGCTTTTTACTAAGTGTTGTTGTTTTAAGGACACAAATAAAAAAAAACGTAACTAAATTCTATAATTATCGTGACACTTATAAAAAAAAGTCAGTAATTTTATTGAAATAATGACACTTCAATAAAAGTGTCATTAAATTGACTAAAATACTAACGCTTTCTAATAAGTGTCACTAATTTTTATAATTAACAACGCTTTTTAAAAAGCATCATTAAATACTTATTTATAATGACGCTTTTTGGTAGCGTCATTAAATTTGTGTTGGTATAGACCATTAAAAGTTTTTATAAGCTATTACATCCTATCAGATGTTTTTAGAGCTTATAGGATATTAGATCTTATTTTTAAAATACATTGTTGAGCGTTTGGATAATATAATAAGTTAGTAATAATAATTTTATAATTAAAGTGGTAAAAGTTAATCGAGGTTGTCAAAAATATAATTAAGATCTTACTTTGAAACCAAAAGGTGGGATATCCCAACTGTTTTAAAAACATCTTATAAGATCCTAACATCTTATTTTTGGAGCTTATAACATATTATGTAAAAAAAAAAAAAATACAAACATATTTAGGGAGCTTATAAGCTTTCAAGCATATTGTAAGTGTGCTAGAAGTTTTTTCACAAAATAATTTGAGCCCCCATATTCACTACTTAAAAAATTCGATTCTGGCAATTAATTTACTTACAAAAATAATTTTTTTTTCTAAATTTTGATTTGCGTATAAAATAAAAAATATTATTTTTCTCAAACTATACTAACCAATTAACGAATAATCAACAAAGAGTTTTAGATTTGTTGGTAAATATTTATCTACAATGATTTCACTTACAATTTAAGTTATCTTAATATTTATCTACCGATTTTTCAGAGGTAAATTGATTTTTTCTTGTATTATTTTATTACAATATAAACAATCTAATTATATGTGGGATTACATTTTTTTCTTAGTCAAATTAACTTGAGTTTTAAATGGTATGAACTGTTTATCGCATTTCTCAATCATTTCAGGATGAGAAAAAAAATCCAAAGTATCTTCACTTTCATCTTTTCACATTTTTACATCATTAAAAATAGGCAAAATTGTTTTTTTAGTCTTCTAAGTGGACTGACTTGGAGCTTTAGTCCTCACTTACTAATTTGTATGATATTAGTCTCCTAACTAAATTTTTTTCAGATCTTTAGCCCTGTGACCTGCTACACCGGTCAAGTTAACATGGAATGCTGATGTGGCTTTTTTTTCTAATAAAACATTTTAATGAGCAAATTGATGACTTGGACATATAGTTGGATGATTTTGGAGGGAAACTAGGTTTTGGTATATATCAAAATGGTGGAAAAATTGATATTTAGTTATAAAATATAAAAAAACTATATTTTGAAAAAAAATTAAATAAATCATATTTTCGAAAAAAATAATATAAATTATTTATTTCGAAAAAATAATTTGGTTATGGTTTAAAACAATAATACCAAATTATTCTATAAATAATTTATTATTTTTAAAAATAATAAATTATATTTAGTTATAAATATAGTTTAACATTATTTTTTCCAACTTTTATAAATAATAAATTATTTATAGAATAATTCAGTATTATTTTTTTAAACATAACCAAATTATTTTTTTGAAATAAATAATTTTTATTACTTTTTCCAAAAATATAACTATTTAATTTTTTTCCCAAATATAGTTTTTTTATATTTTTACTTATATTTTTATAATATTTTTAACTTATTTACTTTTTGAATGTTTAAATTTTAAACATAACATTATGTTGATGTTATTGAATTTGAATAATTTGGTCATGGTTTAAAAAAATTTACTTATTTTTTTATATTATTTTTAATATTATATTGATGTTATTGAATTTGAAAAATTATTTTTAAAAGTTGATAATGTCAAAAAAAACTGAATTATTTTTTAAAGTTCAAATTTTTTTGTTAAAAACAATATTTATAACAAAATATAGTTTAAATTATTTTGAAATAATAAATTATATATAGAATAATTCGGTATTATTTATTTAAACGTAACCAAGTTATTTTTTCAAAACAAATAATTTATATTATTTTTTTCGAAAATATAACTATTTAATTTTTTTCAAAATATAGTTTTTTTATATTTTAACTTATATTTTTATAAATTTGTAATTTATTTACTTTTTGAATATTTAAATTTTAAATATAATATTATATTGATGTTATTGAATTTGAATAATTTGGTTATGGTTAAAAAATATTTTTACTTATATTTTTATATTATTTTTAATATTATATTGATGTTAATTTTTTTTTGTTAAAAGATGATAATGTCAAAAAACTTAATTATTTTTAAAAGTTGGAAAAAACAATGTTAAAAATTATATTAATAACTAAATATAATTTAAATTATTGTTTAAAATAATAAATTATTTATAGAATAATTCGGTATTATTTTTTTAAACCACAACCAAATTATTTTTCCGAAACAAATAACTTATATTATTTTTTTCGGAAATATAATTATTTAATTTTTTTTAAAATATAGTTTTTTTACATTTTATAACTAAATATCAATTTTCCCACCATTTTGATACCAAAACCTCGTTTTCCTCCAAAATCATCCAACTATATGTCCAAGTCATCAATTTGCTCATTAAAAAATATTTTATTAGAAAAAAAAGCCACATCAGCATTCTAGGTTAACTTGACCGGGTATAGCAGGTCACAGGACTAAAGATCTGAAAAAAAATTAGTTATGGACTATCATACAAATTAGTATGTGAGGACTAAAGCTACAGGTCAGTTATTTTGCCTTAAAAATAAATAAGTGAATCCTTTGAATTTTATTCCTCAGTAACAAGAAGAAAATATGATAATGTTAAAAGTTAAAATCCAATCATACAGCGGGATCAACCGTACTACCGTAGGTTGTCCTAAGAGCATCTCCAAAGCACCCGGCATTTCCCCCGCAGCCACTACTTCCGTCAAATTGATATCTCCAACCGACCGCTAGACGCTACGTTTTTGTCAAGGGAGTGAATAGTTGGCCGCTAGATGTGGTGTTGCGCTATTCACTTCTCTAAATATTTTTTCTTTTTTTTTTTTTGATTTTTGTGTGTTTTACATTTTCTCTTTTTCTTTGTCATTTTTGTTTAAAAATTGTTAATTTAATTTCAACTTCATACACATATTAATTATATATGCAATAAAATTGTAAAATTGATTTCAACTTCATACACACACATATACACACACATAAGATAACCTAAAAAACATCAAATACAATAAAATTATAATAACCTAAAATACTTATAAAAATAATAAAATATAAAGAGACAAAACACGAAATACATAATAAGATAACTCGAACCTACAATACATTACTTGTTTTAGTAAGGCCCAAGTCCACCTCCCGATCCTCCAAGATCTTGAAAATAACCCCCAAACATTTCAAAATTATTACTAGTCTTTGGTTGATGTAGTTGTTCTTCTCTTTTCAGTATAATTCTTATATGTTCTTTCCGAAAGTACTTACGTCGATTGGTATCTGAAATGGTGTCCAAATCTATCATTAAAATTTTATTTTCGGCTTCCCACTGGGTTATTTCTACCAATCTTTTTTTTGCTTCAACATTTTGCCTTTGTGCTTCAATTTTTTATTTTTGCACCTCAACAACACAATCTTTTTTTGTGACTGAACTCTCCAATAAATCTCGTAGTTTTTGGTTTCCTTCTCTAATCGTGCTTAGAACGACAGACATATCTTCGTTTTTTTTCTCTTTAATTTGGCTTTTTTCTTCTCTAATTGTGCTTAAAGCGTGCTTTTGGAGTTCTCCAAAATTGGTTTGCAATTGTTGCAAATCCAGCACGTTATTGGAGCAAGAATGATTTGGAAGATATAATGATTGCGTGCATTATAATGCACAATATGATAATAGAGGGTGAACAAGATCTTGATGTACCAATCCAAGCTTCGAGAGAAGTACCAAGTCTAGATGTAGAAATAATGATGGATGAAAATATTCAATTTCAAGCATTTCTTGTACGATATAAAAAAATTAAAGACAAAGAGGCACACATGACACTTTGAAATGCGTTGATTGATCATTTGTGGGAGGATTTTTCAATTTAGAAAATTAATTGATGTTATCATATAATTTATGCTTTTTCATCATGTAATTTATACTTATTGTTGAAACTTAATTCCTCTAAATTTTCCTCAAAAATAGTGTTAAAGTTACACAAAATTAGAGGCAAGGGTTGGAGATGCTCTAACTACAAGACCCAGAGGACTATTGGGCTTTAAAGTGTGTGAGGCGCAATAGGTGTGTTAATGGGCCGTTCAGGTATTTGTGTTTTTATAATGGACATAATTAGTCTACCTGCCCAATGGTTCCCAAAAAAATTGATTGGAGAAATCTGCTGTTTGAGAAGGCCCCACGCCCCAGCCACCATATTCCTTTGATTGAAGAAAATTTGACAATTCAGGAACTATAATATGATATAGTATTAGGGATCAAGTTTAGATCATTTATGATTGTTTAACTAATTATCACACGAATAAAAACACTAAATTTTATTAAAATTATTTATGTTACATATATGATATAAAAATATAATTTTGTTGAAATGTATACAATTGAGGTGAAAATTTGAAGTTTTAAACTATTTTTTAATATGACAAATTATTATAAAATTATTGATTTAATACAAAAAAGGAGCCAAAAAAGTGTGAACATTGCCGTACTTTTTTTTTTTGAGTATAATGGGGGAACTTGGGGAGGGGACACACGCACTCGTATGAGATCGAATTTGGGTCATTCACCCTTACAACATTGCCGTACTTATTAATCATTAAAAGCAATTTGCTCTCCAAATTGGTGTCGGAAAGGGCCCAATTTTTAATCATACATAAATGGTAGTAGTTAAGATTTCATAAGAGACTAGGTCATAACAAATCATCAAATCTAAAATGAGATTGGGCAATTCATAACTGATTGGCTGAAAGCAGAAATCTATTGGGCCAGCAGCCCTTTACAATATAAACTAGTCCCAGACACTGGCCCACCCCCACCCCAAATTTATTTTTCCAATTTGAAATTCTTCTCCCTATATCCTTCCCACTAGGGCGACAATCGGATCGATCTGAGCTTTTGAGAATTTGAGTTTGACCCGTTTATTATCGAGTCAGGCTCAAACCTGAATTTATCAAATATATTGATGTCTCATTAATTTTTTCGAGCATAATCAAGCTTAAATGAGCTTAGTAATTATCAATTATAAATTAAACTATTCTTTAATTTATTACAAAAATAAAATTATATATATCTAAAAAAAAATCGAACTTAATCGAGCCTAAAAGAGCTTAGTAAATATCAATTATAAATTAAATTATTGTTCAATTTATTACGAAAATAAAACTATAAATCTAAAACACATAATATATCTATTAAAATCTGTGATTTTGTTCAAATAAATAAGTTTATTCAAAAAAAACCTCTCCGGATGGATCAAGGTAAATACGGACGGCAGTGGTTCTGAAACTACAGAGGCTTCTTTCGAGGCTGTTTTGTGGATCATTGCGGTGTCGGTTATGCATTTGAGGCAGAGTTGATGGCGGCTATGTTGGCCATTAAACTATGTGTTTATTAGGGGATGTCGACAACCTTGGATTGAGTCGGATTCGACTTATGTGGTGGATCTTTTTCATAAGCATTCTTCTTCTAATCATTGGCGGCACTTGGGTAAATGGAGATACCCTCTTCATTTGATCTCTCAAATGGAGTTAGTGGTTTCTCATATTTACCGTGAAGGCAATTAGGGGTGTCAATTTCAAATCCGACACGCAAATCCAACACAAACCTAACACGAAATTAATAGGTATGGGTCCAGGCTTCATGGGTCCGGGTCGAAAATGGATCGAACCCGAATAACCTGCCAATTAAACAGGTCGGGTTCGGGTCAACCTACTATGACCCATTTAACCCGTCTAACCCGTTTGTGAATTAAAAAAATTAAATAAATAATTAATTGTAAGAAAAAATAACAAAGAAGACATATCATTAAAACTTAAATGATAAAAACTCCTTAATTATGTATTTGTTATTAGTGCATGTCTTTTTGAATATTGTCCTTAAAATATGATTAGTATGTTATGTTATTTATGCAATTATGTTATTTCTTTTTGTATGTTGTGAGTTGTGATATTTTTTTATTGTTTGAATAGTGTATGACAGTGATTAATTTTAAAAAAATAAATTTATTCAGTTAAAACTATTAAATTTATATAAAAATAATTTTATTAGACGGGTTATGTGGGTCGGGTCTGGGTTACCTGTGAAATAAGCAGGTCGGGTCTGGGTTCAAGATTCTGACACGAGTAATTAAACAGGTCGGGTCTGAGTCGGTTGTTTCTGACACACGAACCTACGAACCCGGACCCAATTTCTAATTGACACCCCTAAAGGCAATCGAGTGGCAGACTTATTGAGTAAAAAGTCGTAGTCAGAGACATGGTGGGGCGTCCCTCTAGTGGATATTGTGTCCCTTCTTAAGGAGGATTATGTTGGAAAGTCGACTTATAGATTTGTTAGATAATACGTCCATGTGTTTTTTGCTTTACCTTCCTGGACGTTTATTTATGTATTATGGGGCCAGAAGGGTGAGTTTTACCTTGGGAGGTTTTAACGAGACCCCAAACATTTAGCTATCTGGTCGGGTTGTGATCAGTGAACTTTTCTTTCTGGTTTGCTTTTCGACTTTTTTCCTTAAGCTACCTGGTCGGACGGTTTGTGATTGGGAATACTCTTATCTTTTTTAATGCATTTTTTATATATTTAAATATTTTTATATTTATCATAAGTAAATGTATAAAAGTTAATATTAAATACGAGTTTGCTCACGAGAGCTAATGAACCGAATATCTCTAAATTTGAGTCTGGTTCATTTATATTAACGACTTTATTAAACGAACTCAAACAATCTTTTATCGAGTCGAGTTACAAATAAATTACGAAGGCCTTGATTCATTTGCAACCCTATTTGCCACAATCTCCAAACTGGAATAATTAGCCGGCCAATTGCAGTTATGTTCATTTTGAACTTTTCTTCCTACAGCTTACATGTATAACTGAAATAATTGTATTGGGGAAAAAGAAGAAGATTGAGACGTACGAGTTACAATTTAAATTTTATGTAATAAAAAAATGTTTTGCATGGCCTTTGAATAACTTCGCATGACTTTCTAGAAAAGACAAGTCTTGTTTTACTGTGTAAATCTAAATCATGGTGTCATTTTATTGAAGTAAAACATTTTTATTGAAAAGTATCATTTTCAGAAGACTGATCTACATTAAGTCTTGGTTTATGGTAATCCCGCGTAGCTGCACTTGTTGACAGAACGAAAAACCACTGAATCTTTTAGGAAAAGGTAAAATTAAGGACTGCTTCAATGAAATTGCAAAGACTTTGTCATCCTTGTTCAACACTTATATGCACATATCGCCAACTGTTTGATAAAAGTCCTCAACCAAATTGTCTACAATGGATGCTTCAATTTTCTCCTTTTTCTTCTTCTTTTCCTTGATCCCTTTAACATTTTCATTGTCCTTCAACCTATCCACCATCGGCCCCGACCATGTCGGCCGAGCCATAAACGTCACTGGAGATGCTTACATCTCGAACCAAGGCATTCAAGTCACACCAGACGAGCGGAACATGGCGTTGGTCGAACGGGCCGGTCGAGCCACGTACATTGAACCACTCCACTTGTGGGACAGAGCATCAAGAAACCTGACAGATTTCACAACCCATTTTTCGTTTGTGATCGATTCGAGTGGTAGCAATAGTTATGCCGATGGGCTAGCCTTTTTCTTGGCTCCTAATGGCTCTAGCATCCAATCTTGGTCTTATGGTGGTAGCCTTGGTATTGGAAATGGTGATATACCAGCAAATTCATCTTCGAATTCGTTTGTTGCAGTTGAATTCGATACGTTTCCCAATGGTTATGATCCTTCTGTCCCACATGTTGGAATTGATGTTAATTCGATGAGATCTGTTAGAACTGCCATTTGGCAGAATAATATTACTCTGGGGATGCAAAATGATGCCTGGATTAGTTATAATGCTAGTAATACAACTCTCAGGGTTGATTTTACGGGTTTTTCGAGAAACAGAACGTGGCGAGATAGCCTCAGCTATGAGGTTGATCTTAGAGATTACTTGCCTGAATATGTTAGTTTTGGATTTTCAGCTGCAACAGGGGATTGGTTTGAGAAACATAATATTAAGTCTTGGGAGTTTTCTTCAAGTTTACAAATTAATGTTAGTTCTGAAGAGATAATTCCAATTCCAGGGCCTGAGCCTGGAATTTCGATCGGTGGAGGAAAGAAAAATAAAACGGGACTAGTCGTTGGATTGAGCGTTGGCTTGTCGGTAGTCGTTTTTGCATTGGCGTTAGCAAGCTATTGGTTATGGAAAAAGAAGTATAAGAAGGGATCAGGAGATGAGGATTTCTTTGATCCATATATGGATGTCGAATTCGAAAAGGGCACTGGAGCAAAAAAGTTTTCGTATGACGAATTGGTTTTCGCCACAAAGAATTTCGCGGAGGAAGAAAAGCTTGGGGAAGGAGGTTTTGGTGGGGTTTATAGAGGCTTATTGAGAGAAACAAATTCATATGTTGCTGTAAAGAGGGTTTCCAGGGGATCCAAACAAGGCCTAAAAGAATATGCATCAGAAGTCAAGATTATAAGCCAATTGAGGCACAGAAATCTAGTCCAACTCATCGGTTGGTGCCATGAAAGAGGCGAACTATTACTCGTTTACGAGTTCATGCCAAACGGAAGCTTGGATTCTCATTTATTCAAATCCAAATCGATATTACCCTGGGAGGCGCGATATAAAATCGCGCAAGGATTAGCATCGGCTTTGTTGTACTTACACGAGGAATGGGAGCGTTGCGTGGTGCATAGAGATATAAAAGCTAGCAACATTATGCTCGACTCAAACTTCAACGCTAAACTTGGCGATTTCGGTTTGGCACGACTCGTGGACCACGAAAAAGGATCACAAACGACGGTTCTTGCAGGGACAATGGGCTATATGGCTCCAGAATGCGTTGTAACTGGCCGGGCCAGCAAGGAGAGCGATGTTTACAGCTTCGGAATAGTGTTATTGGAAATAGCATGTGGGAGAAGACCAATTGAGCTCAATAGGCAAGAGAAAAATCAAGTTGTATTGGTGGAGTGGGTTTGGAGGCTCTATGGTACGGGGAATTTAATCGATGCGGTTGATCCAAGTTTAGCAACAGAATTCGATAAACGAGAAATGGAGCAGTTGATGGTTGTTGGTTTGTGGTGTGTTCATCCGGACAGCGGTTATCGGCCTACGATACGACAAGCTATCCATGTTCTTAATTTTGAAGCTCAGTTGCCTGTTCTTCCTTCGACGATGCCCGTACCGACGTATTTTACGCCTACGTTGAGTGTGGTTAATGGTTCGGACATAGTTTCTGGTGGTGTTAGTGATTCTGCTTATAGTAATTATAGTAATTCTTCAAATTTAACCTCTTCTTCTGCAGGTTCTTCTACTGCACTTTTAAATTTGACTGCATCTTGATTAGTAGTGATTGTTTTTTGTTTGGTTTGTTTGGTGTGTGAATTGAGAAGCATTAGCTGTATGTGTATGTATGCTTCCAAAATCAAGGTTACAAGAATTTTCCTCCTTTTATGTGTTGAAGTTTAAGAATGTCTAGCTGAAAACATTGGTATCCAAATATTACTACAGATAATTATTTGTTATTGTTAGGAATATCGAAATATTTCTTCATTCAAGCTAAATATTTTTGAATTGTCTTCACAATTTAGAGCAAAATGGAGGCCTCTTCTATTGGTTGATCTCACTTCGAGGGGTTGGCAGAGCTTATAAGCTCTTGATAACATCTTATAAGATGTCTGAGGGCTTATAAGTTCTTTAAATTGAAACTTTTTAAAGAAAAATCTTATAATCTCACAAAATAAGATGTTACGAGCTTATTATAAGTGGTTTTTAGAAAAAATGGGGAATCCCAATTATTTTTTCAAAATAAGATCTTATTTCAATAATCTCCCTTAGTTTTGACTATTTTAATTACAAATTGTCATTACTGATATCTTAAAAGCTCCACAATCTTATCTTTTTTTTTGAACAAACCATTTATCTTATTCAAACACTTCAACTTCTTATTCTTAAAATTAGATCTAGCATCTTATACGCTCTAAAAACATCTTATATGATGTATGAGTTTATAAGATCCTCATTGATTCAGGGGTTTTAGTGCTAGTTCCATAAGCTATTGAGATTGATCCTATTTTCACTAAATACACAAACCAAACAGTAACTCTACTACGAGTAAAATATGTTGGTCATAGGTGTGGCAACAACAATTCTCCCGTAGCGTGTGGTCCAAGTTACAGTCGAATGGCGTGGGTGCTTGAGAGTCGAATGGCGCGACGTCCAGTAGAGCCAAGTCACAGTCGAATGTCGTGTGCGCATTCTTTATCAGTCTTAGGTAATGTGGTAGCGCCCAAGATCCTGCAGAGTAGATGTAGTTCGTCCTCATTTCACTTTGCTTGCAATAACCCCATTAGCCCTGATTGCCAAGAAACAACGTTGTACCTCCAAGGCTTTCCAACGTTACCCAGAAAAGTTCAAGGAATTTCATGTCGGAAAACCGCAACATCCTCCACAAGATCAATCGATTTTCTTGATATATTGAATACCGACAAGATTTCCCCATTAGATTCGATTAAGTATTCCCAGAAATCCAGAAATGCCTTGAAATCCAGTTAGCTGTGATTCAAAAAACAAGAATAATTGTCCTTAAACAATTATCTTCTCAAGATTTGTACGATCTAGATGATAATCTATATGTTTTGTGTTGCAGCTTTCTTCCCATACAGATGTATGAAAATCCATTGGTTTCCAAGTGGTTTAACATTGAATATTTGTTTCTATGAATAAACAATCACATACGTTGGAAATGAAATAAAGCAGTTACTATCCCCTGTTTGTCCATACGTTAAAATCTCTTCCAAGTGAAGCCATAATAAATTACATAAGAAAATAAAACCATATCCAGGACAAAAAAAATGAAAATAAAAGCATGTTTTATGAAATTTAGAGAGGTTTTTTAAATGTTTTTTATTCTTTTTTTACTTATGAATGAGAAAAATGTAAGACGGAATCAAACATTAAGTGGTTTTTTTTTAATTAGTTTTCAAAAGTATCTGGTTTTTTTTTGGTTTTGTAATTAGTCCAAACTTCAAGTGGTGTTTTGTAAGTATCCCTAACTAGTAACTATTTTCAAGAATAAAATTCTCAAAATCTTTACTCATCAAACACGTACTTAAAAAACACGTACTTAAAGGCGAATCGTTTGGTAACCTAGTGATAAGACGTGTGTAAAAGCGGATGGGATCTTCTATTCTAGGATGGTGTTTCATCTCTTATTCCACCGCACAGATGATTGACACGTGTATAGGAGTTATCATATTAAACCCCCACAATTTAGGCTTGATTTATGCTCCAAAATTTATATGGTAACTTTTATACACATGTCAATCATCCGTGTGGTGGAATATGAGATGAAACACCATCCTGAAATAGGAGATCCCATCCGGTGTAAAATCCAAACGGGCCAATTTTATTTAATGTCTTAAACCAGCTAAGCTCGAAATAAACCCACTAACTAAAAGAGCTTAGTTGAGCTTCTAATTGTTTAATTATATAACCCAACGTACATGTATTATATATTTTATCTGCATATATAGTAATTTTGGATGATTTTTAGGTGAATTTATTGAGACATTGAATCTTTATAGTACAAATAAAATATTCGTGCTGCCAAAAATGTCACCTAAGTGTTTACTATATGCCTGTGGCCACCAATCGAATTCTATTATTTTTACTAAGTAAATATTCATTTATATTTGGGATAATTACAAAAGCCCCCCTGAGGTTTGGTCTAATTAGAAAAAAACCCAGAGTTATTTTAAAATTACAAAAAAAAAAAACTCAAGTTTGATTTTTGTCTTAAATTTAAGGAGGTAACTGTAATATTTTTGGAAATATCAAGGGGTTTTCTAAAATATTTTTTATTTATGAAGGGAGAAATTGTAAGATTAATCAAACCTCAAGGGGCTTTTTGCAATTTTAAAAAACTTATGGGTCTTTTTGTAATTAGCCTGAACCTTAAAGGGTTTTTTGTAATTATCCCTTTATATTTTATTATCTTTATCAATATTGGCCTAACATGAATGAGGATATCTCACAGTTTGAGATGCACGAGGGAGTTAAGAAAATAAAAAATTAAATAAAATATCACGTGAGGTGTTGAAAGACGAAGAAAAAGAACAAAGTACCGTTTATTTTCATTCTTGGAATTATTAGAGGTTGGGCAATTGTTCAATACACAAAATATTAAGTTAAACTTGTAAATAATTCATATATCCATAAATTATAGTAAGAAAATTAAATTTTTTGATGAGACTTTTGATAGCCTTGAAGAATCCTTATTGTCATGCAATCTCTTTTTTCTCATTTTTTATTTACAAAAAAAAAATTAGAAAAATCATAGTTGGAATATGGATAGGGGAGATAATTTGAGGCACGGCATGATTGACTGATACGGACACGACACGAAATTATAGGGTTTGGGATGAGGCTTATCGGGTTTGGGCCTTTATCGGGCTGACACGATAAAACACGATAAAAATCGGGTTGATATCGAGGTGACACGATAAAGCACGATAATTTTTTTAATTATGTAATTATTTATTTATATGGGTAATTTACTAATAATTAACTATTTGTATTTGACTATTTTCATTAATAATTTAGTAGAATATATGTTTTAAGTATCAAATATAAAGAATGTAAAAAAATCATAAATTTTATTTGTTAACAGGCCAAACAAGCTTACCTAAATAATTTTTTTAATTATTGGTGATTGATTATTTATATGGGTAATTTATTACTAATAACTATCAATTTTGATCATCGTGTTTTTAGTGTTTTTAGCGTGTTGTGTTTGTGCTTAAGTTCCAGGCCTATTAAGCTTATTGTGACGTGTTCGTGTTAGAGTTTATTGTGTCTTGTTGTTATCGTGTCGGCCCTATAACAGCTCGGCACAAACGATTTGCCTTATTTGTCTTATAAATATTATATTACATTTATATTGTTCATTGGTTGCTATTTCTTTAATTTTATGTTCGTTTGGGATACTCTTTTTTTCCAAGGTAAAACCTTTTTTTTTATTTGGATTTTAATGAAGCCCCGATTTAGATAATCGATCGTCTCGTGGTCATCTAATTTTCGGTACTTCAGCTACCTACATTGTAATTTGTAAGTAGCACATTATTTTTATGGGTGGCGCTATTTGCACCCCAATATTTGATTAATACACCACATTTCTACATACACCTCATCCCTATTTTACAAACTCATCTAATTACTAAATACATCACACCTATATTTCCAATTTTACCCTCCAAACTAAAAAACTATACCTTAAAAAATCAATTTTTTTCGTGAAAAAAGAGAAACAACTTTTTTGGGAAAAAAACGCTGTTTCAAGCGTTTTGGGAAAAAAAAAAACAGCTTTTTTCGG
Source organism: Rehmannia glutinosa (assembly GCA_016081115.2). Taxonomy (NCBI): domain Eukaryota; kingdom Viridiplantae; phylum Streptophyta; class Magnoliopsida; order Lamiales; family Orobanchaceae; genus Rehmannia; species Rehmannia glutinosa. The sequence goes on from JABTTQ020001095.1 coordinate 269,061, forward strand.
AAAAAAAAGAGCTTGAAAAAATCAGCTTTTTTTGGGGGAAAACATCTTTTTCTCGGAAGAAATCAGCTTTTTTTCGAGAAAAAAAAACTGGAAAAATTCAGCTTTTTGGGGAAAAAATTGTTTCCAACGTTTTTTTTTGGAAAAAACATCTTTTTTTTCGGGAAAAAATCGTGGAAAAAATCAGCTTTTTGGGGAAGAAAAAAAAGAAATAGTTTTTTTTTTGGGAAACAGCTTTTTCTCGAAAAAAAAAGCTGGAAAAATCAGCTTTTTTTGGGAAAAAAGAGAAACTGTTTTTTTTGGGAAGAAAAGCTGTTTACAGCATTTTTACAAAACAAAATAGCTTTTTTCGGGAAAAAATCAGCTGGAAAAAATAAGCTTTTCTCGAAAAAAAAGCTGGAAGAAATTAGTTTTTTTTTTTGGAAAAAGAGAAACAACTTTTTAAATTGTTTTCCAGTGTTTAAATGGGTGTATTTATACTGTTTTATTTTATTAAGGGTATCATAGTCTTTTTAACTTATGTCATTTTGTAAATATTGATAGTAGGGTGTATTAATCAAAATCTTGGGGCAAATAGGGCCATTCTTTTTTTATTTGATTAAAATTTCAAACCGACTTACAACAGCTTAAAGAGGTACCGAAGTTTTTCAAAAAAATAATTAAATGATTCGCAATATAGTTTATCTGACACATTAAAGTTGCCGTTATTGTAATCAACTCATAATTATCAAAAATTATCCCCAAATGGTTGCTATTCGCGTCACCGAGTCATGTTTGTATTTAGTTTCGAGTTAAATTCAGATTATATTTAAAATACATAAAAAAATAAATAAAATATAAGATATTATATCTTAAAATAAATTTATAAAATTGTGTCAGATTCGTGTTAGTCGTATTTGTGTTTAGATTTTTCATGTTCGTGTTCAGATTTCTGTCAGTAGCTTTCATTCGAGTTTGTATTGTATTATCTGCCGGGGGTTGAGGACCCCACCAAATTTCCCTGAATTAATTATCCTCCCAATATATTCTAAAATTCAATTCCTCTAATCATTTATTATCCAAAGCTGCAAAATTCATTTTTCCTTGGACCTTTTCAGCATTTTCCTCTATTTTTCTGGCTATAGCCCGTTGCTGCCACTGATAATCAATCCTCGTTCTCTGTGCCCACGTTACAATCTTCTCAATCCATTCCTCTCTCTATCTCTATATCTTGAACCAAATTTGATTACTACCAAAGAACAAAGTACTGTTACTCAGTATCAGTATAGTGTTTTCTGCATTGAAGAAATTATTGCTCGCATGCAGATATTTTTTCGTATTTACCGTTTGCTAATTGTATGCTCTGATCTTGGATTCCGTAAGGGTTTTCTGAAGTTCCTTTTCGGAGGTTTGGTTTTAATGGATTGTGTCACGTGTTTGAAGCATTTAATCCTGGATTATGAACTTGGATGTGGGTTTTTCCTGTTTGGGGATTTTAAGCAGGTTTCTAGATTTTTGTGCTTATTTTTGTTGTTTGGTTTTGGGATGCAATTTTTGTGCTCTGATAGGTTTTCTAGGGTTTTGGTTCGGTTTTTGTGCGATTTGAGAGGGAAACCAGGGGAATTGAAAAAAGGATTTCGTTTAAAAAATGTGATTGATGATGGAAAATTTGGGGTGTTCAAACCCTTGATTGATAAAATGGAGGAGACTAGAAAAGAAAATTCAATCCCTGATGAAGAAATAAATACTGATTCTGATGATGAAAATAATGAAGATGATGAAAATGAGTATACAGAGGAAGACGATGAATGTGATGTTTCAAAATTGAGGAAATTGTTAAAAATTGAGAGGCGCAAAGCTAATGTAGCTTTAGCAGAACTTGCTAAAGAAAGAGCTGCTTCTTCTTCAGCAGCCGAAGAGGCAATGGCGATGATTTTACGTCTTCAGAACGAAAAAAGCTCGATCGAATTGGAATCGAATCAATACAGGAGATTAGCTGAGGAGAAGCAAATCCATGATCAAGAAGTGATTCAATCATTGCAATGGCTCGTTTGGAGGCACGAATCCGAAAGGAGCTTATTGGAAGATGAGCTGAAATCGTGCAGGCGGAAATTGAAGCGTTGTTGTTCGAATGAGGAAACTGAAGAATTTGAGGAAGCTCAGAGTTCTTTCAATGGTAACATTTTGGATGCTCTTGAAAATGTGCTTTATAGCTCTCGTGATGCTAACTTTTCACCTCAGTAAGTTTCTTGTTTACACTCTTGTAATGGAGGAATCAAGAACTGAATATACTAATAGCATTTTACTAATAAGAAGATGATTTTGTGTTAATTGAGAAAAAACATCATCATGTATATATTTGCTGGTCCCCTACAATCTTTTGTTAATGATTGGGTTTTAGTATGGAAAACATAATCTTTTTGGTGTTATTAGTATATAGATTAAGATGTTTTAGAGTTTGGATTATCAATGCTTAGTGCGCTTGTGGTCCTCAGTCCTCACAAATCCCAGTTTTTTTTTCTTTTATTTCACCCTTTTCTTTCTTTTGTGTTGGGGGTGAAGATAATTATGGTATGTTGTAACTTGTTAGAAAATAAAGTGTCTAGTTTCAAGAATTATATTGGTTTTTAGATATTTATTTTGGGCTGTCTTGGGAGTATAGCATATACACTTGCTGTGGAATTTTTTCATATTTGTGAAAATCAAAATTATGTTTTTCCATAGATTTTGGTAGTGAAAAGGTGGTTTGATAAATTACAATATTTGCATATGTTGTTGTGACATAGGTAGAAAACATCAATGCAATTAATCAAGCTAAAAGTTTAGTTTGTACTAGTGTGGATACTTTTTGATCATTTGCTTGCTTAAGGGTGTGACAATAAAAAGAAGAAGATGGTTATAATACCTACTGCTTAGTAAACTTGCTCATTTTTCGGTAAACTGAAAATTGTAGAAGTTTTTAAACCTACGGTTTATGGAAAGTGTTCGTGGAAGCAAATAACGGAAATTGTTCGTTTTTAACAATTCTCTGTTTGATGAAAGGGGGGGTGTTTTCTGCCTGAGGTATCCTGTGAAATACTTCACATTCTGCTATCAGAGATTATATTCTATTATTTAACAAACTTTCATTTGATTATTATATCATCACTAAAGTAGTCTCTTGTGCTGCTGTTGTGGAATAATGTTTCTGTTGATACAGCTAGTTTACATGCCATTTTTTGTGCTAAGGGAAGTATAGAATATTTTGTATCTCCTGAGAAACTCGTTTTCATGTCATGATTCGAGTAGCTGTGTTCATGTCATGATTCGAGCAGCTACGCTTATTTCCTTCTGAAAAAAGAAATAAAAGCGCGATGGTTGGGACCTATTTAGATGTGAAAGAATATGAGTTTTCTTTTACTTAAAACGCTTATTGTTCATTCAACGACCAACGTATATTTATTCCATCTACATTTTCGGAAAAATTTCAACATGATCATATTTAATCTAAATATAGATCCATGATTTCGCTGTAGTTCTTACTACATTTTTTTCATGTCTATAACGATTTGGAATCTTCTATTCCAAATCATGGTTCATCTTATGTTTCAATACACTCAGTCGAATGTCACGTGTATGAGTTGTTGTCATTATTATACACGTGACATTCATATGGTGTGTTGAAACACCTGGCATTCATCTAATATATTGGAACGCCATGTGAATCACCATGAGAAATAGAAGATCGAATTGGTCTATAACCTTGTTTTACTTCTCAAACTTGTTGAAGGTGATCTAATTTTTTTTTTAAAAGAAAAAAAAATATTTTGAACTACAATTGCTTTTGAGTACAAAACACTTAAAGGTATTTTTCTTAACTTCTAAGTATAGATGGTATGAAACTTGTGTATGATGAACAAGTGCAACACCCACATATAAAAGTATACCATTTATGAGAGATATGTTGTCTTACCAATGCTACTAATGTGACTTTGATGAAGCAAAGTTTTTTGTTGCTATTGTATCATTTAACAACAATTTGGTACATATAAAGAGAAAAGTGGAAATTAATTAGGATGCAAGACTAAAATATGCCTTTATTTTCACAAGAACTTTGCGTATAAAATTGAAAGCCTCACCCATTCTAGATACAAACAATTTACATATCAAGCGCCACACAATATCACCAAAGTAAAATTTATTTTACAAAGAAATTTATTGGTGAACTGTGTTTGGCAAGAAGGATAATAGTCCACGAAAATGACTGTTGTCAGCCCAATTTCTATGTTTGCAAATTTTGCTTAGGGCCCATGACAACGCTTCCAGCCCACCCATTAATTTATGCATATATTTGATAATGAATCCCAACTTAGGGGGTAATATTACATAATACTTTGATTTCTCATTTTACAAATTATCAAACTTGTCCATCACTCTCAATGTAGAATGACATCTTTAATTTTGTATATGTTTTTCAAACTGGGGGAAAATTAGACATTTCACAATATTTATCTTATTTGTCAATAATGCCAAATACAATCTTATACAAAGTTATATAATCCATAAACAATGCAATTTTATCCAATCCTAAAAAATTATCCAATCCCGTCAACTGAGGCAAACGAGCCCTCGCCGGGCAAGATGCCTAATATTTATAACGCTCTGGCTCTCTCCGTTCTATCCAATAGACAACTATTTATTTGCTAAAGTTCAAAGGCCAGTTTGAAGAAGGTCCAATGTCCAGACATGCGAAGTAAGTGAAATCGCTGCGTTCCAAAGCTTTCTAGAGGTGCCTATAAGGAAGTGGAAATAAATAGGAAACCCCGATTCACCGTAGTTTATTGGTCGTTAGGTCGATGAAAGCGTCTCAGTAGCTAAAGTAAAGCCAGTAGTTCGAGTTCGCGTTACCATCGGCCCACTTTGGAAAATCAGATTACGTTTAGATTAAAGGGATAAGGATAAAATATCCAACATCCCTGAAAAAATGACACATTTACACTCTCCGCTTTTTTTTTTTTTTTCTGGACATTTTTACGTTCCTCCTTTTTCTCGGACAATTCTACACTCTTGCCAATTTTCCAAGATTTTTGGCGATGTTTTCAGGATTGTTTCGAACATGTTTCAAAGATGTTCCATTGTTCACTTGGTTTTATACCATTGATTTGGGCTTCCAAGACTTGAGTTTTGTGTTGTTTTTGAGTATTTTGAGTAGCCAAGCCATGTTGAGAGCCAATTATATCGAGTTTATAGTCATATTAATGAATCGTGTATCAAAAGAAGCACGAACGAACAAACAACGAGAGATTGATTTGAAGAAAAGCCCAAATGCGTCTGGAATTTCTAGCACTGGCAGGGTTTCGTATTTTGGTCATAACTCTCTCTACAAAATTGATATTGAGCTGATTCAAGTGGCTATAGAAAGCTAAGAGATAGGGCTACAACTTTGATGAAGGACGGAAAACCAAATTCGGACGTTTGGGTGGCAGAAATAAGAAGAAAATGAAATCCGGACAGGCTTCGGAAATGCAGTAGCCGCCACAAGACCCCGTTACTGCTTAATGTAAAAAAAAAAAAAATCGAGTTAGCGCTGCAGTCACGGCGACAATCTTGCAACGTTGTCTTGGGCGCGCCTTGGCCTCACAGGGCGGAAATTACTATGTTTCTTCACCTTTTTCTTGGACTTTTAGGGCTATAAATACATAAATGGAAGCCTTGATCTAGGGTATGAAGGAAAGGCGGGAATACACCCAATAACACAAGAAACACATCAATTTCATCAAGGAAGAATCAAGGGAAGAATCGGTTGAATCGGAGCTTGAGGATTGAAGATTAATCGAGAGATTATCCATTTCCCTAAGTTTTCTCATTCTTTGTGCTTTAATCTTTCATTTTAGCTTCTTATGAAGATGAACAATTTGTCTATGAGTTGTTTATTTATAATGGGTAGCTAAACTTCTTGTGATTTAGGGTTTTGGAAGTAGATTAATTGAACTCTTGTTGATTGTTTTAATCTTAATTGAAGTTCTTGTCTTGAAGCCTATTTGAGTACTTTGTTCTTATTCTTGTTTTATCATTTGGCCAATGATTTAGCATGTTTGATATATTGATTCATAATTCGAGAGATGAGTTTCAATATTAGATCTTGAGTACTTGACATGAATATTTGCATAATCGAGAGGTTTGTGAATATTTGTGAGGATATTTGATCTTTTGTGCATTTGGGAGTTGTGTATCTTATGTTGAGTAGAGATACTAGATAGATATTTCAATCTACACTTTATATACATCTCAAGAGGGAGGATAAAATACCGTTGTGATCGTCTTATAGGTGTATTGATAATAACTTTGACTTTGATTAAATCGTAAAACAAGAGGAATATTAATTGAAACCATAACCAGGAATCCATTTCATTTCCTTGGTAATTCCACTATTATTTTCATCTTGTGTTTTTGTGGTTATTCTTATCTTTTCTTCCACAACAATCATTCAATTTCGATCGTCTAAATAAAAATAAGGCTATCTTAGTTCAATACTTAGCGCATTAATTTATTAGTCTCCGTGGATACGACCTTGCTTACCCTATTCTATAAAATACACCGTACACTTGCGGTGAAGCTAAAAATAAGGCGAACATCCATCTAGTAAAATTTCAATGAAAAAATAATTTTTGTCCCCAGTAAATAATCATTCTTATAAACAATCAAAATATATGCACATAAAACAACATGTATTAAAACCAAAAACATTGAAAATAATATAGAAACAACACATGAATAGAAAAATACAATTTAATTTTTGATCAAATACATTGAAAACGTCGAAAACACATAGAAACAACCAAGAAACAACATAACAACATTAAAATCTATATAGAAATAATCCCGAAACAAATATAAAAAACAACACTGGAACAAAAAAAGCTTAAAAATAGATAAAAAGTTGCATTGATACAACGAATACAACATGTAAACAATAATAAACATCAGAACAACATAAAAAGTAGTATAGAAACAATCTAGAAACAACAGAAACAATATATAAAACAACACATTATCAAAAAAGAGCTAAAAAATAGGTAAAAGTTGCATCGTAACATCGAAACAACACAAGCACAACATAGAAATAATAAAGAAACAAAATAAACCACATATAAACAAGTAGAAACAACATAAATAACAAAGAAAACAATCTAGGAACAAAAAAAAAAAGCATAAAAAAGTCCAAAAAAAAGTGCAGAAACGTAAAAATGTCCAAAAAGAACGGAGCACGCGTCTTTTCTCCTGGAATATTGGGTATTTTTGGCATTAACTCTAGATTGATTGTATAATAGGGTCAAAGTGCTTAAATGTTGATTTAGGTCCATAAAAAAATGAACCGATGAATAATCATACAATTCCATGCTAACCTATCTTGGACCAAGAGATATTACTATATAGTCCCAAATTCTAAGTTAGAATCCAGCAAAAAGTTATCTTAGGGATTGGAGCAAAAAAGTATATGTATTTTCTAAATAAGGGGCATTTTAGATTTTTCACCTACTATCTTATATAATCATTTATCACAAGATTATATATTACACACAATTTTTATATTTTTCAAATATTACAAAATAAATTAATATATTTTAATATCATCAAAATCAACAATTTTACCACCTCAACAAATCCAAAGGAGGCCCACTTTATAAAAAATATAACTTTTTTTTAATAAACTTAGCACGGAATATCATTAAATAAATCTCTGTCCTTTTTCGGGCTATGGGCCGCTTTCCAGCCCGTTGACGAATGCCCAATGTTAAAAAGAAAAAGCAATCAGAAGTCAGAAATTAGGGTTATCGCTATCTCCAGTTCTCCATTCGTTGCTTCCACACTCTCTCTTTACAGAAAAATTAGAAAGCAAAAAAAATAATAAAAAGAAAAAAAAGAAAAGAAAAGAAAAACAACAAACGGCTCTTTCACTTTCCGACTCGGAAAAATCAACCTTCCGGTCGCCGTTTCATCTCCGTCAAACGCCATTCACCGGTAAAATCATCTTGTTCTCTCTCTGTTAATGTTCCAAAAACTTGGAAACCCATAATTCTTGATGAATCCCATTTGATCAGTGACATTTCCTAGAAAAACATATGAAGTACTTATTATTGTAATGTTTCACATAATTGTTTTGTGTGTATAAGCCTTGTTCTTAAGCTTTCCAGTTATGTAAATGTAATGTAGGTTGCGGAGGATCGTCCAAAGAGTTGAGTTTACTCTTTGCTGAGTGTTTGTATTGTGCGGCTTTGTAAAATTTGAAGTAAATTGTAATGTGTATCAATATGGTTAATGGTTGTCATTTATATCTCGTACTCTTACAAGTTATTTTATTTTCTAATCACAGTGCTTGTGATGATTGTGTTCGTTATTGTTAATGTTTTTGATTCAGGGAGTTTGGAATGTGGAGTGCGTATTGATTCTGTGGTTTTTAGCACCAACGTGGCTTTATTTAGCTTATATAAATATATATTTTTATACGTATGTATACGTATATTATTACTACATCGGTTTGTTTCATCTGGTTTTCGCCAAGCAGTTGGTCCATTTGTGAATTATAGTTGCTATGACTTAATGGAGTCAATTTTGGAGTTTGTGTTTAGAGATTATTAGGTCTTAGCCTTTTCAGCTACCAGAGTTTTAGAATGTAAAATGAGCGATTGATCATAATTCACCCGCCATACGCCAATCGGCCACCTAGCAGTGCTCTGCATGAATTGATAAGATTTTTATGAAGGATATTGTTGCATGAGTCCTCCATATGTGACACAGCCATCATACGTACATGCTCGAGTAGTGGCAAAGGACACTCTTTTAAGTATTTGTGTTTTAATAACTCATACTAAAGATATATCATGTAGAATTAAAAATCAAATGGTTATTTAGCATCTTCATATCTTGGTGACTATTGACACGATCTGATTTAGATAACTGGTGAAAAGATGTGATCGAGGAATATCTTCAAGATGGAGTTGCCAAATGTTCAATCAAACTATAATTATTTTGTGCTTGAGGATTGAGGAGTAGAGCTAGTGATTAGTCAGCCACTAGAGTTCTTTTTTAAATTCAGAAAGTGTGGAGTCGTAAATTGAACATTTTGCGTCAGTAATTTTAGAATCAGTGTCTTCCTAATTATCTATACATATCAATCTAACTACTTTTACACACATATACTGACACACATATAGAATGATTGTTATTACCCCATTCAGCTGTTTTATTCACCCCACACATGAATAAAATCTGAGAATATTACTTCTTATTTACCGTGGTTTAGAGAGTTCACGTTGACTTCACCTTATGTATAGGTTTTTCGTTTCCCATAATTCGCTTGGACCAGTTACATGGAGTTAGATGAAACTCCACAGATGCTTCCACCTCCACCTGGGAGTTTCATTGACCGTGAAGAACTTATTCAACATGTTGGGGAGTTCTCAATCTCTCAGGGTTATGTTGTCACCATTAAACAGTCTAAGAAGGAAAAAGTTGTAGTCCTTGGTTGTGACAGAGGAGGTGTTTATCGGGATAGGCGTAAGCCTGTTGATGAGACCTCTGGTGAGCATATGCGGAAAAGGAAATCTGGTTCTCGGCTTACAAACTGTCCATTTGAGCTTGTAGGTAAGAAGGAGGATGGCTTGTGGGTACTAACTGTTAAGAATGGTTCACACAATCACGAACCAATGAAGGACATGTCTGAACATCCTTCTGCCCGTCGCTTCAATGAGAAAGAAGTGATGTTAATTAAGGAAATGACAGAAGCTGGTTTAAAACCACGTCAGATACTTAAAAGACTTAGACAAACAAATCCCGAGCTTTTATCTACACCAAAACATGTTTATAATGTGAAAGCCAAGCTTCGCCAGGGGAATCTTACAGGTTTGAGTTCCTCTATTCTTTCTTTGAATTTGGTGTGTATTTTATTTTTCATTATCATTGTAATCGTGTCATAATGGTCATTCATTCTTAAATCATCATAATCCACGGTATCATGATTTATCTTAGAGTTTAAGATATGTTCACTGCTTTATGTTAACCTCTCCTATTTTATAGTCGTTTACAATTCAAATTAGTTAAAAGGTAAATTATATTTTGTTCTTACCTGTGATTAAAGCAAAATGTTTTCTAATAGCAAGAAGTGATCGACATGGGCAAGAAAACAGATCCTCTAGCACATAGAAGCAAACAAAAATAAAAAGTTCAGATAGAATTTCTCTATGTTCTCATAGCATAACAGATGGAGGTGAACAAGCAAAGAACCTACCGCCTTGACCAACTAGGAAGATATAAAAAACAACCTGTCCTGCAAACAATTAATATTAAGCCTGTTGTTTAAAGGATTTGGGTAGTTCACTTCTGAATTGACCAGATAATAGCTGTCACAGACTCAGAGCCCTTCATAATAAAATTTTCCTTTTGTGCCATTTCTCGATATCCAAAATCTCTAGATAATAAAGTGAAATAAAAGCAAGGAGGATTTTTGCCCTCCTTAATAGCAAACAATATCTGCTTTAATGAATTTATGGTAGGACAAATAGTATCGAAACTTTTGCTGCATTGCATGTACTAACATAAACATCTCGGTTTAAATACCTGTGAGATTGCAACTCTTGTAGCAAGTAACTGGTTTTGATTTGCTCGTACACCAAAGGTTGAGTATCTATATATCTTCATTATGTCTTGTGCGGCAGTGAGGAGATTGAAGACATTGAGACCTGCTACAACTCGAGGGGAACTCAGAGCCTTCAACATCTTCCGAGCCATCATGGAAGAAACGCTATCCCCCGGTAATTTCACATAGTCCAACTTTTAAATAGCCACATATCCCCCTATATCATAATCATTAAATGGCAACATTGGTCAATGAACGATATCCTCTTTCCAAGGTTGCAGAAATCGCTAGGCGCTAATCGGCGGCAACCCCGCGCCTAGGAATATTTGTTAATTTTAATCTACTTTTGGTTTATTTTTGGCCGCGTCTAGTCCCGATTTTTGCCCGAAGTGATTTTCCTACCAATTTGGGCATAATCCCCTCGGCCTAGGGGCGCCTAGAGCCTAGGCCGGTTTTACAACACTTTGCCTCTTTTCAAGTTGATCGAATTTGTTAAAGATTTGTTGGCGATTCTTGTGCCCTATAATTGACTGCTATGTGATTTGAAATTCAGGATTATGTCTAATTTGTACTATTGGAAATTTAATTTCATTTCTTGCAGAGGGTGCCAAATCTCATTGGTGGTAGATTTATCGATTCACAATCATCAACATCTATCGATGTGTTAAACCCTGTGAGTGCAGAAAAATCTACATGTGCCATTAGTCTGCTTTTTGTAATTTTTGTTGCTAATAGTTTATATCAATTATAGGCTACGCAGCAAGTGGTTGCACAAGTTCCATTCTCTACGGGTGAGGAACTTAAGGCGGCAGTATTTGCAGCTAAAAGAGCATTTACATCATGGCGAAATACCCCTGTTACAACTCGTCAACGCATTATGTTCAAGCTTCAAGAGCTTATTCGCCGAGATATTGTAAGCTTGTGGGACTCTCTTGTCTTGCCTGTTTCAGTTATTAAAGATTCAGTAACGGGAGTCATTGTAATTGTTTTCCAGGATAAGCTTGCCAGCATTATAACAGCAGAGCAGGGCAAGACATTAAAGGACGCATTTAATGATGTATCCCGCGGGATTGGTGAGTTCATATGGTACTTGAAGTTGAAGCATTAGGTGTCCCCTTGGAACTTGGTACTTTGATGGATTGAATTGAAATGTATTTGAAAAATAGTTTAACCATCGAACATGACAAGATTGGTTGACCTTATATTTTAATTGAAGACTCTACCTACCTATTTCTGCATTGCTCTAGATGTTTGTGAAATCTTAGGAGACTTTTGTAAGCAGATAGTGAAGTAGAACTGGTTGGAAATCTGCTACCTTTTCATGTTAAGGATTTGGTAAAGATTTAGCTTAAGTATAGTATGAATGCCAAAAGAGGAATAACTGTGATTTGTGAAAATTTCAATTCATTGTCAAATTCCAGCATTCTTGGATGCTGCCACTTGGTCATTTCAATATTCTATATTTTATGCAGAGCTTGTTGAGCATGCTTGTGGAATGGCAAATTTGCATATGGGAGACTTCAATTCAAATTTATCAAATGGAATTGATACTTATAGCATTCGTGAGCCCCTTGGCATTTGTGCTGGGATATGCTCTTTCAATTTCCCAGCCACGATTCCGTTGTTGGTACACTGATACTTCTCTGCTTTTAACTTTTGCACATAATGTTTTGTTCTTATGCTTATTCATTTGGATCACTACAATATTACTATATTTCTTAAGTGAAATATCATTGATCTTGTGGTCTTGTGAACTGTACCTTGTGAGGATAGAATTTTACAGCATATAATGTGGAAAACATCAAAGTAAAATTTCAGTGATAATTTTAAACCATCTCACATTAAAGAATTCGTCAGAAGTAATCAAAGATAAAAACAGAAAAGGATGATACAACAGCAACCACCTAATCAGCAGATTTTAGTGAACCCTTAGCAAGGAAGATTTTTTTCAAATTTCTTAAGAAGTGCAGTATGGTTTAGCTTTGTTCCAATAAAAGAGGAGCCATGGGCGAATCATTTGGAGAATCCAATTTGTAATTAATTCTGAGAAAAGACCGTAGGATTGTGCACAAAAAAAAAAAAAAAAAAAAAAAAAACTTTGCCTGAAATCATTTGGTAAATCCGTTTAAGGGTTTATGTTGGTTGGTATAGGTTGTATGCTTCCGACATATAAATTGAAAATATTTGGTCCTCAAAGCCAAAATCCGTAACATAGCCTTAACATCACCTAATTTTATGCGCAAATGACAGTGTGGAATCGGAAAAAGCAGACAAAATTAAACAAAATAAGTTACAAGTGGCAACAAATCCTGACTTGAGGGTGAGAATGGAACTTCCTTTGTTCGTTCACTCTTATTTTCCATTTTTCTAGAACGGACTACACAAGTTACATGGCAAATTATGAAATTGCTCCATAAAAAAATTTAAATTCTGCTTCTCCTGTCACTGTTTTCAAGTCTCATAGTTTCCGTGATGTTCTTGCTCTCACTGCTCAGCGATTCTCTGCAGATGTTTCCAATTGCTGTTACATGTGGCAATACCTTTATATTAAAACCATCTGAGAAAGCACCAGGTATATTTATAGGATGCAGCATTTAAAATAGTTAAAGCATATACTATTTCAACGAAATTGATTTAAATAATTTCTGTTTATCTAATCATCTTTCTTGGGTGTGGTTATGTGGAATGTTCCCTCAATTTTGTATGATGGTATTCCTTTGGCATGCAATACATTGTTGTGCTTGTAGTTTTACATCCCTATAGTATTTTCATTAATCACCAATTCTCTGGTACTTCATTGCTGTCAGGGGCTTGTGTGCATCTTGCTGAGTTAGCAATGGAGGCTGGTTTGCCTAACGGTGTCCTAAATATTATTCATGGCACCAATGTAAGCTCTGAGCTTGTTGTTGGAATCTTGCTCTCTGATATCTTGTTTTCACCTCTACCACTGAGGGAATATGAGCTGTTTTTATTGAAGATTGTATATTGTATTTGTGTGATGGTGAAATCTTTCCCTGACTTCATTAAAATATCTGTTTTACACAATATGTTTCAGAGAAAGTTAATTTTTTATTGGGTGATCATACAATTGATTTTAATTATTTGATTTTGAGATCTTGTAGGACATCATCGATGCCATCTGTGATGATGACGAAATCAAAGCTGTGTCCTATGTTGGCTCAGATGCTGTGAGTTTCTTTTTGGCATATCCATTTGCCACTGATAGTGTGTGTTAATATACTTTATTTGGCATAACACGAAGGTTTGCTCTTGAACACCATTGGCCGCATATATATCGGTGGTAACACCATGTTTTAGCTAAAATAGCATTATTCCATTGCCATACTATGGTGCGCATAATTTTGTTAACGGTTTGGATGATGCCAAAAGATGAGCCCTACCTGGTTTGGATTATTGCCGTTGATTATAGCTGTAACTGGGATATCTCTTTTAACATTTTTTTCTTGGTTGATGGTGGAAATAAACCTTCTTGTTCAAAGAAAGATATGAGCATAGAGGATGAGGGATCTCATAGATGAGCAAATGAAATGCGTATGTGACCATTATTTTGTGATAGCATCTGGAAATACTTGGAAAAATAAATAAACAAATAATTCCCAATAACTTGAAGTTGCCCTGTTCTGTTCGTTTATCTTCCATGGTTATGAAAAAGAAAAAAAATGAAAACGAGGAGTCTCTTTGGTTTCCACGGATCCTAGTGAAAAGGGGAGAATAAAGAAAAAGTCCCCTGAGGCTCTTACTAATTTTGAGAATTCCTTTCTCCCTGGATATCCATAATTGAACTTTCCCTTTCTCACTCCAACAAGCCAATGAAAATTTGGTATAGACATGGAAAACTTCATCTCCTGAATGATACTAAAGAATTTTACCCAATGTTTTTAGCTGTCTTGCAGCAGAGGTACAATAATTTACACATTATGCCCACATCTATGCTGAGAGCTGGCTGAGGATGTTTCACGTGTGACACAGCAAGTGTTTAGTTCATCCAGGGCTAGGCCTAGATTTTAGAGGAAGCTCAGTCTGCAAAAGGCTTATATAGTAGTATAAGAGTAGAAATATATATATCTTTTTCATGAATACAAAATGAGAACATTATTTGCACAGTCTATGAAGTTGTTGAACTGCTGGGAATTAACTATTTAACAAAATCAGTCGAATCTAAAGGTTTAGTGTTACAATGCTTAAGTAAGTCCTGTATGGTTTGAGTAGGCTGTATTTCAAACAATTTGCATCCCTGCTTTCTATTTCCAACTGTGGGAGGAGAGATTAAGGAAATTGTGTTGAATAGAGTTTATTTTATGTTAGCGACGGATTGTCTAGTTATGAGATGGATTGCATTCCTTAGCTCTTTTCACTTGATATTTTGCTTCTGTGAGCACTAATTGCTAACTTAGAGATGACCAGACCATGCATTCTAGTTCCATCTGTGTATCCTCACTACGACATGCTTATCATCTTTTCTTATATCTGTTTCCTTTTAATAGATAAATAATACGGTGCATGAGGCTGCTTACACCTCTTCTGAATGTGATTGTTACTGTGTATATTTGAACATTAATTTTTACAGCTTGCTTGTGCCTAACCTGACTCATCTGCCTTTTGAAATAATTATTGCGATGCCTATAGTTTTTCTCTTACTTATTTGGTTTATCTTGAAAATATGTTAACCAAGTGCCACAGGACTGTGTATTCTTTGTCAACTATATGTGATTGCCTTCTCATATAGTTGACACCAGTGAGAATAGTTTATTATAAGTGATTCCATGCAATAGTTTATCTTGAAAATATGTTAACCAAGTGCCACATAACTATGAATTCTTTGACTTCATAGTTTTGTTTCTCACCAGTGATTGAATATTTTCCCACTGATGGTATTCACTCGTGATGTATAAGTAGACCCATTTTTCTTATTATTGCACACAACCTTTATCACGCTAACAAGTTGCTTATATTTGTTTCTCATCACTCATCAGTAATTAACACATCTATATGCATGGAAATTTGACAATCAAGGTTTTAAAAGACCTCACATGTTTTTTTTCTTTCCAGCCTGGGATGTATGTTCATGCAAGGGCATCTGCCAACAGTAAACGTGTTCAGGTGAAAGAAGTTCTCTGTTTGTTCAGCATCTCAGTCTGCTCTTGCTTGATATTGTCTATTTCATTTTCAATGATTTTTACCATTCTCTCCAGACCAATGTTGGTGCCAAGAGTCATGCAGTTATCATGCCAGATGCAAATATCGATGCTACTTTAAATGCTTTGGTTTCTGCTGGCTTTGGCTCTGCAGTACAGAGGTGTACAGCAATCAGCACTATTATTTTTGTTGGAGGCTCGAAGTCTTGGTATGTGCTGCATAAGTAATTTTTTTGGTTGTTATGGTTTATTCTTGTGGTAATATCCTGTACTGTCATAGTCATCACAATAAGACCTATTGTTAGGGGGGCTGTGGAGGATTTCTTTTTTAGGGGGGACATCATGTATCATTTTTCAGCTGGGGTTTTTATATATTTGTATGAAACTTTTATTTTTTATGATTTATTGTTCAGCTATGTTATTTATATCTCCACTTACCCGCTATTCTAGATTGTGCAATGTCTAATTCTTCCATTGCCTATTGTATTTTGTTGGGCAACTTCAAATAATAAACAGTTCTTATTAGAAGTTCCATGACGAAAATTTATATTAGTTAGTTATGGTTTAATTTCCTCAGGGAAGATAAGCTAGTGGAGCGTGCCATGGGTCTCAAGGTAGATGCTGGAACCGAACCAGGTGTGGACCTTGGTCCGGTGATCAGCAAGCAGGTGCATTGATGGATAAATTTTGCTGCTAGTTCTAATTAATTTTCAAATTTTATCAGATAGATTTTGCCCTTATATAATGAAAGTATGGTATTATCTGCTTCACCAGTAGTTCTCTAACTATTGATATTAGTAATGAGAGTATAGGCTCTCTTTCCATATGCCATTGTTTCAAATTTTAGCATGCATTGATATCCATTATCTGGTATCTTCAGGTTAAGGAACGAATATCCAGGGTGGTCCAAACATTTGTTGATAATGGTGCTAGATTAGTTCTTGATGGGAGAAAGATTGTGGTATGTTATCAGATCTTCTACTCAGCTCTTCCCTATTTTTATGATTCCAAAGTCCTATATGAAAGGTATAGGCACCCATAAATTCCGTTTAACAGTGTTAAAAATGCTTTGGTAATGTCACGGAGTCAGGATTTTGTTCTCATTTTCTTGAGTTTTTTCAAGAATATTGACCTGTTGTTTTTTCCTTTTAATTGGTTAGGAGACGGTCATTTATTTGTTGTTTTCCTCGATATACCATTTAATTTAGATGGCATCAGATGGTCATTTTCCAATTCCTGTAGTGATTTTGATTAACAGCTTTCTATGGAAGTCCCAAGCGAGTGCCGACTGCTTGTGAATGAGAATTTGATTTATTAATTTGTATTTTTATGATGAAAAAATAGGTTCCCAAGTATGAGCTAGGAAACTTTGTTGGTCCCACAATCTTAACTGATGTCACTGAAGACATGGATTGTTACAAGGTTAGGTATATAGTTTTTCTCTACAGAGGACTCCTAGTGTTTTGAGTTGTGGAAAGATGAAACTAATATATCTGTGAACGATGGTATTGATGTGTGCAGGAAGAAATATTGGGTCCAGTTCTTCTTTGCATGAAGGTTTGTCTATAGTATACATTCCTGTAGCTACATAATCTATATTGCTGTCGATATTTGCTAAATTCACTAACTTATTTCTCTTTCTGACCTTTTCATGCTCAGGCTGGAAGCTTAGATGAGGCAATAGGCATTATTAATAGAAACAAGTATAAAATCGTCCTTGGCTATTTATAATTTTTCCTTTTTTTTTATAAAGATTGAGCTTGACTTAATTGTTAACCTGGAGCAGACATGGAAATGGAGCCTCCATTTTTACATCTTCATGTGCCACTGCAAGGAAATTTCAGTTTGAGATTGAGTCTGGGCAGGTTAGCATTTTTCTCACCATGTATACAGACTGCTTTTAGCAAACTACTCAACTGTAGGCTTTCTTTGGTCCATTGAGAAATGCCTAGAATAGTGTATGGGTTTTGAAAATCAATTTCTTTTGTCCAAATAGCAGATTGGTATCTATGTTTCCAATATTTTATGTACTGGACTCTTTTTAATATTTTTGATTTATTTTTCCAATCCAGGTTGGTGTAAATGTGGCTATTGCAGCCCCATTGCCTTTGTTCTCATTTACCGGCTCCAAAGCTTCATTTACTGGAGATGTCAATTTTTACGGTAAACACGCTAAATATGAACGCATCCACACGAGCTTCCTAAAATTTTTGTTTCCCCCATTGTATAACTGGTTATTATTGTTCCTTGAGTTGCAGGTAAAGCTGGACTTCAGTTTTACACCCAGGTCAAAACCGTGACTCAGCAGTGGAAGGATTTTTCGAGTGGTGGAGTATCTTCTGTCTTAAATACCTATGATACACCAAGTAACAGTGGAGAACCCCATACGTTTCAATCCATGGACTTCCCAGGTAACGAAGTATCACTGGGGTTGCATTTGAGGGATTTCTCAAGTGGCGAAGGTGTATCTTTGCCATTGCACGATGATATTCCTAGTCATGAGGGGGTATCTCTACCGTTGCATTCGAAGGATTTTCCAAACAGCGATGGGGAATCTCTTGTAGATCAACCACACGATATTCCAAATAGCGATGGAATATCTTCTTCTATTCCAGCTTTGGATGGTTCTCAGTGGACTTTACACTTTTAGTTGTTTATTGTCAAGGGATAATTACAAAAACTGCCCCTGAGGTTTGGGTTAATTACAAAATAAAACCCAGAGATGTTTGAAAATTACAATAAAAAAACTCTTTTGAGGTTTGATTATGTGTTAAATGTAAAGGGGATAATTGTAATACTTATACAATTATAAGAGGGGAAGGGTGGTTGAAATGTTTTTGCTTATGAATGGGGTAAAGTTTAATACAGAATCAAACCTCAAGGTTTTTTTTTGTAATTTTCAGAAATTTCTGGGTTTTTTGTGTAATTAACTTAAACATCCGGTGTTTTTTTGTAATTATCACATTTATCAATGGACTACAGCATTTCTGTTGTCTGTGCAATTTGGAATACTTGGAGCTTGTTAATATTTGGTACAGGTGATTTCAGCAACTGGGATTGGGTTATAAGTTATAACCTATTTGAGTTACTTGATTTGCCTTAGGTTTTTTTGTGTAGTGTAGTTGATGATTGATTTGATCCATTAAGGTTTACGCTCAAGCAAGAGTTGTAGAAAAGGGAGGGCTTATTATGTATGTAGCTTAGACTTATAGAATATATGCTGTTGTGTGTATTAATTAAATCAGCCGCGTTGAACAGCATACAATTTGCTTATTTTATATTTAAATGAATGTTTTAATTGTACTTTAGAGTTTGTTTTACTGAAAATCTTATGAAATATTAGAAGGTTTTGGTGGTGATTTTCTTTCCTTGCGCAAGGTCATGTTGTCTCTAAAGTGCAGCATCTATATCTCAACTCAATATATTTTTATTGGAATTTGGAGACAATTATATCCTTATTAGTAAATGTGTGTATATGTGTGTGTCGTTATTCTTCATTTATAACAAATGATTGAGTTTCTTTATAGCAATATAATGCTATAATTAAGTAAAAAAACAAAAATAAAATATCTACTTGATTTTTGTCTTTGCGTTTTTATTTTGTGGATCTTCTATTTGTTACGTTAAACACTTGGACAACTTTATTCTAACTAATAGACATTGGTGAAGATAACAAACATAAAGTATTGACTTAGGTTTGTGATTTTTTAGTACACATCCGAGAAGGGATAGTGATGAGAATCAAATTCCATAGCTCTAGGCTTGAGAGTTGAGAGACTTATTCCATAGCTCTAGGCTGTACGAAATTGTTTTCAAATGCAATTTTTCAATTTCCAATTATTCTAGAAAATGAATTTATGTTTGTTTAAGAAATTCTCAATAGAAATAAAGTTATTTTCAGTTTTCATTTTTGTTGGAAAGATTCTTTTGAAAATACAACCAAATAAGTTTTCACCACATCACACAAATTAATGTCAAAAATACACTACAATCACGTAAATTTGTGTCAAAAATACTATAACCAAACATATTTTCATTTCTAAACAAAAATTCAGACAACAAACCAAACATATTCTCAATTCTCACACAAAAATCAATAAAGTTTGAAAGTTCTTTTTCCAACACTAGAAACTGGAAATTGGACTTGGAAATACATCTAAGGCCTAAGACATATTTTCATTTTCAAACAGGTTTTTGACATAGGTTTGCGTGAATATAGTGGATTTTCACATAGATTTGCGTGATTTTGGTGAAAACTTGTTGGTTGTGTTTTCAAAAGAATATTTCCATAAAAAAGTGAAAACTGGAAATGACTTCATTTCTACTGAAAACTTTCTAAACAAACATAAACTCATTTTTCGAAATAGTTGGAAAAAGAAAAATCATGATCTTGGAAACACAACCATACAAGGCCGTAATCACTCAACCACTATTCGATTTCCCGTGTTTGTGTTTTATGAAGTATACTGTATACAAATATTTGTGGGGTTATGGCAATTTAAAGATAATATGAACTGGTTTTCAAAAAAATATATATATATGAACACTATAAATTGAGGTGACCTTACTTTTTGAATCATGGATTTTGGTGAGTAAAGATTGGATCATGGGTTTTTGGTGGACTAAAGAGAAGAGAAAAAAGAAATGGTCAAATAATATAGTATAAAATATTATTATTTGGAGAAAATCAAACATAACACAAAAATCTTATTGTAGTAATTAATTTCGAAATAACTTGTTATGAAATTCAGGTTAAAAATAGCAAAATGTTGATTTTCACATTGACAGGTTAAAATTGCCAAAACACATAATAATTAATAATCACGTCAGATGTACAAAATTGATTGTAGAGCCCAAATATGAAAAGTGATTGATAATCTAAAAAAAAGGCAGATTTCCTTAATACTTTTTATTTTTTATTTTTGACTCAGATTTCTTAATATTTGATTCAGTTATGTTTTACTTTTCTTAAAAAAAACTTTTAATTATTTTTACAGTATATTATACCATTATAAATTTCAAGAATTCAAGTAAGTGAAAATCAATCTAATTGATTGTAAAATTCTTGAACCACTTGCCCTATATGAGCCAAAAGTATAAACTATAATTTTAATTACCTTTTTTTTTTTTTTAATTACAATGGGGGAACTTGGGGAGGGACACACGCACTCAGTGACGAAGCCAGAAATTCTAGGTAGGGGGCCCCAACTAACGCTAGTATAAAAATAAAATACAATACTCCAGCTCTAAACTTAACACTATAAATAATTATCAGTTTTGATAAAGTCAATGTATAATACAAGTACATGAATATATCATAATATTTCTCTTTTATTCTTCATATTCTGAAATCGTTGCATAATAACTTCATTGTTAATATTTCGAAAGATATCCTTTTCAATATATGTTACCAAATAATAATTCAATAGCCCATCTCCCATTCGATTGCGTAGTGTTAAAAAAGCTCTTTCCACCGTGACAGTAGCAACTGATAAGATCAATGATAACTTAACTAACAAATAAACCAATGGAAAAACTATATGTTTTCTTGTAGCAACCATCTTCTGAGCAAGATCTCCTATACGACTATACCTGCTACTTTAGGGAAGCTTTCATCTAAACGAACATAAAAAATAAAGTTTTCTAGTTGGCTTTCAAGTTCATATAGAGTAACTCCAGAAAATTCGGCAGGATAAAATTTTGCAATGCTAAGTAGCTTCTATTTGCCTAATGCAAAATATGAATCATTTGGATCAAAATATTCCTTAGATAAAAACAATTTTGTGTTGAATTGAATCCACCACTCCTCCCTTATCTTGTCCAATCTCACAAAGTGGTGCCAATTTTATTTTTTTCACCAAGTAATTAATTTTTTTTCTTTTCTTCGTGGCATGTGCCGTGTGTTGCGCGGAAACCGTGAAACGTGAAGGGCTGAAGGTTGTGTTAGTGAGCTTTGAGGTTAATCTCTCTAACGGTTTGGTCTATGCCACCCACTTGGGTGGCACCCAAGTGGGTGGACACATCCATGTGGGTGTGTGTGTATGTGTGAATTAAGGGTAGATCCACCCACTTGGGTGCCACCCAAGTGAGTGGCATAGACTACAACCTCTCTAACCGTTAGTTATCAGTTCTTTTTTCTTTTTTTATTTTTATTATATGTTAGAAGTGAAATTACATATATACCCTTAATTTTCTTTTAAATCTCAGGGGGCTCAGTGCCCCTTGGCCCCACTATCCCTTCGTCACTGCACGCACTCGTATTGGATCGAACTCGGATCATTTACCCTTACAACATATGTCTCAACCACTATAGCACTTGATCCATAATTTTAATTAGTTTTTCTTTTTTGAGGAATTTTAATTAGTTTTTAGATAAGGGGAAAGTGAATCATTATAGATAATTATTAGAGAAAAAAAATATAAAAGAATATTTAAATCTACCTACCGCTAACAGATAAAGATTCCACTGTACCCCCTTATCAGATTATTATTTACATAAAATTACAAATAAATCCAACTCACCTCGCAATAATAAATAAATCAACGAAAATATTAATATATATCCCCGGGGACTGTATACAGTCAGACAGTGGCGCTCTGCATTTCACTTCTTCAGCGGAAACTCAGAAAAAATGTTGCAGTTTTCTATCCAACGAGGTAATCAATTCTAAGTTCATGGACAATATTTTGTTATGATTCTCTTTACGAATCGTGATTTTCTTGATGGGTTCAAGATTAGTACATGGATTCAAGATTCAAGATTTTAAATGTTTATTGTATGGATTATGATTAAAGATGACACAATTGAGTTGCATCTTGAAATCCCTCGATATGGTTTTGATTTTTTTTCCCTCTTTTATATTGTATATATTTATTTATAAATACTTTTAAATGGTTTTATGAAGTGAGAAACATGAGGAGGTTGAGTCCTCGGATCTTTGGAGTGACAAATTCTCATTTTTCCACTTCTGCTGAACCATCTTGGAGGCATAATAACTCCCTGGTTAGTATTTATGTTTTTTCGATTTTTGTTCGGATGAACTTATAAATGTTGTTTTTCAATTTTTTCTCTTTTGTTATTAGAATTGTGAAAATAGTATGCTGTGGAAAATTGAAGCTAAGTGAACAACTTTTCAAATCATATGGCAGAAAACTTCAATTAACATTTTCTAAGTTTGAAATTGTTGGCATAGTTATCAGGAAAGCCACAAAACCATCCAAGGAAAATAGAGGTGGAAAATAAAAAAGAAAAATTGGAACGAAAAATGTATAGAGAGATCAACCTTTAACATTTTAAATTCATAGTTTACGTGGTCATCCTGAGGTACAACCATGAAGAGGTCTCAAAGCGAAATCATGAACGTTTTAGGTTTGTACTCGGTGTTTTTTGAGTTGGAATAGTAATGAGGTTTGAACGTGCTGGCAGAGTGTCAAGACAATCATTATTAGATTTTCAATATAAATTAAATATCTATCGACTATCGTCTCCTTTCTAACTCTTTAAGCTTTTGATAGAGATAGCCATTCAATAGTATCAGTTTTAGGCTTCATTGCCTTTTTACTTGCTCATGCACGTTGCAATTATATGTCTATGCAGAGGGTTCCAAATCTAATTGGTGGTAGCTTTGTGGATTCACATTCATCTGATTCCATTGATGTCATAAATCCGGTAAGTGGTTGAGATGATAAAATGAAAGCATTTGTTTTTTTTGAGTTGCTAATAGTTCTTTAGCATTCGTTTTCCCCTTCTTTTTACTTGATATTTTGAGCATAGGCAACACAAGAAGTGGTTTCACAAGTACCACTGACAACAAAGGAGGAGTTCAAATCTGCCGTGACTGCTGCAAAAGAGGCCTTTCCGTCCTGGCGAAATACACCAATCACAACACGCCAGCGCATCATGTTTAAGCTCCAAGAGCTTATTCGTAAAAATATGGTCAGCAATTAAATTCTTTCAAGTACTTCATTATCGTTTCGCATGTGGGGCAATATTGACTTGATTGATTGGATCTTGATGTAGGATAAGCTTGCCTTGAATATTACCACGGAACAAGGGAAAACATTGAAGGACGCTCAAGGAGACGTGTTCCGAGGGCTAGGTTAGTATCTGTTGTGCTCTTTATTTTCTTACATTTGACAGCAGATATTTTTTGTGGTCGAGTCATTCATGTTATTGGGATTTTCTTGAAGAGGTGGTGGAACATGCATGTGGCATGGCAACCCTACAGATGGGAGAGTATGTATCCAACGTGTCAAATGGGATCGATACCTACAGCATTAGAGAACCACTTGGTGTTTGCGCTGGAATTTGCCCCTTTAACTTCCCTGCAATGATTCCATTATGGGTATGTTTGCCTTTATGTTTTTTTTGGATAATTACAAATACTACCCCTGAGATTTAGCCTAATTACAAAAAACTCCAATTATCTTTGAAAATTATTAATACCCCCTTGAGGTTTGTATTCATCTACCACTTGAGAGTGCAATTTGTAAAATAGAAACAAATGTGAAGGGGGAATCTGTAAAATCTTGACAGATAACTGGTCTGTTTTTTAATTAGGCTAAACCTCAAAGGTAATTTTTGTAATTATATCTATTTCTATAAAGATGTTCATATTTTTCATGATTTACATCTTTAAGCCTCTTCCATTTCTTTCTTTCATTCCGCGAGGTACATTTTGAGCTTTTTGTGTGTTTCTTTCTAATGGAAGTGCTTTCATAAAACAAACCTGGATAAGAAGTCTTTTGTTTCTATTGTCATGTGGCAGATGTTTCCTGTTGCAGTCACATGTGGAAACACCTTTGTTCTAAAGCCATCTGAAAAAGATCCAGGTGATTTTTTGCTTAAAGTGTTCTGGTGTATTTATCCCTAGTGCGTTGATGCTTGAGATCTCGGAAAAGGACTAAGTGGAATTGTTAGTGGCTTCGGCTACATTACCCTTAGCTGATTTAACTCATACATACAATCTGATCTCATCTGGGCCTGTACAATCAGACAAGACTTCTAAGGCATAAACCTATCACTTATTATGTTACTGCTTCTACAATTATATTTGAATGCAGTTTTCATAAATAAATAAATAAGATACTTCAATTTTGTTTAATCTTCACCTTATTGCTTTTCCATACGTCTGCTAGATGCTGTTGTCAGTTTGAGGACATATTATATAGATATGAACGTGTATACCTTCACTGAGAATATTTTTTTTACATTATATTGGGAAAATGTTGTTATTTGGTGCCGCATGGCTTCTATTTTATTTTTATATGCTTCTCTTTGCCTTTTCCTTTTCAGGGGCTTCAATGATTCTTGCAGAGTTGGCGATGGAGGCTGGTCTGCCCAATGGTGTCCTGAATATCGTCCATGGCACCAATGTATGTTCTTGATTGTCCAACGTTTTTTAGTATTTTCATCTTGGGATACCATTAGCAATCAGTTTGAATCAAATCAGAAACAATGTTTGGCTAATAAAAAATAAAATTCCACTCTGGATCTGATAGTTTCATCTTTGTTCCTCTTTCTTGCAGGACACTGTTAATGCTATATGTGACGATGACGACATTAGAGCTGTATCATTTGTTGGTTCGAATACAGTTAGTAATCTCTATATGTTTATTTTTCCTTCTTTCAAATTGAGTGTCTTAGTAGACCTTCCCCGTTCCATAGAATTTCTCTTTCAGGTGATATTTCGTGCTAGAAAACACATTTATTTTTCATGGGAAAAATTAACATAACAGAGAAATCTTTCTAATTTGTCGTCAATATATATTTTGCACTAGTATACTATTAGTTTTCCGAAAAACTAATATATCTTTATAATCTTATATTTCTCATTTGTGTTCTCATTTTTAAGGCTGGCATGCATATCTACTCAAGAGCGTCAGCTAGTGGAAAACGTGTTCAGGTCGGTGTGGTTGATCTACCTTCGAGTATTTTGGTTATGTTTAGATATATATTAGCATCAAACAAATTTTTTTAATGAAAGCCTGAGTATTGACTGCTTACTGGAAAACGCATTCAGTCCAATATGGGAGCAAAGAACCATGGAATCGTGATGCCTGATGCAAACGTGGATGCAACCTTAAATGCTTTAGTTGCAGCTGGTTTTGGCGCTGCTGGACAAAGATGCATGGCTCTTAGCACGGTCGTCTTTGTTGGAGACTCAAAATTGTGGTATTCCACCGTGTTTGTTTTCATTACATCCTCTTTCAGTAACAAAATTTGCATAAACCTTTTCTAATTTTGTGCAATGAAAGGCAGTGCATTTGTTAAAACAAAATGTTTTTTGTTTTGCTCCAATATTGTTGATAACTATATGGGATAATTACAAAAACTACCGGTGAGGTTTGGGTTAATTTCAAAAAAGAAACAATGGTTTTTGAAAATTATAGAAAACCCCTTGAGTTTGATTTTGTATCACTCTTAACCCCCTTCATGAGCCAAAATATTTCAAACACCCCTTTTACATTTGTAAAAATATTACAATTACCCCATTACATTTAACACAGAATCAAACCTCAAGGGGTTTTTGTCATTTTTACACATCTCTAGGTTTTTTTGTAATTAACCCATACCTCAAGGGTAGTTTTTGTAATTATCCCTAACAATATACTAGATGGAGTTTTTGCTTTTTTGTCATCTTTTGCTCTAATTTTATACAGGAAACATATTATAATAAAAAAAAATATATGTGCCTTTGTGTATTAGTAATGGGGCAGTATGCCATGTACACTACTGTTTGATCTTTTTAGGGAAGAAAAGCTAATAGAGCGTGCGAAAGCCCTTAAGGTAAGTGGTGGAACAGATCTCGAGGCAGATCTCGGTCCAGTCATTAGTAAGCAGGTGAGTACTGAGCCCATCTTCAAACTGAACCTTTGGAAATCTTCATCTGGAATTCTTCTACCTATTTATCAGCTCAAAATTTCGAACTTGATGTGTATGTTTTTTAGGCAAAGGAAAGGGTGTGCAAATTGGTGCAAAGCGGGGTTGAAAGTGGCGCCAGACTATTGCTCGATGGAAGAAATATTAAGGTACTTGTTTATTATTTTCTGGGAGTTGCATGTCTAAAGCTTACTGGCCAGCATGAGATGCCTAATCTTTTGTTATTCTTATTTATAACTGTACTTTCCGTTAAGCTTGTAAAACGTGTCTTAAACCACAAAGCCTTGATAAAATGCCAATAGAGTTGCTTGAATTATAAAATTGAAGTCAGCTTATATTGGTATGTCCATTTTGCTCTTGAAACTTGAAAGTGTCAATTACTTGTTTCAAACTGATGCAGAGTGCCAATGCAGGTAAGCTTAGTTGAATCTTCTTATAAAATTTAAAGAATGTATATCACATCACTGTAGTGTATTAATCCTTTAGATCTAAGTATTAGTTTCCGCTGGAGGAAGTTTAAAAATTTTCAGCCATAATTTCTTAAGAGGACGGAAAGTACTGTAGGAAATGGATGGAAGTTATTTGATGGATTTACATGCATTTCTGGGGGAAAATAATTCGAAGTATGAAAATACATGCTGCTCTTCAATTTGCTTATATATTTATATGCATGTTTGCCTAGAAATGACACATTCTTTAAGCAGTTGTGTTGGATTAAGATCAACAACTTTGCCTTTGCCTTCATTGATTGCTAATAGGTTCCGGGATATGAACAAGGTAACTTCGTAGGTCCCACCATCTTAGCTGATGTAACCGCTGACATGGAATGTTATAAGGTATTTATTTTCTTCTTTTTCTTTCTGTCTATATCTTGAATATTTTGCATGTAAAAATGTTTAATTCCTCATCGTGGGCGTCCAGGAGGAGATCTTTGGCCCTGTCCTCATTTGCATGCAGGTATTTCGGTAATCAATGGTCCTCTTTCTATTCCATAATGTGGTTTTTTGTGCTAAGTAATACACCGATTTCTCCTCTCAGGCTGACAGTTTGGAAGAGGCCATAAACATAGTCAACAGAAACAAGTATTTCTTCGTTCATGTTCCATTCAAATCATCGACTTTTACTGAACTTTTTTTTTTTGAACAAAATCAACTTTCTTTATCTGAGTACAGAAATGTCATGTATCTATGTTATCCCAATTCTGCAGGTATGGGAATGGTGCAGCTATTTTTACATCATCTGGAATAGCTGCAAGAAAATTTCAAACTGAAATTGAGGCGGGGCAGGTACCAAGTTGTTTCATATATTTAAGTGTTGAACTGGGTGTTAAATGTCGGAAAAACCGAGATGGATCAGCTTGTTCAGATGGGATATTGTTCTTTCTGGAAACATAATTTCCACTGGATATTTTGTAACCTTTTTAATCGAGTGTTTGCAAACACTAAAAAAAAGTGATTCTCAGCTTTTAATTGGAAAAAATCACTTTTAGTGTTTACTAATGTCAACTTTTGTTTTCGGTTCTGCTTCAATTAATCAAAATCTAAAATTTGTGGGTGGGGTGCTTCTGATTTTGTAAAATTACTTTTGTTATTTTGTAAATAAGAAGTATGTTTATGACATTCTTATCCTCAAATTTTTACCATAATCTAAAATTGTCTTCTGTCTTCATAATTAATTAAATATCCATATCATTCATTTGTTTGTGTTTTTAGCTTTCTATCCAAAAGCTAGTTTTGAAAGTGTTTTTTTTTCCCAAACACCTAAACTTTCAATTTTCCATCAACTGATGATTTTCAACTACTTTCATTTCTACTACAATAAATCATTGCTTAAAAAAAAAAAACAGAAGTATTTGCAAGCACTCCTTAAGTTTCAGTTTGTGATGTGAGCTTTCGTGTAACAGGTCGGTATCAATGTCCCTATTCCCGTTCCGTTGCCCTTCTTCTCATTTACTGGCTCCAAGGCTTCTTTTGCCGGTGATCTCAATTTCTACGGTAAATCGTACTCTCTTGCCATTTAGGTTGTTTTTTTGAATACTTCGCCGTTGAGCTTTTTTTTTTTTTCCTTTTGCATGCAAGAAAAACTATTCTTGTTTTTACCAATTTTTTTTTTTTTACTTGAAAGAATATTTACTTGAATTCCTGATCTTGCTTCATTTGATGGGGTTGATTGCAGGTAAGGCTGGAGTTCAGTTTTACACACAGATAAAGACAGTGACTCAACAATGGAAGGATTTACCAAGTGGTGCTGGAGTTTCACTTGCAATGCCAACTTCCCAAAAGTCATCATGACAAATAAAAAATGTTTTAATGAGCTAATTTCAGAAGTTTGTCCTGATGATATGTAGACCTCTAACAAAGTGATGATGTTCTCTTTTGCCCTTGTTATATATCTTCAAAAAAATAAAGAAAAAGAGAATAAAATTGGAAAGAAGTAAAGGGGTAATCCTGGGAATTGTTCCCAAGAAACAGAAATGCATTCGATCGAGAGAAGCATCAAATAATATAAAAGTGAAACATTTGTATGGAATGTGAAATAATGAAAAATGGGCTTTGAACTTGCCCCTGCTAGAGAGATTATTTTGGGATAATTACAAAAACAATATTATTTAGGATAATTGCAAAAACTATGAGGTTTAGCTTTATATTTCAAGATTATAAATTCAAAATTACAATTATTCCTTTAGGCTTCTATTTGGATTGATGAATTTTGAGCTAAGAATTTCAAATGCATAATAACAAGTCCGAAGTCATTCTATAATGAATTTTAAATATTTGGAATTCATTTTGAAGGATTTAATTATTTGGAGTCATTCGAATTCTTCTCTCAAATCCTCTCATCCAAATGCAACTTTAAGGTATTATATACACCTCTTTGACTCTCTTCATGTGTAATAAAATAGAAGCAAATGTCAATGGAGTATTAAAATTTTAAAAGAGTGATTTTTTTTTAATTAAGTTAAATTTCAGGGATAGTTTTTGTAATTATTCCTATTATTTAACGTAAATCACATAAATCTTTGGTCAAGCATAAAATTTTGAGTTGTCAAATTGAGCTTGCCAACCTTACCTTCGCAAATTTCGTCAAACTTTCAGTAGTTTGAATTTTTGGGGAGATGCATGCATATTGCATACATAACATATATGTGTATATATTCAAGACCTTTAGGTTGCATTTGGTTTTGCGGGGAAGAATTTCAAATCCTCACAATGACTCCAAAAATAGTATACGGTAGAATCTAAGGATTTGAAATCAATCGTAGAAAGATCTTATCCAAACAAGCTCAATAGATTTGTTATTATGGGTTTGTAATCCATAGCTTCAAATCCATCAATCCAAATAAAGCCTCAAGGAAAGCATTCCAATGCTTCTAATTCCAGTGGTAAAATGATTCCCCGACGGTGTTCACCATTTGGATGTTGGACAAATGTCGTTTCCCTTTGAGGTGAGAGGCCATATCAATCTCACTAAGCATCTTCACATTACACACATTGCACCACAGTTTAAACTGTTGATCACCAAAAACCTGATAATAAACTCTTTCCGAAGAATTTTGCTGGAATGCTGTATCTTTTGCATTGAGCTTGCTTGTTTTGAGGGAGTCGAGCATGGCCTTGTGTTTTTGCCCTCGGAGATGATCCTTTAAATTGTTCTCACATGTGGTTGTCACCTGACATAAAGCACACGCCCATTCTGTCTGAACTTTCTTCGTCATGGGAGGAGACGACGGCTGTCTGTTTCCCGCACTTGTTTCTGGTGGTGTCGTGTCTTTCGGACTATTGAGCTTGCTTGTTTTCAGGGACTCACACATGGACTTGTGTCTACTCCCCTGGAGATGGGCATTTAACGTTTTCTCGCTAGTGGTTGTCACCTGACATAGAGGACATGTCCATTCTTGCTGGATTGTCTTTGGGGGTGGAGTCGACGGCTGTGATCTGTTGTTGTCGGCACTTGTTTCTGGTGTCGTCACGTCTTTAGTTTTAGCAGCTGCATGTGTTGTAATTGACGGTGCATGCGGCACCTGCAATTGCAGATAGAAATGACACGAGGTTCTTGCTATTGAAGAAATCTCATTAAGAAACACAAAATTCATGAGAGAAATACATCAGTTATGAGTTATGGCAGAATTTGAGGAAAATTTGTGCATGCTAATTGGTTGATTAAGACAGAATTGGAGAGCAGTCTGTGATAGCTATGACATGTGCATGAAACGCAAATATATGCACAAAAGAAAAGGAAAAGGGTTAATTACAAATACTACCCATGAGGTTCAACCTAATTACCAATTTTGGGTGAATTTCATAATAGGGTCCAATTTTAAGAAAATATATCATTTTAATACCTAAAATTTTAACCTTCTTAAATCAAGATCTAATTTTTATTTTTTTCTCAAATTGGGCTCTCCCTCAAATTTTGGGTTCTCACTTTAAGACCCAAAATTTCAATCTTCTCAAATCATGACTCAATTTTTATTTTTTTCTCAAACATGGCCCTCCCCGAAATTTTGGGTTCTCCTTCAAGTTTTAGAATTTAACAAAAGGAGAAATATTAGTGTAAGCTATCACGTCAACCACAAAAATTATTTTTCTTCCTCTTTTCGTTTTTTCGCTCATTCTTTTTTACCTGATTCATACTTAATATCAATTTTGTTTAACGTGTAGAATCCAAAATCTATAAATATAAATTTATATAGCTAACAAGATGAAAAAAACCGTGAAATATTTATTGGTTACTAAAAAAATAAGATATACCAAATTATGAATAAAAAAGAAGTAGTAAAATATTTTTTAGTTACTAAAAAAATAAGATATCCAAATTATGATTGAATTTTACAGTTTAAAATAAGTATCGATTAGGGAAAAATGAATGAGCAAAAAAATTAAAAGAGAAAGAAAATTAATTTTTGTGGCCGGTGTGAAGATTACATTAATATTTCTCTTTTTGTTAAATTTTAAAATCTGAATTGAGAGCCCAAAATTTGGGGGAGGGCCTGATTTGAGAAAAAAAAATAAAAATTGGGTCTTGATTTGAGAAGATTGAAATTTTGGGTCTTGAAGTGAGAACCCAAAAATTTGAGGGAGAGCCTAATTAGAGAAAAAAATAAAAATTGTGTCTTGATTTGAGAAGGTTGAAATTGTGGGTCTTGAAATGATAGATTTTCTTAAATTTGGATCCTATTATGAAATTCTCCCTATTACAAATATCCCTGATAGTTGTTTTTAGATTACAAACCTCACTGAGATATTTGTAGTTTTGGAAGACCACTGGAGTTGTTTGTAATTAGACTAAACGTCAGGGTATATAGTTTGTAATTATACCAAAGAAAAATAAGAGACCTGTTTCAACTTCCCATTTTTATGATCATGACAGTTTTGGCAAGTGTTAATGAATATATCAGTTACAACAAGCAGCCACTTCATAATCAATAAAAAGCCAAACAAGATAGAAATATAAAAACATTGGCTGAGTGAGTTTCAGAGTTTCACAAGTCTATTCAATATATCCAGAGAATGTGAATGAAAATTTGCAAAGTTCCAGCCGAGAATAAATGTAAATATCAGTTTGAAAGTGAAAAAGCATCTTAGAACTGTCACCTGTTTTGCCTCAGTTGCTGCAATCTTCTCAGTGGCTGCTAGCATTACACTATCTTTGTGAGCAGCATCAGGTTCTTTCAGCTATAAGCAAGACCAAATAAATCAAGTGGAATATAGAGTAACAAATAAAAAAACACACGTGCGTGTAATATAGCTTACCTGTTTTGATGAAGCTGCAGCATTTTTCTCGTCTAGTTCTAGAACATGAGTTTCTCTCTGAGAATTATCAGATTCTTTGTGGTCCATCTGTATTGACAGGCAAACAAATTGCTTATTGAAAACTATAAATGGATAATTGCATTAAAGCCCCTGAGGTTCGGGCTAATTACAAAACAATCCAGCGGTGTTTGAAATTTACAAAAAAAAAAAAAAAAGAGGTTTGATTTCATCTTACAATATCCACTTCATAAGCAAAAATAATTTAAAAACCCACCTGATTTGAATAAAAATATTACATTACCTCCTTTAATTTAAGACATAATCAAACTTGAGGTGTTTTTTTTTTTTTTTTTTTGTAATTTGGAAACATGTCTTGATTTTTTTGTAACTAGCCCAAACCCAAACCTCAAGGCTATTTTTGTAATTATCCCAACTATAAATGAAAAAAAAAGGACTCTTCACTTCTAGCAGAACAAGAAATGAGAACAAGTGAAGCTTCAATGGCAAGTTTAAAACCAAACTACATACGAAAACGTCCTTTCAATAAAAGTAAAGCTACAATCAGATACAGGGATCAGAATGTATTTAAAATTTGGGATAATTACAAAAACTACCCCTAAGGTTTAGAGTAATTGCAAAAAAAAAAAGAAAAGTTTAAAAAAAAAATTGAGGTTTGATTCTGTCTCAAATGTAAGGGGGTAAATGTAAATGAGGTGTTTGAAATATTTTTGCTCATTAATGGGGCAAAGTGTAATACAGATCAGACCTCAAGGGGATTTTTGTATTTTCAAAAATACAAAAATAAGATACCTTGAGGTTTGACCTGATTACAAAAAAAAAAAAAATATAGCTAACTTCAAAATTACAAAAAGTATCATTGAGGTTTGATTCGGTCTTACAGAGTAAACTGTAATATTTTGATAAATATGAAGGGGGATTTTGAAGTGTTTTTTTTTTTATTGCTTATGAAGGGGTTAAATGTTAGAAAAAATAAAGTCTCGTGGGTAACTTTGTAATTTTGAAAGTTAGCTGGTTTTTTTTTGTAATTAGGTCAAACCTCAAGGGTACTTTTCATAATTAACCCTTATAAAAACACAAGTATGCACTATTTTCTTTTTCTTCCTTTCAAAATGATCATATCAGCATTTTTTCCAGAGTACATGTACCAAACATATTAAGATACAATCATATCACTAACTTCAATAAGAAAAAGTGCAACAAATACACCACATATCTGTGTTTAAAAAGAATTTCCAATGCTATTTTTTGGGCATTTGAAAATTTCTGCCATGACCGACAAATTTTTATTTACAACTGTTCTAAACCGTATAGCATAGCTAACCTTGCTTGAAATAAGCTTTTCCAACGCTTCAGAACCATTCTCTTGAATGTATTTCTTCTCTACGTCGAGAAGCATTTCCTTCTTATGAGGTTGTTCCTCCTTTGGCTTGCAGAACATTTCGATAATTGATTGTAGACTCGCAAGCAAGCATGGACGTATAAGACTTTGGTAGGCATAGCATGCACCATGAAATCGAGGTATCACTAACCAGAAAATAGCTATAAGTTTTATTCTAGACCACAACGGTATCCTGTCAAAACAAACGAACACATAATCCATCAGCTAACTCTCATGATAATATCAAAAGAAGTTTGTGTGACTCCCTGTTAATCATCATGAATACATAAAAACCACTCTTGATTCTATGTCTACAAATACAATGTACTTGGCACTATCAATCAAACAAATGGTATCAGTTGGAGGAAAACAAAAAATGGGATAGACACTTCATTAGGGATAATTACAAAAACTACCCCTGAAGTTTACCCTAATCACAAAAAAATCCATTTATCTTTCAAAATTACAAATACCCCTTAAAGCGTTACAAATAACCCCCTCTTGAGGTGCAATTTGTAAGAGAGATATGAATGTCAAGGGAGTATTTGTAAGTTTGAATGATAACTACGTTTATTTATAATTAGGCAAACCTCAGGAGTAGTTTTAGTAATTAACTAACACTTTACTTCTACATGTTCATCTCCTAGAGAAAATTAAGTAGCCAAATAAATTGCACCTTAGACTTTTAAGTTCAAGAATTCAGTTGGAAATAAACGACACAATATTTTAACCGAAAAGATCAAAGATCACACATCTTTCAAGTATTCACATAAATGAGTGTAAAAAATCGAGTAACAGAAAAAAAATGTTTTATTTTTCTGTCTAATCCACATAGAAAAGGAAATTCCCCTCCACATCAGAACAAAAATAATAACTCCAAAGAAGGAAATAATAGAAAGGATGCAGATACTTATTTAACAATCAAATGCAGTACTTACCACTCAATGATTTTCACAAAAACAAATTCAAACAGAGAAATTATAGAAAAAATGGTCCAATATATGACCAGCTTCTTCAAGTGATATTTTGAGCCAGTCTCAATTGCCCTGATTGAAGCAAACCTGTAAAATTACATTATAATAAGCAAAATTTCTTTACTGATAAATACTTAAAACATTTATCCATCATCCAAATTCACTTAAAACTTGAGAAAAGTAACATTCGCCTAGAACACTTCACTTTTGTGCCATAAAACGGACAACCCACACAGAAAGAAGATAGAACTTACAGAGGATAACCTAGAGCAATTACAGGCCTGCAAAAAAAATGGTCAGAAAGACACAAAAAAAAAAAAAAAGGATTAGTCTAAGAGTATTATATGCAGAAATATATGCATATGTTATATGTACGTATCGTACGGACAAACCCCCAAAAGAAACATGAACCCAAAAAAAAGAAAAAACGACGATCAGCGCTAATATATGAAAATACTCACATATTACAACTAAAGAAAGTAAAGGAGAAAAGAAAAAAGGGAAAAATTTAGCAAAATTGCAGAACATGTGAAGTGCAGGAAACGTACCAGGCAAGAAAATCGGTGCAAAAAAGAGCAAATTTGAGGAGACCCATAAAGCCCATAGGATTTTGAGAATGATATGTTAGTGGGATTTTGGATTCTTAGATCTTTATCACGTTATTCTGATGAAATGAGAAGAAACTCTTAACAGAGAAGACATGAAAGGAAGGAGCTCAGTTTGTACGTAGAAAGAAAAAAGGTAGACTTTGAAAGTGACTCTCAGTATTCCTTCTTTTTTTTTTTTTTTTTTCCGAAGTATAGTATTTTATTAAAACAACTCAAAAACTAAAATTACAACTACAATCATGATAACTGGCCATGTGGTATGTAGGTACATGACTTAACTACAAGCCTGTTTAAAGCGGGAAATTGGTAAGACCAATTCGGGTTCCACAATACGGACTAAAAACTACACACCCCAAACTCACCCACTCCACGCTGTAGGGAGACTTCAAAGACTCCTTAATGGAGACTGTAATACACTAAAAAAATCTAAACCCGGGCACGAACAACCACTACATACTGCAGAACAGATAAGAACTGATCCGCCTACGAGTTTCGCAAATCAACCGGGAATAGAAAATACGAACAAAATAAGGAAACTACAACAATCTATAGCTAAAAACAAGAAAAAAACAGAAAAAAAGAAAGATGCCTCGGTATTCCTTCTCGTAATTATAAAATGGGTGGCGCTATTTGCACCCCAATATTTAATTAATACACCATATTTTTACATACACCTCATTCCTATTTTATAAATCCATCTAATTACTAAATATACCACACCTATATTTCCAATTTTACCCTCAAAACTAAAAACCCTAACTTAAAAAATCAGTTTTTTTTCGAGAAAAAAGAGAAACAACTTTTTTTGGGAAAAAACTGTTGCCAGCGTTTTTGGAAAAACAACTTTTTTTGGGAAAAAAAGCTGGAAAAAATCAGCTTTTTTCAGAAAAAAAAAAGCCTGAAAAAATCAGCTTTTTTCGTGGAAAAAAACTGTTTCCAGCGTTTTTTGGAGAAAAAATCTTTATTTTGGAAACAAAAAGCTGGAAAAAATCAGATTTTTTGGAGAAAAAAGAGTAACAACTTTTTTTTGGAAAAAAAAAGCTGTTTCCAGCGTTTTTTGGAAAAAAAAAACAGCTTTTTCTCGAAAAAAAAAAGCTGGAAAAAATCAGCTTTTTTCGAAAAAACAAAGCTGGAAAAAATCAGTTTTTTTTTGGGAAAAAAGAGAAACAGTTTTTTTTGGAAAAAAAGAGTTGTTTCCAGCATTTTTTCAGAAAAAAATCAGGTGGAAAAAAACAGCTTTTCTCGAAAAAAAAAGTTGGAAAAAATCATTTTTTTGGGGAAAAAAGAGAAACGGCTTTTTTTGGGAAAAAAAGTTGTTTCCAGCGTTTAAAGGGGTGTATTTTCACTGTTTTATTTTATTAAGAGTGTTATTGTCTTTTTAACTTATGACAATTTTGTAAATATTGGGAGTGAGATGTATTAATCGAATCTTGGGAGGCAAATAGCGCCACCCTTATAAAATTTGTTGGGTACAACATATCAAAAGAAAAACAAATTGTTGGGAGTAGAATGAACACGGTTAAATTTTGAAATTTAAAAGGTAATAAGGTACGAAGCACTTGTGCGGGTAAAGGGTACGATACAATACGAATATGATAATACCTCATGTTTGGAAATTTTAAGAATTCGAGTATAATGTATATATAAATAATTATATATTTAAATATACAGACGTACTAGGAACAATTAGAAAAATAATATTTCAAGCATAAAAAACTAACACATTGTTTGTTTATGTTTCGAATGGCCTATTTTCAATTCCTAACTATTCATATAAATGAAATCATGTTTGTTTATATATTTTCCAATAGAAAATGTCATTTTCACTTTACATTTTCCAAATATCAAACCTATAATTTAACTCTTGTGAGACCGTCTCACGGATTTAGATCCGTGAAATGGATCCTCACATGGTCCTTGCTCCTCTTCTCTCTCCTCTCATTGGCCCCACTATTCTATTATCTCTTCCTCACTATTCTCTCATACGTCCTCTCTCTCTCTCTCTCTCTCTCTCTCTCTCTCTACATCACAATTGTGGTTGCAAATGAACCAAGTCGCTCATGAGCTATTCGGAGCTCGATTCGATAAAAGTTCTTTCGAGTTCGTTTAATAAGGCTCATTAAAATAAACGAACCAGACTCAAACTTAGAGATATTCGGTTCCTAGCTCGTGAACATGCTCGTTAGTAAGCTCGTGAATATATTCGATAGTAAGCTCATGTAAATGAAACTAATAATTTGACTTTAATTTTAATTTTTCATATTTTTATTTGTGATAATATAAAAAAATTTCAATAAACTTATTTGCTTGAATAAAATTATAAATTTTCGTAAATATATTATGCGTTTAAGATATATATAATTAATTTTTCTTGTAATAAATTTAAAAATAATTTAATTTATAATTAATATTTATTAAGCTCATTTAGGCTCGATTAAGCTCGAAAAAGTTCGTGAGCCATCAATATGTTCGATAAATTCAGGCTCGAGTTCGACTCGATAATAAACGAGTCAAACTCAAACACTCAAAAGCTCGACTCAGTTCGGTTCGATTGCAACCATAATCACAATCCCTTTTTCCCCCTCTCTACAGCCTAAAACAAATAAAAATGCTAAAAAAAAATATCACATTAGACTTGAAAAATATTATTTTTTATTTTTTATTAAAATAATGTATCTATTCGTATGAAAAAAATATGACTTTTTATTAAAAACATATCGCTTCAATGATCACTTATTATGGAAAAAAATCACTTTTTATTAAAATAAAATATGACTTCTTATGAGAAAAGTATCGCTTCTAATGGGAAGAGTATCACTTTTTATAAATAAAATATCGCTTCTTATTAAAAAAGTATCACTTCTTGTAAAAACAAATTTTACTTTTACTTAAAAAAGGTATTACATTTTATTAAAAAATAGCATTTTTTATTTAAAAAGTATAACTTTTTATTAAAGAAAAAGTATCACTTTTTATTAAAATAATATCAATTTTGATTTAAAAAGTATCATTACTTATTAAAACAAATATCATTTCTTATAAAGAAAAAGTATTATTTTTTATTTTAAAAGTATCAATTCTTATTTAAAAAGTATCACTACTTATCAAAATAAATCAGTTTTTATTAAAAAAAAAAGTATCAATTCTAGTCTCAAAAGTATACATTATATTTTAAAAGTTTCATTTCTTTATATATTTTTTTTTTCATGTGAGGGAGAGACTAGAGAGAGTAAGACATGTGTGGGATGTGATGAGAGAAAAAAAAAAAAAAAAAGAGGGACCATGTATATATACATATATATATATATAGAGAGAGAGAGAGATGAGGGGATCATATATATATATATATATATATATATATATATACACCATATATATATACACCATATATATATGTATATAGGGAGAGGGTTATATGAGACCACCTCATAGGGTAAGTCCAGGGACCAATCCTACCAGCCACATATCTAGATTTTTCAATGGTTGTGATTTTAGAGCTAAAAATTGATTAAATGTTGGTAATTAGAGAAAGGGATAAATTAGTCAACCTACAAAATTACCCAATATTCATGGGATTCTCTTCACATTATGATCACACAATCTATCCAAATCTCACATCAAATTCAACGTGAACAAATCTCATCTTCCTTAATCATCCTCCTTCTTCTTCAACTCACTTGTGAGAAATCATTCATCCTTCTTCTTCAACGCATTGTGTGAAAAAAGTTGCAGGCAATTTGCCATAGTTGCTAGAGCTTGACTTCAGTTCGAAATTTGCTTATGAAGATGTAATGTGTTGCTTGTGTAGATGTGTCATTGTGTTTTTATATACCATTAACTACATAAGCAAGTCATAAGCAACAAATACATACTACATAAGCAACAATCATATACTACATAAGCAACAAATATACACTACGTATGCACCACGAATACATTAGCTACATAAGCAAGTCATAGCAACAAACTCATACGACATAAGCAACAAACCCAAAAGCAACAAACCTATACTACATAAGCAACGAATATACACTACGTATGCGCCACGGATACATTAACTACATAATCAAGTCATAAGCAATAGACTCATACTACTACATAAGCAACAAGTCTATATTAGATAAGCAACAAATACACTACGTATGCACCACGAATACATTAACTACATAAGCAAGTCATAAGCAACAAACCCATACTACATAAGCGATAAGCATATACTACATAAGCAACGAATATACACTACACATGCATCACAGATACATTAACTACATAAGCAAGTCATAAGCAACAACCCTATACTACATAAACAACAGAGAATTTTTTTTGAAACTGAAACACTGGAGAGAGAGTATGCATGAAGAGTGGGTGAAATCGCGTGAAAGAGGGAATGAAATCTTAGTAACTGATTCTAAAGTGCCAAATTACCACCCCACCCTTTTTAATTGCTGAAACAAAAAAAATAAACATAAAAAACCCTAAAAATCTGGACCACCCAAAATTGCTGATCTATGGCTAGGATGTGTCCCCATCGACTCACCACAAGTAGGAGGACCTATTTGATCCATATCCTATAGAGTGGATGTATAGAGATGGTTGTATATAATGGGAGAGTGGGTGAAAAAAGGGTGGACCGCATATGTGAGAGAGAGAGAGAGAGAGAGAGAGAGAGAGAGAGAGAGAGGTGCACATGCATATTGAATTTGGTAATGAGGCTCCGTCTCAAGGATCTAAATCTGTGAGACGATCTCACACAAATTTTTGGCTAATTTAAATTATCGATTCTATGCACTACCATTCATCATTCATCAATCATTGTTCCCATTTTTTTTACAATTATATATGTGAGACCCTTAATTACCAACTTTATCTACTTTTTAATTATATCTATCTAATGGACTTATCACCTGCAATCTTACAAATATAATATTTTTTATACTCAATTAAAATATTCAACCATTATCAACTTTTCAATTGTTATATACATAAAATATTATTTCAAAACTACTCAACCAAATATAATCTCATTTTCAAACCTATATAAACTTTAGGCTATTTTAACAGAATACTGTGATTGCCACTCAAATTTGTGTTTTGTGGGTACATATGGTGATGTTTTAAAATCTTAAGTGTAGGCAAATGGAGCGCCAATGGGAATGACGCCTACAAAAAAGTTTTTTATTTTTTTAATGTCAAATTTATAGCCGCCATTTTGACTAGCGCCTACAAGTCCACACAAAATTTAAAGTTGGTGTCAATTAGAATGGCGCCTACACCAAATCCTTTTTTTTAATCAGTATTGTGCACTTATGTTCGCCTTATTTTTAGCTTCACCGCAAGTGAACATCGTAGTTAATAAATAGGGTAAGCAAGGTCGATCCCACAGCGACTAATAAATTTATGTACTAAGTATTGAGATTGTAATATCACTATTTTCATTTAGACGATCGAATTGTGCTGGTTGTTTTGTAAAACTAAGACGATATTTTATCATAAAAGAACAAAGTAAAGAATTTCGATTAAAAAGATCAAGTGTATGAATGGATTTTTGGGTTATGGTTTCAATTAATATCTCTCTTGTTATCCGACTAATCAAAACCAAAGTTATTATCTATATTTCCTATAAGACGATCACAAAGGTAATTTATCCTCTCTCTCGAGAGACACAATAAACATGTTAATTGAAATATCTATGTTAGCATCTCTACTCAACACAAGATAAACAACTCCCAAAAGTACAAAAGATCAATTATCCTCACAAATACTCACAAACTTCTCAATTATGCAGATATTCATGTCAAGTACTCAAGACATAGTATTGAAACTCATCTCTCGAATTATAAATCAATACAACAAACATGTTAAACCATTGGTCAAGTAATAAAACAAGAAATAAAGCAAAGCTCAAATAGAGATCAAAATAAAAACTTTAATTAAGATTAAACATCCAACAAGAATCAATTAACCTAATCTCAAACCCGAGAATCACAAGGTTTTTAGCCAAACATGGAGTATAAACAACTCGTAGACAAATTGTTCATGTCCATATCAAACTAA
This sequence comes from Rehmannia glutinosa, assembly GCA_016081115.2. Lineage (NCBI taxonomy): Eukaryota > Viridiplantae > Streptophyta > Magnoliopsida > Lamiales > Orobanchaceae > Rehmannia > Rehmannia glutinosa. The sequence goes on from JABTTQ020001095.1 coordinate 310,478, forward strand.
ATGAGAATAAAGATACAATAGAGTGAGAAAAACTCAGGGATATCAACAATCTCTCGATTTATCTTCAATCCTCAAACGTGAATGCAACATCGATCTTTCTCTCGATTCCTCCTTGTGGAATGATGCTTTTTGCTCTCTTTCTATGGTCCAAAATCAGCCTCCCCTTATATGCCCGCCTCCATTCACTTTATATACCCTTTGGGCAAAACCTAGGTCAGAGTGCAGTCAGATCTTGAAATTCCCGCACATACGCACGGGCCGTGCGCTTACGCACGACATGCCCGTGCATCAAGCCGTATCTTTGGTTTTCTCCCGACCAGGCACGACCAGCCCATGCGTCCATGCGAAGGCTCAGCCCACGGGTCGTGTCTTTGCGTAATCCCTCAATTCTTGACGTTCTTTTACCGCAATGCTCTGATTTGTCACAAAATTACTCCAAATATCTTTTAATTCCTGCAAAGCGTATATCTTTTTTACATATTGAGAATACGACTCATTTTAGTAAGTTAATGCATGATTAACCACCTATTATATCCACAATTATGCCCAAAGTACATGCAAAACTCACACTAATCAACTTACTCCCCTTTTATTTTTATTTAAAATATATTCGGATATATATATAAATCAATACAAATTCGTATTAAAAATTCTAACATATAGTTATTGTTGGGTTATTTAAAAATTATATATTTGGAATAAGCGATAACATATCTTTATTGTTGGATTATGTAGAAATCATATATTTATAATAAAAGATATTTTTGTTAGTAGGAAGTGGTTTGTTTTTATTGTAAATATATTCGGATATATATGAATTAATTTGAATATTCATATTCAAAATTCTACATATCATTAATGTTGGATAATTAAAAAATATATATTTGAAATAAGAGATAACATATATTTATTGTTGGGTTATTTTTAGATTATATATTTGGAAAAAGAAATGTTTTGTTAGATTGATCACAAAATAGAAAAGAATAAAGAAAATGTCTCCACTTCCTAGTAACAAAATATCACTTATTCTAAATATATAATTTATAGATGAGTATGTCTTTTGTGAGACCGTGTGGGACGGAGCCCCATTACCCAAATCCAAATAAGCCCAAAACTCAATCCATATGCGCACGTCTCTCCCTTTCTATACGTAGGCTGTACATACAAACCATGTTCTCTTCTTCTCCAAAACTCAATCACAAGAAAACTGAAAACTTTTGTTTGTTGTAATGGACAGACGACTTTGAGGGTGTTTCTAATTATTATTTTAATGGATTTATTTAAAGTTTGGAATCTTTTTAAAGATCTTTTAGATGATGAAGAAATTGCAGCAAAACATAAGTGGAACCGTGGAGATTGATGCATAACCAATTTTAGTCACCGAAAATTAGAAAAAGAAAAAGAAAAAAAAACTTACATGTTTCGGGTCTTCGCAATTTAATTATTTTTCTTGTGATTGTGATAGGTTAATTTGTTTTTCTTCTCTGGATACAAATAATATAATTGAACTTAGTGCGTTCTCTTAGAAGAAAATTTAGTACTCCATTAATGGAGGGTTTTAAAATTTAACATTTGAAATTTCTTCTCTCCTCTAAATCTTTTAAATCAACCATGAAACAAGGAAAAAGATGAAAATTGAAGAAATGAAGAAAAACGAGATAAAGATGAAATGGGAAGAAAAATGGATGAAATCATAGCACTCTTGAATCTGCATACTTTTATGTAAATAAGTAATACTTTTAGTTCAACGAGTAATACTTTTCAGTTCAATGTATAATACTTTTTCATTTAAGCGTGTAATACTTTTCACTTAAAATAAACTGTAATAGTTTTAAGTTCAGCTTGTAATACTTTTCACTTATAACTGTGATACTTTTCATGTAAATAATATTTATTTTGTTACTTTGAAAAAATATATTTTCCAGAGTAGAAATGATATTTTTTTTAATAGTAAGTGATGCTTTTCGAGTCAAAAGTGATACTATGTCACCGCCTAATATAACAAAAATGCTACTGCCCCTGGAGATACTATGCCACCGATGTCACTGCCATAACGTATACTTTTCAGAGTAAAAGTGATACTTTTTGAGAAAAAAACTAATACTTTTTATTTATCATAACCCGATAGCCCAATATTTACAAAAATGTCACTAGTCTTTTAGGTTGGGTCATAGGTCTGGGGGATCCGTTTCACGAAATGCAACCTATGAGACGGTCCTACATAAGTTTTTGCCTTTGTTAATATGGTGATGGAGATCCGAGATAGGTAGTGACTCCATATAAACATGTATACATTTTTTTTCAATTTGTTACTTTGAAAATATATACTATTTAGAACAAAAGTGATACTTTTTGTAGTAAAATGTGATATTCTTAAATAATGTTGTATATAACTTTGCATATAAATAATATGATTTTTGTTACTTTGAAACAATATACTTTTCATTTAAATTATAATACCTTTTAGTTCAACATGTGATACTATTAAGTTCAAAATATAATATTTTTTCACTTATACGTGTAGTAATACTTTTTAGTTCAAAATATAATACTTTTCAGTTCAACGTGTAATATTTTGAGTTCAAAGTGTAATACTTTACCAGGTGTAATATTTTTCAATTCCACGTATAATACTTTCACCTGATAAAATTATAAAAACAAAGTGATGAAATCAAAAGATCTATTAAACCTCTTTCTATTTATCTATCTACATTCTTCTATTTTTTTTTTCTTTTTTCTTAATCGTAGTTAGGTAGTCAATCTAATTTTTCAAGAGAATATAAATAAATATAGTGCTATACATGGATGAACCCCCAATTTAGATTCTTATCATCTTTTTCTCATCCCTTCTCCGATCTCCAAATCACCGGAAAACCGCTGCGATCGATCGAGTTTTCTCTATTTCTCACACAAATGGGTACATATTAATTTGAGCTGATTATTCGGTTTTTGTGTACAATGGAACCCTCATTCGAATGATTTCTTCTAATTAATTGTTGGGGCTAAACTAAATAGGTTTCTGAGTCAGCTGCGGAGTTGGGAGTTGAGTGAAGCTCTCTTTAAGAACAGTTGGTGGCTCCTCTATGATGTCTTCTTAGTTCTTGCTGCAGCTTTTTTGCTAATCTTCTTTAATATTTTATTCTTTTATTTACTTAAATATAATACACTGAACCCATATGGGTTAGAGAATATGGCTGTACCGTAATCCTTTTATGGGATATGGGGCCCTGTCTCACGGATTTTGACCCGTGAGACGGTCTCATATAACCCAACAATAAAAATATGTTATCTCATTTTTCAAATATACAATTTTTTAAATAACCCAACAATAAGAATATATTAGAAATTTGAATACAAACATTTGAATTGATTTGTATATATACGAATATATTTCAAATAAAATAAAAAAAGAAAGTAGTTGCAGAATATTGTGTATGTGTCTTTCCGTTTGGCGCCTACCTTAAAATTTGTGGCCTGTGGGGGCTTGTAGGCACCAAATCTGACATTAAAAAAAGAAAAAAACCTTTTTTTTGCAGGAGTCATTCTTATCAGCGCCTACACATTTGAAATGGCCTACATTTAAGATTTTAAAACACTTGAGATGTGTCTGAAAACACAAATTTGAGTGGCAATTACATCTATTAAATTAGCCTAAAATTAATTTTTATTCATTCATCCAAAAGTAATTTCAGTTTTCACCCTAATATCAATAAATTCTCAAAATTTATTTTCTAATACAAAAACTAGAATGGTCTATGGAAACATAACCATACAAGACCTAAAATTTCATAAATACTCAAATATGAAATATGATAACTCACATAGATACATGTTCAAAATATCAACAATACTATAGATATATATAGTATCGGATAAAATATTATATCCCATGTGCATACGGTATGGATACGCTACCTTCACAGGAAGTGTTCCTATTTCCTAGCTAATAAGTATATATTGTCTGTAGAAGTAAATACATGATAAAATAAATTGAAATGGAGAAGTCAAATTTAATGTTATTGGGTTTGCCAGGACAACTCAACATTCTCAACTGAGTCTTAAATTGTATTTGACTTTTTGAAGGTCAATTATGATGTTAAAAAACTAATTAAGTTTTTTTTATTTAGAATGTTTTGTTATTCTATTAATAATTATTAATGAGATTAACATTTGTAAAAATGAGAATAATAACATTAACAATTTCGATGAAATAATACTAATAATCTAATCTAGAGTTTAATTTTATATGAGAACATATTATTAGTTCTAATAATGATAAAAATATTCAAGATAATGAAAGAAATATTGGTGTCGCGAAAACACTAGATTACCTATAACCCAATTATTTTTTTCTCCATAGCCCAATTATTTTTTCCCCATCGTCAAAATGTATATATAATCTTTATTTTACTTTTTCCCTTAAAAGAATTGAGAAAATTGCACTTATGGTCCCATAAAAAAATGGATCAAACACTTTAGATTTTTTTTAGCACATTTAGTCCCATACGATTCATGAAGTTGTAAATTTAGTCCCAAAACTAACGGAAAATTTAACTGACTGTTATCTAAATTCTTACGGGACCAAAAGTGCATTTATCTCAAAATTAATCAAATAAAGATTTTTTTTTGAAAAATCTGAAACATTGTCTAATAAATCTGAAAATTGATTCAATAAAATATAAAATTATTTTCAATTTGTTAAAGAAATTATAAAAAAATCCAAAATTATTGAAAAATCTAGAAGTTATAATATATAAAATCTGATAATTTTTTAAAACTAAAAAATTAATAAAAATCGAAATTATTTACTCCAAAAATTATATAAATATATTTTAATTCTAAAATAAAAAACTCAAAACTCCTTTAAAATTTTGAAAATTGTTTTAAAAAATTCTGGATTTTCCAAAATCTTTCAAATTTTAATATTCCGGTTTTGGGACAATTTTAAGACTTTAGAAAAATTAAATTTAAAAAAAATAATTATTTTCTTTCATTTTTAGATTTTTTTAAATATTTGTTTTGTAAAAAAGCTCTGGGCCTGTTTGTTTATGTTTCCATGGTCCATTTCCAGTTTCTAGAGTTGTAAATAGAATTTCTAGAATTTATTGGTTTTCGTGTGGAAATTGGGATTATGTTTGGATGAGAGAATTGAAATGTGTTTTATGTAGGATTGAAAATTAGATTGTGTTTGGTTGAGTAATTTTAAAAAAGTTATTTTATGTATATAATAATTGAAAAGTTGATGATGGTAGGGTCTATTTTCAATATTTTAATTTGAATATATAATATTATATTTATAAAATTATAGGTGGTGGGTCCCATTAGATAGATATAATTTAAAAATAGTAATATTTTAAATAGATAAAGTTGATAGTGGTGGGTCCCACATGTATCATTGGGTTAAAATATGATAATAGTGATTGATAAATGATGATAAGAGATGTAGAGTAGTGTATATGTTTGAGAATATAATTTATAGGCTTGAGATGTTGTTTTATGTGAAAAATAAAAACTGAAAATGATGATTTCCATTGGAAATTTTATGGACAAACATGATTCCACTTTTATGAACAGTTAGAAAATGGAAATAGGCTATTGGAAACATAACCCGTTTTGGAGTTTATAAAAAAAAAATCAGATTTTTGGATTTTTTTTCAAAAATTTCAAGAGTTTTTTGTCTTTAGTCCATTTTTCAGATTTTTAGATAAATTTTCCTATTTCAAATTATTTTCCAGATTTTTAATTTTATATTGAATTCATTTTTAATATTTGAAGTAATTCTCAGATTCTAACACAACTTTTAGTTTTTTAAATAAAATTTCAGATTTTTAAAACATCCTTTAGTTTTTAAAAAAAAGTATTTTAGAATTTTAAAATATTTTAAATAAATTTCAGTTTTTTCAAAAATTAAAAGAGTATATTGTTTTTGTAAATTTTTTCATATTTACTTTTTGTAATATTTTGATTTTAAAATAAATTCAATTTTTATTTATTTTAAAAATAAATTATTAAATTCCTTATATTTTAATTTTCAGATTTTAAAATAATTTTCAGATTTTTTTTATTTTTTTAATACATTGCAAATAATTTTAAAATTTATTGAAATTAATTTTCCAAAAACAAATATTGGGCTGTGTAGTTGTGTAGTGTGTGGGGACTATGGAGGGCGGCCCCCCTAAATCTGAAAAAAAAAATCATTCAATTATTTCAATACCACATTCATTAGTTCTTTTCTTTTTTTCTTTTTTTTTTTTTGATACGGAGGAACCCGACAATCATTAATTAAGTTTGTATTAGTTCAATAATGTATGAGCTTAAACAAGCAAATTTTAGTTGGTATTCGATCTAAACTCATTAATTGTTAAACGATTACAAAAATTAAATCACTCTTTTACACCGACGTATTCTTCAGCTTTTATAACTTACCAGTCATCAGTTACCGTGTAATATACCGAAGCAATCTGGGGGTGATATTATGGAGTCTGATAGCAAAGAACAGGAAATGGTGATTGATGATAACCATTGTAAGGTGATAGGAAAACAGGAGACCATGGTCCGAATTCCATTCTCTGATCTTCATAATGTTAACAATGAAAAACCTGAAGCAACTAAGGTTGGGAATAACAAGCAGGGGACAAAAATCATCAAGAAATTTGGAGGTAAAGGTCCTATGCCTAAACCTATGGATATCGTTGCCGATGATGGGGGTAGCAATAGCGGAATTAAGAGAAATTTCAGTCTGATAGATGATTCGAGTGAGAGTGATAAGGAGGGCAATAAAAAATTCAAAGAAACCAAGATAGTCGGTGTGGAATCACTTAACTCTGAAAAGGTGGAGGTGGCCAGTCTAAATTAGGCCCAAAGTTATCAATGAAGATATGCTCATGGAACTGTAGAGGACTAGGAGGGCCCTCTACAATTCCCCAATTCAAGGAGTCTCTTCGGCTCCATCTCCCCGATTTGGTATTTCTATGCGTAACAAAAAAAAAGAAAGCGTTTATTAAGACTGTTTGTAATAAATTGAAGTTGAATGATAGATGGTTTTGTGTTGATCCTTTGGGTAAAAGTGGGGGTTTGGCTGTTTTTTGGTCTTGTAGAATAAGTGTTGTGGATATTATCAGCTTTCATTTCTGCCTTGAAATTGAATTCCTTTTGGAGGATTACCCTGATGCTATGTGGGCCATTTTTATTTATGCTAGCACAGACAAGATTGCTAGGAGGGACCAATGGCAGTTTCTCTGTGCAGCTAAGGTGAAATGGGGTGCGCTTTGGATCATGGGAGGGGATTTTAATGATATAACTGATCCGGGTGAAAAAAAAGGGGGTAGACTTCGGAGTTTGGGAAGCTGTCAAGATTTTAATACTTTTATTGGTGACATGAACATGGGCGAAATTCAATTTCATGGGCATCCTTTTACTTGGGCCAATAATAGAGAAGGAGAAGGATTCGTGGAAGAAAAGATTGATAGAATGTTTGGATCCCCTAGTTGGCTTATTAAATTCCCTGATGCTAGAGTCCAACACATGGAAAAACAAGCTTCTGATCACTACTTGCTCTTCCTTGAGACTGATTCTCCTAACAAAATTGGCAAGAAAAGATTCTTTTTTGATAAAAGATGGATTCAATGGCAGGGTTTTGATATGGTGGTTGAGCAAGCTTAGAATTCTGACATTAAAGGGACCCTTTTGTACCAAGTGCAACAGAAAATTGGTCGATGTAGATTGGCTCTTACTCAATTGGAGCAAGGATAGAAGAACTAACTCAGCTAAGGTGATCCAAAAATGCAAAGACAGACTTTCTGAATTGAAAAAGGGTGGTTGTTCGGAGAGTTGGAATGAATGGGGTAAATTGAGAATGGTGCTTGATCGGGCATATAAAGAGGAAGAAGGCTGTTGGAGTCAGAAAGCGAGAATTAAATGGTTAAAAGATGGTGATAAGAACTCCAAATTTTTCCATGCGTGTACAGTTCAACGTATGAAAGGCAACTGTATTGAAAACCTTGTCAGAAATGATGGTACCATTTGTTCTTCGCATGGTGAGATTGAGATTGAGGTTGAAGGCTACTATCACTCTTTGTTTGAGTCCTCGAATCCTGATGTTGATCTTTCCATTTTAGAAGGGATACCTCAATCTATTTCGGCCTCAATGAATCAAATTCTCACTAGCCACGTGGATGAGGGTGAAATCAAAAAGGCCCTTTTTGATCTATGCCCTAACAAAGCTCCTGGCTTGGATAGTATGAGCCCTTTTTTTTCCAGCATTGGCATTTCATTTCTCATAAATTGTGCATTGCTGTGAAGGATTTCTTCAAGTGTGGTAAAATGTTTCGTAGCACTAATCACACAATTATCAATCTCATTCCGAAAATCAGAAACCCATCTTCTATTGCTCATTACAGGCCTATCAGTCTTTATGGGTGATTTACAAAGTGATCTCCAAAATTATTGTCAACAGGATGAAACCTGTGCTTCATCATTGCGTGAGTGTTAATCAATCTGCTTTCATTCCTGGTAGACAAATCATTGATAATGTGGTTTTGACTCATGAATGCATACATCATATGAAAAGCATTAGAAAAGGTCAAAAGGCATTTATGGCTCTCAAACTGGACATGACAAAGGCCTATGATAGAGTGGAATGGAAATTTCTTGCTTCAGTGCTTATTAAAATAGGCTTTGATTGTATTTTTGTGAACTGGATCTTCAACTGTATTAACTCCTCTTCATTCTATTTTAATATCAATGGGCAGGTTTCTGGGTATTGTGTTCCAACTCGAGTTATTTCAGGGCATTAAAATTAGTAGAGGGGGGCCAATTTTGACCCATCTCTTCTTTGCTGATGACTCCATTTTATTTTGTGAAGCTACTCCTTTCCAAGCATTGAGTGTGAGAACCATTCTTGATAGATTTTGCATCGCTTCAGTTCAACAAGTTAATTTAGAGAAATCCGTTGTTATGTTTAGTAGGAATGTTGAGGGAGGGATCAAGGTTGATATATGTGCATTTTTTAACGGCATCACTGAATCCCAGCAATCTAGATATCTAGGGTTACCCATGGTGATTGGGAGGTCTAAGAAGGAAATCTTTCAGTTTGTGGTCGAGTGTGTCCATAGGAGAGTGAATAGTTGGAGAAATATGTTTCTTTCTAGTGCTGGGAAAGAGGTCCTTCTTAAAGCTGTTATTAATGCCATGCCGAATTATGTGATGTCTTGCTTCAAAATTCCTGTCCATATTTGTAAGGATATTTGTAGTATTTCATCTAAATTCTGGTGGGGTTCTTCTGATAATGGTGGGACTAAAATCTCTTGGGTGGCTTGGGATAGAATGACCCTACCTAAAGCTGAAGGGGGGCTAGGTTTTCAAGACCTTGCTCTTTTTAGTGAAGCTATGCTCACCAAACAACTGTGGAGATTAATCTCTCAACCCAATCTCCTCATTAGTAAGGTGCTTAGGGCTAAGTATTTTGGTAAGAAAGGGTTGTTGGATTGTAAACATGAGTGGTGATTCTTGGTTGTGGAAAAGTTGGCTCAAATAAAAAAAAGCTCTGTTGATAGGTCTTAGACAACATGTGGGTAATGGAAAGGCTGTAAGAATTTGGGAATCCCCTTGGATACCTAAAACTCCTACTTCTAAACCTTGTTGTATTAAACCTGATAATTGTGAGTTTATGTGGGCCAAGGATCTTATGACTGCTGATGGTAAAAATTGGAATGTGATTACTCTTAAGCAATTGTTCTGTGCGGCAGATGTCTCCATTATTTTGCAGGTACCTATTTGCCAAAATGGGAGTAGGGACAAATGGATTTGGCATTGGGATGGCAAGGGTATTTTCTCTGTTAAGTCAGTTTATGGCTTATTGCTGAAGGAAAAAAAACATGCAGAGGATAGGCCAGAATCAAGCTCAATGAACTTGGTTGCTGGGGTGTTTTGGATAAGTTGTTGGAAACTTGATATCAAGAATAAGCTGAAGCATTTCTTGTGGAAAATCTTACATAATTGCTTACCAACTGCTCTGGTGTTGTGCAAAAGGGGTATGAAATTTGATCCTAGATGTCCTATATGTGGTGATTCTGAAGAGTCTGTGGAACATCTATTATTTCAGTGTGACCGTGCGAAGATTATTTGGAAGTTAGCACCTGTGTGCTGGGATAATACCAATCATTCTGATTTCAAGGTGAGTTGCTGGTGGGAGACGGTTTGTGCTAGCAGCAGAGGTGCTTTTTTTAATGACCGTTTACAGCTTTCTATCCATCTATTTTGGTGGATGTGGAAATCAAGGAATAGGTGGGTGTTTGATAAATTCTTATGGACTGAAAGAGATATTGTTAAATTTGCTATTCAAGATTGGCATGAATTCAGTGAATTGGCATGCTCTAATATTGAATTGATTAAACAACCTAAGGACCCCACTTGGGCTATGATTGAACCTGGTGTGAACCAATTGACAGTAGGATACCATATATTGGTTATCAGTGTTGTCAACGTTCCAAGCCAGGGTACTGCATTTGGGGGCTGGGTTGGTAATGAGCAAGGTTCGGTGGTGAAAGCTTGGGCCTCTTCTAGGGATTTCATTGATAATCCAGTGGAAGCGGCCTTGATTGGAATTCGACTTGCTCTTTGTGCGGCTTCTAATGTTGGTTCTTTCAAAGTAAATGTGATGGTAGATGACAAGGATATTGCGAGCAACCTCAACAAACGGCTTCCTTTTGTTGGTGATGGTGTGAAAATAGCCGAAGACATCTTCCTTTTATGTTTTCTTTTTGATCATGTGATTTTTTTGATGCAAGATCGTATTTGCAATGACAATTGTAATAGGCTTGCTAGGCTTGTGTTTGATGGTACTCCGGATTTGAATTGGGTTGACCAATTCTCCGATTGGCTAGTGAATTAGTCTTTTGGTTTTTTAGCCCGTTGGCTAAGCGTAGTTGTAATCTCTCATGATGAGTTTTCTCAATTTAATGAAATGCTATCGTTCGGAAAAAAAAAAGTCATCAGTTACCGGGAAAATGTAAAATTAGTCCGCATCTACAGGGGTTTTGCAATATTAGTCTTGTAACTTTTAAAATTGTGATTTTAGTCATGTATATTTTGTCTTTTTTGCAATTTTGGTCCCGTAAATTTTACATTTGTGCAATGTTGGTCCTATAAGTTTTAAATTGGTGCAAATTTGGTCCTAAGGGCTATTTCAATATTTAATTATTCCTAAAATGCCCTTGATAGTCAAAACAATCAATATATCTAATATAAAATATAAATTGGTATTAGTGCCTATATTTTATTTTTTAAAATAAATGTAAATATATAAAAAGAAAGAAAAACGTCTTGATCACAAGCCGATCATGTAACAAAGGAAAAATAATGTTAACTTCAGAAAAAAGAAAAAAACAAAAGTAAGTTAAAAATGCAATTTAAATGAGGAGCGTCTATTTCTAGAAGATTTTCGAATGTCATATTTAGTTGTTATTTTAGCACGTGCCCGAGTATCTTCTTGATGGTCTAATGTAGCCTATGGAATGTCGGCCCAGAATCCACGAACCACAATTGCCATAGACTTTCATAGCTTCTAAAGAATCACATGAGTACAAGCGGAGTGGTGGAAAGGTCACTTATCTTTGTCTTTAAAGCTTCCAATTTTTCTTGCTCCTCTTCTTCTTGCTCCTCTTCGTCCTCCATGTCAGACCATCATTTTCGAGCCACAACCGCTATGACTTGAAAATTCTCCGAAGGGTCATTAAAGTTCATCTCGTAGGTTGTCAAAGGTAAACTCTTGGAGACGCCGGTAATTGCTCGTTGTAATTCCTCTTTCCTTATGTCATTTAAATCAGTTGCATGGTTACTTTGGTATTGAGAAGAGTGGTATACCACCTGCAAATGTGTAGGTATGTAACTGTTAACCTTATTGACCATTGCCAATGATCGATCCTCATTAACCGTCGAATTTTTCGAGATTTCCTTATCAATAGTGTCTCCGACCTACACTTCATCTTCGACCCCATTGTCATTTAATGCCTCAAAGGAATTATTCGTGTTGACTTCCGAGATAGATTTTCTAATATCATTAACTCTACCGATTCATTTTTTAACTTGCACCCATTTTTTTGAATCAACAACCTTACCCTTTATCCACTGGAGGACGATCACGATGCAATGATCTACCACGGACTGAACTAACCTCTTTTTTGATTTTTTCCCCAAGCTTTGACGATTCTTTAGTATTAGTATTATGTTATTGGTTGATATTATGCCCAATAATTCGGCAATAAACACAGAAATTCGGGAGATTTTCATATCCGATAGATAAAAATGAACAATGACCTACTCGTTCGACCACAACGAACTCTTGAAGGGGCTTATTTAAATCCAATTCTAATCAAAACACGAACAAAATGTCCAACTTCTCCAGATAAAGAACGATTATCAATTTGTATTGGAGTACCAATTGAAGACATAATTTTAGTAATTAAAGAATGGTGTAGATACTCATAACTCAATTCGTAAAATTGAATCCAAACCTGCACAACGTAAGAATTTATCTTGTAGGGGTTGAAGTCGGGCACCCAATTCATGAGACACATTATCACGCACTGCAAATTCTAAGATGATTTTGCAAAAACTCGATTTCGATCCATCATGAAATTAAATTGAAAATTATAGTAATCCTTTCCAAGTCGAACAATCTTCCAACTGCTTGAAGGTTGCCATACTAAATGCAATTTTGCCTTTAAATCCTCTAGTAGATAAGGTTTAACGCATTTGGATAGAAGAATGCGTCAAATCAGACAATTTTTTAACTCAGTCGTCCTTTGTTGATTGATTTCTTCGTCCATAGTAACGGAGAAGTAATATTCTTTCTTGAAGGGTCGAAAATACTCTCATGGGGTTAGGGTTTGGGCAAAAGATTGTACTCCATGCATAGAATCGGTACGTCTAGGCGATGTCGTGCGCTGCAACTTTGAAGAAACCGTGTGGTCGTATAATGCAGTTGTCGATCTGAATGGGGCCATCGAAGAAGAAGGAAGCGATCAATCTTGTAGCATAGGATTTTGGTTTTCCTTGAAAATCTCCTTAGAAAAAGATGAACAATAAATCTTGTGAGGAGCAGTATATTGTGCATGATTAGATCTATGAATTTCATGGAACAAAAATAAATCAATCTCCATGGTCCAATGAATTAAAGTTGAATGGAAAAGAGAAGGTGATCGCCGATGAAAGAGAGCATCACCCCAACTTGTGACGGTTAGGTCATCTTTTTTCTCCACACACTGTTTCTACCTCAGTTCTAATTCATCTTCCCAGAGCTTATATTTTATTTACTTGAGTAGAATTAATTTATCACTATAGATTGCCTAATGATGTAAAATTTTTAGATTTTTAAATCAAAATCAAAATCCAAGATACGAGTTCTACATGTATTATTTTCTAATTATAAAAATACAAAAACACGTACAAATATGCCAAAATTGGTCATTTTGAATAATACGACTGAAAATACCACAACTAAAAAATAAATGACTAAAAAAGACAAATTCTAATATTTACATAATTAAAATTATTATTTTTGCTAAGGGTCAAAATTATCACGTAACTAAAATTGCAACTTTAAATGTTATAGGACTAATTTTGTAATACTCCTATAGATACAAGATCAATTTTACAATTTTCCCACCAGTTACCAGCTTACCTAACCATCATTTCTTAATGTTGAAGATTGACTAAAGTGACAAGATTAAATGTCCACGTCGGTTCATGGTACAAGTCTACAAGATATATAGCGCATATTGCTTTTGCTTTCTTCATTGTATAGCTTTTGGTTTTGATTGTGATTTAACTAATTAAAACACTATACTGAAAGTTATATGGGGTTGCTTGGGTTCGGCGGAATTTTAAATTTTGACCTGAAAGGCTGAAATAGAATACATGTTAGGCTTAGGCTCGTACGAATGGCTCCCGGCTAAGGTATTCTAGTGTTTACGTCAGTTCAATCCGTGATGTAAATAAAATAGATTCAATGTAAATAAAATATATATTTCATATTTTTATTAGTGTGTAGAATTATAATTATTTAAAATAATAATATTATATCTTTTATTTTTATTTATTAAATGTCAATTAACAAAATGAATAGAGCTTTTAAAAAAAAATTATCAAAATTTACGATAGATTTGAAATCCCTACACAAATCTACATCATCCAAACAAGCGGTGAATCCAAGGAGTTTGAAATCCATTCATTTGAAATCCCTTGGAATTTCAAATCCCTCCATCTAAATGGATCCTTAGGATATTTTTAAGTGTGTTTAAAATTAATTGGTGACATAAAAGAACTCACTTGGCTAATAAGTTAGACTTTCTTCTCCTAATAAATGAATGGGGAATAACTCACAAGTAACATCAACGTTTGGCTCTATTTGGATTAATGGATTTGGAGCTAAAGATTTTAAAATCATAATAACAAATTCATTGAGTTTGCATTTGGATGGGAGGATTTGGATTTGGGGAGGGGATTTAGGGAATGATTTCAAATGACTCCAAATAGGAAGGATTTGAAATCCTCCAAAATGACTCCAAAAATAGCTTCCAAGGATTTGAAATCCATTATAGAATGACTCCATCCAAACAACCTCAATGGATTTCTTATTATGGATTTAAAATCCATAGATCAAATCCTTCCATTCAAATGAAGCCTCATAGATTGTTTGGATGGAGCCATTTTATAATAAATTTCGAATCCCTTGAAATTATTTTCGGAGCCATTTTGAAGGATTACAAATTCTTCTTAAATGAAGTCATTTGAAATCCGTACCTCAAATCCCTGTATCCAAATCCAAATCCTATCATCTAAATCTAAATGCAACCTTACCTAACATGCTCGAGTCAAATATTTTATAATTTAATAATACTTTTTTTATTCTGTGTGGGTGACCTGTCTAGCTCTGTCCTGCGACCCGTGGCGGATCGCCCCACTCTGACTCGTGGGATGGACGGGACATATATGAGTCCTTAAATACACACCCCGTCCAATTACCATCCCAGTCCAAGAAACATAAATAAATTTGACTAAAGAAGTATCAATTAACATAAAAGATCCATGTTATCAAAAAGAAACAATATCCGCATAAACCACGTAAAAAGATTGTTTTGATTCTGCAAGGTATATTATATAAGAGATAAATACACTTACCCATCCGAACTATACTGATTTTTACACTTTACCAAAAAACTTTAATTCGTGATACTTTGCCCCCTGAACTATGAAAATCGTTACACTTTATCATATATGGACAATTTTGCCCCTAGGTTTTATTCTTTTAAAACAATAGTTCAAGTTATCCCTTTAAACTCTATTTTGTGGCAATCTACTACATAATAATAAATTTATTGCATTAATCATTAAACATGAAAATTTTACACCGTAATTAATTTGTTTTTTGGATTTTTCGAGAAATGAGAATTCTTATTTTTTGTCACATGTTTTGTTCGTGGCGTTGTTACACCTACTTAGATCCAGTCTCTATTCAGAGGTTTTAAAAGGATCATGTCAGGTTTCCAGCCTATAAACTCAACAGGACATACTTCGATCAAAATTCTCATTTCAAGTTTAAATCCGTATGCAAATTAGGTCTATAGACTGAAAATTAACCTAGTCCATTACGACCATATCAGGCCCAACATGCTTCCGTAGAATTAATAAATCCCTTAAAATTCATACCTTCTTTGACCAAAACAGCACCGGGTGAGATGGCTCGCAACACCACCAGTCGGAAAATTATTGCCCCCAGATCGTTTGACAAACAGCTCCTCACTGTTCAACCTCACCCTTAGGGAAGATGATTTGCAAGTTATCTGACTCCTTCAGCAACTGTTGAGCACAACCTAGATTCGTTTCCTACTTCCAGGCGTACAAGTAATTCTTAAACGGGATGAATTAATAGAATATTATGAACACATGTTGAAGCAGAAAACCTCTTTTTATTAAGAACTTACTGAAATATTTATTACATTAGTAATCTCCTTTTGGGAGGAGAATACATGTTTAGCCTCTCATATACAAGGCTTGCACTCGAAAATACATAAAACTTAAAACTAAAACACTCAAAATATTACAAATTTTTCACTCAGATTTTATTGTAAGAAAACTAAGGAAAATGTTCGATGTCTTGACTTCCTTCAAATCCTGCATTTTATAGAGGTAAGTCCCAGGACTTCAAAGGCGGACTTCAAATCTTGCCGATATATATGGACGTCCATCGCTTACGTCATATCCCACATTATTGCCTCGCCCCGGTTTTCTTTTTCTCGCGTGACTCACCCATGTGATGTTTGTCGGGAATCTTTTAAAAATTTGGTTTACGTGGTCCCCGAGGATAACGCGTCTTGTGAGTGGGCCCTTATCCTTTCCACCGCATGATCTTGTCGGTCGGGTTTGGGTGAATCCTTTCCCAAACTCGGGTTCCTTCTGTTCGGGGCATGCTTGACAGATCCCGATCCGATCCAACGGCCAATATGCGCCATGTTACGAATTTACGGTAAGTTTCTTTGCTTGTCGGAATCTTGTTCTCCCAGGAGAATTCTTCTCTTCGTCTCGAAAAGCTCCTCCGCAAATCTGTTGTTGATCCCGGTCATTGAATTGATAAGAAAGATCCGTTTCTTCAATTCTGGAAAAACTTAAACGGATATTTGACTTTGTCCATTTACATTAGGCAAACCCAAAGACCCCATGCTCGTCGTGTAGAAGCTTCATCTTGAGAAATTGCTCCTACTAACACCGTGGTCTTCTTAGGTGAAGCCGCTTGATGTATTTTAAAGCATTTCCATCCGGTCTTCTTAGCTTGATGAAATGAAAAGCTTCATTAAAGCCTTTCTTATTTGGTTCGGGAGTTGCAGATTCGATAAAATACGAGTTCAAAATATCTCCTCGGCCAAGTGTGGATTATTGGCCCAAGTCTCGTAAACCGCTTCCCCAATCCATTTCGGTAATTTTGAAATTTCGGGAATCCTGGTGACACAAGATAAATTGAAGCTAAAGCTCCAAAAGTATACCATTCTTGTACTTAATTTGGATGACTTCCTGGTTTCATCCAAACTCGGGATACTTGCCACGAGATATCAACCACTTTTTTTCCGGGTTAATACCTTGTCTTGTAACTAGTTTCTCCCATTGCGCCGATATACCGCATAGGAGAAATCTTAATCTCGTCGGTTTGAACCTTAGATTTGCTGTTTGTGGCCTAAGATTCAACTCTCCCTCTTTACCCGCAGAGGTCTTTGGGTTGACTTGAAGACTCGGGTTGTGACAGGAGCTTCAATATTCGTTCTGATTTGTACACCCGGGGATGCATCACCCCGCAATACTTGTGATAATGGTACTTGAATCCATAACCTCCGGGTTAGAGCCCGTACTCTCTCGGCCCCTTTTTTTGCACCGTAGGAGATGCGGCCTGGAAGAGAGGCCCTTGCGGCGCTAAGAACAATTGTCCTTGAGCGAACCGGCATGCTCGTATTTGACTAGAAACGGTTTAAGTCGGTCACTATTGAAGTCGCCCAACAAACTCGCATTGAGACATAACGCCCCAAAATCTCGTTCTAGACTCTCCAGGTTTTCGAGATGTCTTACTCGTTTAAGGACCTCAAAGCCAACGCGCGTCCTTCCATCTCGTGTCAAGAAATGCAAGAATATTTTCATGAGATTTTATAATGACAATATCATAATCATAATATTGACATTGACTTGTCATCTAAGTAATCAAGCATTTTTCGGTTTTGATTCAATTTTGTTTTTGAGAAAAGCCTTGACACTTGAATTATCAAATTTTAAAGTAAACTTTTTAGCCAGTAAAAATAGAGGCCATTTTTTAAAAGCCTTTCATTTGCAAAGAATTCTTTTCGTTAATATGCCACCGAGTTGCTTCACTAGGGGTGAATAAAAACCGCAATATCTGCGCATGACACTTCCTCGTTTGGTGTGACTTTCGTGAAAAAGCTAGCTGGCGATAAGTGTATTTTTATGCATGTTTTATGTGTGTATTTGAGTAGAAATTGAGTTATTTTGTTGTTAGTTTCATTAGTTTTTGATTGTACATTGTTTATACTCGTGGGGTGCTTTTATTGGTGTAGATTGACCATTCGGGGCTAATTTTGGTGAATTTCGGACCATGGATTCATGTCAAAACATACCGGGGTTTAAGGATGCAAAAACGCTCGAAATCCCAAGCCAAATCGTCATTTGGGGCCTTTTTGGTCCAACACGGGTGGGTGTGTTGGGCAACACGGCCGTGTTCACGGGAGCGAAAAACTCGAAAAAATGCACAAAAGCGACCCGACGCGGCCAGGCCATGTTCCACAACACGTGTCAGGAAGAGACACGGCCTGGCCGTGTGTTGGGAGCACGGCCATGTTATCGACTTCACGAACAATTAAACAAAGACGACTGGCCGTTTTATGCAACATGGGCGTGTTCGGATCACTTTCGACTTCAATTTCTCGGTGGAATTTGTTAAAAACTCATCTACCAAGCTTTTTGACAACTTTTGAGCACATTTACACCTCATTTTGTTGTATTAATTCCTTACTTTCCCACATGATCACATGGAAATAATGATCCCAACAACCCAACTCATAAAGTTGAGCATTAAAATATCAAAAGATGACATTATTAAGGAATACTTTCTCCAAAATAATGTCTATAAAAGCCAAGAGTATGGGTTGAAGGGGGGATTCATTCATTGATATACATAGAAATCAGATTTTAGGGATGAAAGTTCATATTTTGGAGAGGAGAAACATATATTGTAGTGAGGAAGAGAGTTAGAAGGCTTAGATCACCATGGAGAGGCGCTAAGGCACAAGGATTGAAGATCGCTCGGAGAAGAAGATGAACTCCACCACTTCATCATCATACTTCCAACAGGGGAGTCTTATGTTGGTTTTGGAAGTTTTAACTTCAAGTATTCATGTTGATTTCGAAAGAAACTTCTTGTTTTATGGTTGTTTTCATTCTCAAATCCATCATGAGTTAAATCGCTAGTGTTTGAATGTGATGAACCCTAGAACTTATTTGTGATCATTGGTTTGAATGTTTTAATATATTTTCTTATGTTTTTATGCGAGTCACTTATGTTATGCTTGTTTATTCGAATTGGTATATGCGCAATATTGATTTGAAGTTTATTTTTCAGGAAATCGAGAGATTCATGGTGAAATAGAACCAACTTAAGTGAAAGGAGTTGCATGCAATCCTAGATATAGGGCGACATAAATCTTCCGGATTAGGGTCAAACCTAATATGGGAATTCACAAACCGTTAATGCAATCTTGGGGGTTTTAACTAGAAAGAGATTTGAGTTAATCAACTTGAGGTTAGGAGTTTTTCGCCTTGAGAAAGGGTTTAACTTAATTTAGGAATGCCTACGGTCCATGAAGCATGAAAATATGTTAAGGGATGGTTAAAACTTAAGGGTTATGGTTGTATTTATTTTGGTAAAATCACAAAGACGTTTAGAGGGATTCACATTCAAGCATATTTATATCCAACATCTTCCAATCCGAAAGTGTATCTCGATATCTTTCGTGTTCTTAGTTGCCTCTTCCACTTTTTATTTGCTTTTGTTTTATTTTTATTTTGCAAACAAACTATTTGACGAATTTGTAGGCTAGATAATAAAAAGACGGTAATTACTAGTAATCATAGTCCTCGTGGGAATGACACTCGATACTCGCTTAGCTTTGCTATAAACGATAGGTGCACTTGCCTAGGTGTTTTTAGGAGTAGCTTAGGGCCAGCCATCACCGCCCACCAATCATCATGGCATCGTGTAAAGAACCGATTCGTCCTCGTCTTGGGAATCGCAAGCTTTGGAAGCTTTTACAAACTTCTTTAAGTTGCTTAATCCTTCTTGATGTTCATCTTCCCATTTGAATCTCGCATCTTTTTTAAGCAATGGACTAAACACCTTCCTGTAATATGCGGATTGTTAATGAACATCCCGACAAAATTAACAACTCCAAGAAAACTCGAAGTTGCTTCTTGTCTTTCGGTGTATCCGGAAATCCTCGTATCTTTTCCACAATATGATTCGTAGAATAATTCCGATTCATCGATTTCAATTCCGAGGAATTCAATCTATCTTGTTGCAATTACCGCATTCTTTTCCGAAAGCACTAATCCTTCTTTTTGTGACAAACATCGAAAAATATTTTCAAATATTTGAGATGCTCCTTCATGTTCTTTGAAGCGATAAGAATATCATCAATGTATACGAACATGGTGAAATAATCCTTGAAAAGATTATCCATCTTCCTTTGATATATTTGGGGTGCGTTAGCCAATCCCATAGGCATAACGTCCAAATATAGTGTCCTATGGTGTAGAGAAAGTCAGTAAATTTCTTACTTTCTTCCTCCATCTTAAACGGTAGAATCCGGACTTGCAATCGAACTTTGAGAATATCTTGGCACCTTTGATGCAGTTAACGGATGTTCTCTACTTGGGATATAGTATCCGTCGAACTCCAAAATGTTATTAATTTCCTTGTAGTTAATAACAAGTCTTGGCTTTCCTCTTTTGATTTCTCCATGGTTTCTGGCTAAGAATCCTAGACTGCTGTATGGAGAAACTTCTGGTGAAATTAACTTAAGGTCAAGATGTTCCTTAAGTATTTTCTGCATATCCTCACGATCCTCCTGATTCATAAGGATTGGTTTGAATCTTACGAACTCGTACTCCTTTCCAAGTTTAACCTTTAAGGATGCTTTGAGCTCATTCTTATCCCACCATGCCAAAGGATCTTCATTGTAATTCCTTTGGATCTTCTTCTTGATGTCCTCGAGTGATATTTGTTCCTCCAGGGTCACGTCACTCTGCAGACTCTCCATTAGACTCATCCATAATTCTACAATGGCTTCTGGAGTTACTCGTTCTTCTCCTTGTACTCTGAATGAGTACAAGTTATTATCCCATATCTTCTTATCCTTTTGAATGGAACCAAATTGTCTATAGGATAATAAAGCTTCACCAAATTTCCTTCGATCTGCCATTTTTGGATTGCGAAGTTTGGTTTCATCACCACGTTTGTTGCGAAAAGTAATAGGCATTTTTCTGTAAAATCCTTCCCGCGGTCGCTGGACAATGATCTTATGATCACATAATGTTGTGAAAATAAGTCTTCTTGTCTCATTCTCCTGTGTGAATCGCTTGAATGTTTGTAGGAACTTGTTTCCTAGCAAAACATCTGCACCTGTATCATGGAAATAGATTGGTGGCGTTTTCACTTTGTACCATGGGGTACCGCCTGCACCTCCGATCATGATTTCTGCTTGTTTAATTCCTCTATTAAGAATAAGAATTCTTTTAGAGAAATCTCTTCCTGCAATAACTGGTAAATCTTCTCCAATTTCTTTAGGAAAAACATTCGCTGCAGTACATATTCCGCTCTGAATCAATATAGGCGGCGAAATACTCGTCTTGTATTGACATATAACATTCCGATTGAAATGTATATGGAGAATGGACTAGTGGTCATCTGATTCTGTATCTTTTATCACCATTTTGTGAACTCCATTCCTTCTTGTAATCTTTCCCAGGTTTATGATCCTCAAGAAATTCAATTCCAGTATTAATTGTTTCGGGGATTTTTCCGCTACTCCGAGATAGTCGGCTCAATTTCCCCTATCTTGAGGCTTCCTTGATACCTTCCCACTATAGGTTGTTGGAGATAATCTGAGAACATCACAAGGAAAAATATTATCCTTTTGAGTGATGTCGAATATTACTTCAACCTCTCGCCACTTTCTACGGACATTTCGGCTCTCACGTTTTGTTTTGAAAACATCGGGGATGCGCCGAATCGCATTTGGTCTCCTTTCTTCCCCAACGCTACTCACCATTTTGTCCTGGAAAGACATCTTCTCAGGCTCAACTCGAGAGTTCGACTTTTGTTGAAGATGGTTGATCATGAATTATCATATCAATCTCCTTTATAGTTGGAGATTCAATGATTTACGGTAGAACCACCCTGGCAAAGTCCTCAAAGATTCTTGGGACTTCAATAAATTCCTTTCTCAAGAATACTTGAATGATGGGTATTCGAGAGAGCATAGGAAATCTTGTATGTGATCGAGTAAGGCCTATTTTCTTCTTTCATCAAATCAACTCTTTTGAAATCTTGATGAAGAGTTATGACTCTATTAAAATCTCGATCTCCCAAATTGTATGCAATTCTTGGATAGACATTGAATGCTAATTTTCCCGCATACAAATTTCTGTGACCGCTCCAAGGCATGAATCCTTGAGATGTGAGATTCGCTTGTCAAAAATAGCAAGATTGAGTGGCGAATCTATTCCTTCCTTGAATGTTGCCTTAATAATAACTCTTATGGCTCCAATGTGAATCCATGAGAGTGTATTTGCAACTTCTCTTTTAACTCTGCTTTTGATCTCATGTATTTCTCTAATAGGGACCAACTGCATCTCGATCAGTTCTAGGTAAACTCCATCGGAATAGCAAATTCTCGGTTGTTACCTGTGAATAATTTAGTGTTTTTCATTTAAACCCAATCTTATCCAATGCTTTTTCCATAGCTCACGATTGTAAATCCATCATAGACTTGAAGCTTTGGATCTTCCTTCATGATTCTCATAAGAGTTTTATGAGAAACCGTCGTGTGAGAGAGGAATCGACATATCCTCCTATTTGTTTCTTTGAAGAATTTCTTCTTCACTCGATTACGAGATGGAGTTACTTCCATCGCCGAATAGATCTCTTCTTCATAGATGCTTTCATCCGAGGGTATATCCTCAAATTGATACACCTGTATAAGATCCGATAATAGGCTGCTTATCGATTTACGATGTGGCCTCGAATCGTCTCGACTCCTCGTTTTTGATTATCCGGGCAATCCATTGAGATATGCCCTCTTGTTCCGCATGTCCAACAATTACGGTCTTTGAAGCTTTCATTTGCCGTGTGAGCACGCGAAAGTTCTTCTCCTGGATTTCTTTGTACTTGCTTGATTAGAACCTCGATGATGAGGGCTCTACCCTGCAGTCTTTGGTCTTTGCCCCGATTTATAACTCCGGGCTTTTTGTTTTGACTGAACCTTCTAGGTCTCCATGAAGACCGCTTCTTTTATTCTTTCGCTTTCTCGGCGGTATGGATGGCTTCTATCCTTCTTCTTTGTCGCCTTGGTTGACCTCCCATATTTGTTGGGATATCATTATCCACGCAACATAGAGGAATTGTTTTGTTAATTCCTCTTAATCTTTTGTAATTCTTGTATAGAGCCGCTTGGTAACACCATTCGGATAACTTGGCCTTTAGGAAAGACATTTTTTACGCACGATTTCTAATTCACTTCTCCTTGTATTCCCTGGTAAGCATTTCTCTCCAGGGACTCGGAATCTTGGCAAAAAATAGTTGTGCAGCTTCTTTTTCCTCAATCTTGGATTTCCACCGGTATTCGGTGAACAACTTGATATATTCATCAATATGACAAATATCCGAACTTTCGAGGCTATAGAGGGCTTGTTTGTATCTCTTTCTTTTTCATCCTCTAATCCTCGAAATAACTTTGTCTGTGCCGATGAACTAGATTTTGAATAGTTTTGTCATACCATCGACAATTCCTTTAAGTAATTCCCCTGATGTGATCGAACTTTTCATACTAGCATCGGTCATATCCCAGACAATCTTCACCGATCCTTCAAGACTCATCTCAAGTAGTAAATGAATGAATCCTTTGTAAGATCGAGGGTTCTCTTTGAAATTCTCATAGCTGAAGCTCATTCATCAATAAGAACTTCTCTATTTTTAAAATTTGGGATGTCCAAATTTAACATCAACCCATATGGATGTATTGGGTCGAGGTGCGATCTTCCATAAGGCGTCTGATAAACATTCGGCCTTCCAATAGGTTGTCAGTTCCAAAGAGGTTTCGACCTCCTGTTCTGAAAGTGGATCACTCTCGGTCGTGAAATCCCCGACATGTGGCATCCTCAGTCGAGCTCCATGATGCGAACCCGTCTTTCTTCGACGTTAGGATTAAGCGGTGGCGGTGGTGGTGGAATTGGTCTACCTTGTGGGTCATAGGTAACAAAGCGATTCTCACATGCGTTCATCTTTAAATCTACAATACCTAATCATGAAGGATTCTCGCTGGTCATGTAGATCTTTAAGATTCATCTTTTCAATATCCATCTTTTTTAATTTTTGATGGATTTTCCTTTGATTAGAGCAATGAGCTTTTCCTCATCTGTCATCTTTCGTATAACCGGTTGGTTTCCTTTTTGGTGTAAATAGGTACCGTCCCAAAATCAATATATTTCCTTCCTCCCAGGATGAACTCGCTACTGTCCTCCAGGTTCTTGACTCGTTTCGAATATCATGAAGGAGTTCAAGAGTTTCTTACGATATTTCACCATCGTCTCCTCAGTTGGATCGATGAACTTGGCCGGTAGATGAATATGGCGGTTGCCATAATTACGCATCATCATCCGGACTTCTCTAAGATCTTCGGAGAACTTAGATTTGTCGGAAGTATCTCGTTCCACTCGGGTACTCCATCGGGAATCATTATTCGATGGGAATTTTCATGAACCGTTTTTGAAGGTTCATCAAGTGAACATATAAGTGCAGTTAAGCATCGGAATCGCTATATAATATTCTGCTCGCATTTTGTATTGCACTTAAGGTTTCCCGTCGGCTCATGTATGCGCTTCTTTTTCTTCATGTTGGTATTCCCGATATGAAACCTGGTCAAGGTGTTCTTGTGCATACATCGTCGATATTTGACGATATGTCTGTAAGGGTACATCTCGGACATCGGTTCGGATCCATAATCTCAGAGATAATTCTCCTCACCAATTGTTAATTACATAAATATAATAAATATAACTAAAAGTTCTTAATAAACCTAGGCTCTGATACCATTTTCGAGGATCGGAAGACTATGAGGAGTAAAAATAGAAATTGCAATAAAATTTATAGTCTAGGTGGTAAAGTGCAATAACTTTAAAGTTTAGAGGGTAAACTGAAAACCAACTATCATGAAACTAGGGGTAAATTCGGAATTTTAGGTAAAGTATAAAATTTCGCGGAGTTGAGGGGGTTAAGTGTAACGTTTTAAATTTCGTATGGCAAAGTGTAAAAGTTCGAATAGTTTGGGGGGTTAAAGGTATTTATCCCATTATATAATGTAATTATGTAAATCGTATAGATCCTCTCTCGGTCTGATTTTTCGTTGCAATGGTCCCAGACTCCCAGGTAAATTTGATTCGACCCATCTAAAATTATACATGCATATTTGGGGAAATATTGTATATTCTACTTCCACATATGCTCATATATATGGAGCGTATTGTCATGTGGTGTAGCCAGGAAAAAAAGTGGTGGGCCAGATAAAAATATAAAAGAAATCATATGAAAATTAAATAATTTTTTTAAATAAAAATTACATAGAAAAAAAATCTTAAGGGGCGGGGGGGAGAGGGGTTGGCCCCTAGCTCCGCTAGTATGCCCCATAATATTGTTGTGTCTTTTGTTGCAGCTACTGGTAGATTGTGTTGAGAATGACTTACATATGGCTTCAGTCGGTTGGTTTGTAAATATGTGCACGTGCATATAACCCTTCGAATGTTCAGGTAGGTGACCCGGTTAAGTTCGAGGAGCTTGTCACTAGTATTGTACTTCACGGTAAAGAAGGAAATTGGTCATCCCTACCCAAACTGGTAGGATGTTGGAGCCACACTCACGATGAGTCTAAGGTAGGGTGAAACTAGTGGTTGTCTCGAGATATAGTCTGGCACCGGGTGATCTAGTGCGTTGCACGGGTGTCTTATGGGGGCCGAATAATGTCTAGGTCGGTGACAACATGTAGTCCATTTATTAAATTTAAAAATAATTAAGAATGTAATTGTATATGTTGGATCATAATCTAACATTGGGCTTATATGTGAAATAATTATGCATTGTGATCATTTCATCGATTAAGGTTAAGCCCATTTTATAAGTGATCAAATAATGTTTAAGGAATTGGGCTTTAATGTATCTAATAGGGTGTGGGCCTTTAATGTGTAGAGACTTAATGGGTTATTCCTATTTTAATGATGAGCTAAAATAGGGTACCCGATATAACACGATTATATAAGGGTTATGGTCCCAGGTCACACGTCTCACGAGATTCTATTCTCGCTATCCCATCGCATGAGGAAAGAAACCTACGGGAGAAAACTAAAGGGTTCTCGAAAACTTGAGACGTGTAGATCTAGAAGGCCAAATCCCAAGAAGGCTGAATCCCAGGATTCAACTGCTATGGATTCAGGTACGCTTCCGCAATCTAGTCTTTGATTCTTGATAATTCGATATGAACGCTCATGGATTAAAGTGATGCAATTCACTAAAGTTTATTCCAACAAGTGGTATCGAGGCGATTCATATTGAGTTATTGGGAATCGGATTTATTTCGATAATTATATTCAGAATTGTTAAGTTTTGTATTCAAATTCAGATTATTCTCGGTTCTTGGGTTAATGATTCAATTGAGAAATCTGTATATATTATCGTCGTTCAAATTGAGTTTCGGGTTTTGTTGATTGCATATCACATAATCTCAAAAAAAAATTCTGGTGCCTGTTATTCTATTTTGGATTTCATTCCCAATTGTTGATTATAGATGGGTTTGCGGTACAGCACTTATAAAATTTGGGAAGGGTTTTGTAAATATACCTCTTGATTTTGTGTAATTTCAGAATTAAGACTAAAAAAAAAGAAAAGAAAAAAAGGAAAAGGGATAATCAGAAAATTGACACCCTCGTTCTTCCACTTTTCTCTTTTCCCGTCGGCATGCACCCATCGGATGACCACGATTGAGGACGGTCGACAACTATTTGGTTATTTTAGTCGCGCCACCACGGCGACTGGGAGTCGATTTGGGCAACAACAGACATTAGATGGCAGTGAATTTGCAGCTGGTGCAATGAGTACTTCACGGTTTCTCGTTGCGGGCGTAAGGAACTGCCGCAAGGGCTGACTGTCTGTTTTTGGTGTCGCCGATGAAGGGTGGCGGAGCGATGGTGTGACGAGGAACATCTGTTTTGGGAAGAGAAATTGTGGCAAATTAAGGCTAATGGGAATTAGTCAATTTGGGAAGAAGGCCTTTTGGTCAGGAAAAAAGTGATTTTGGGGCAAATCTGCAATTTTCAGAAACTTGGGTTTTTTGGTCTTATTTTAGCTTTGTTTTAGGGCTATCCTTGAGTTATTAAAGTATTACTTGGGATTTTATGCTTATAAAGCTTCTTTATGGGTCCATTTCTAATTGAAAGGAAATTAGGGTTTTAAATAAAAATATTTTAATTTTGGGGCTCAATTAAAGTTTATTTAGTTTTCTAAATTGGCCTCAAATAATAAGGAAAACCCTAAATTAAGTTTAATCTTGGAATTTAAATTTTAAATTCGAATAATGGTATGAATTATATATTTTGAGATGGATTAATTGAAGCAACATGTCACCAAAGTGACCTCTCTTGTGTAAATTAATTTGTTTTGAAATATAAAAGGTTGTGCGCGTGTAACTTATGTGAATATTAAGGCCCAAAGGAAGGTGAATATTTATCAGTGCGACGTGCAAGAATCGTGGTAATAAACGCGTGATAATTATTCGGGTTTACATATGAACACTAAATTGGCCCAAAGGAAGGTTTATTGTTTGATATGGTCTTATTATCAGTGTTTAATTACCGCACCAAGATGTCAATTACAAGTTAATATTTTGTCCAAAAATGAAATATTAATGGAGTCCCGGTGTCTTGAGATGGGATTTACCATCATTTGAATTTATTATTAGGATTCCGAGATTTATGTGAGCATGATTCTTGTATTGTTTATTTTCGGAGTTTAGTTTTGAATATTTCTGCTTATATTTCTGTCAGCATCAATATAGCTTCTATGTTAAAAGGGCACTTTATCTAGAAATGTCACTATAGCTAAGGAATTTTTTGCGGATATTGAGAAAATATTTGTCGAGAACGAAAGGCTCAGATTAATACGCTTTTGACAAATATGATCTCAGTCAGGTATGAGAGTAAAGGCAATATCAAGAATAAGTTATAGATATGTCTCGTATTGCTTTGAGGATTTGCTAGTGCATTTAGTTTATAATATCTCTTTCGACACAGTTTAGCCAGTTTAAGGTGAGTCGACAGTTAAAAAGAGTTTTACTCTCTAAATGAGTCATCTCATACTGCGCTCAGAAAGAGAAAAAGGTTAACACAATATGAGATAAAAGAGGCTAAAAATTGCCTTAACTTCAAAGAATAAAAGGCAAGGAATTAAAAAATATAGAAGGATAAGGTACGCTGCTCAGTTAAGGTTTATTTTGAGGCTAACTTAACTTCGGCATCTTCGCACACATGGTGGAAAGATTTTAGTTCATCAACTCACACCAGTGTATCTGTAAAGAGTTTCCATTGCCAAAAGCTAAATGATGGTGAAAGATACATCAAAATAGGCAAAGGCAAGACAATTATGGTTGAAATAATAGGAAAATATAGATTATTGTTAAGTACTGGATTTTATTTGAATCTTGATGAGACGTTTATTTGGAACTTGACTTCTATTTCTACTTTGGACAAATTCGGTTATTTATGTTCATTCAGAAATTGAAAATTTAGCTTGTCTCATGATTCAAAATCGGTTAGTTTCAGTTCTTTACAATAACCTTTATTTGACAGATATTATTGTTTCATCCAACAAGTCGCTACTTTTAAGTACTCGAGGTTTAAGTAGAAAAACAAACCAACAAAAGATATTTGTAGCCAATTGGATTCCAGGCGTCTTAGAACTTATATATACGGATATTTGTGGACCATTCCATATGGTTGCTTGGAATGGTCAACAATATATAATAATGTTCATAGACAATATTTTAGATACGGCTACAAGTTCTCATTCATGAAAAGTCACAATTACTAGACGTGTTTAAATCCTATAAGGCTGAAGTTGAGAATCAACTCAACAAAAGGATTAAAAACATCACATTTGATCGTGGTGGTGTATGCAACGATAGATATGATGGTTCAGGTGAACAACGTCTCAGGATCGTTTGCTAATTCTAGAGGGAATGCGAGATCGTCCCATAGTACACTAAATCGGGTTTGCCATTATGAATAGTGTTCTTGAAAGACGAAAAGAATCTTAAGGATATGGCGAGGAGTATGATTAGTCATTCTATCTTACGGAATCACTCACAGGATGAAGCACTTAAGTGTCATGACAAAGATATATCCTTAGTAAGGTTTCCAACTAAAACGACTAACATAATCCCTTATGAACTTTAGACGGGCAAGAAACCTAGTCTGAAGCACTTGCGCGTTTGGGAATGTCTAGCTAAGGCAAGGCCTTACAAAGCCTAATGAGAAAAAACTAGATTTAAGGACATTTAGTTGTTATTTTGAAGGATACTCTTAAAAGTCTA
This sequence comes from Rehmannia glutinosa, assembly GCA_016081115.2. NCBI lineage: Eukaryota > Viridiplantae > Streptophyta > Magnoliopsida > Lamiales > Orobanchaceae > Rehmannia > Rehmannia glutinosa. Next base: position 339,940 of record JABTTQ020001095.1, read on the forward strand.
AAGGGTACAAGTTTTATGATCCCACAACCAATGCTATTTCTAAGTCGGTAAATGCCTGGTTCTTTGAGGATGTTGTTGGCATTGATCGGAATTTCATTCCTGACCTTGTTCAAGACACAAATCAAGACAATGTCGGAGAACCTCATGTTTCAGAAATTATTCCATATGAACAAACTCTACAACCTCAAAAACTTATGCCATTGAGGAGATCCACTATGGATAAAAAAAGTGCAATGCCAGATGATTACATTGCATTTCTCAAAGAAATTGAGGTTGGCATTGGAATGGTGGAAGATGATTCAATCAACTTCTATCAAGCCATGGAAAGTTCCAACTCTCAAAAGTGGATGGATGCCTATGAATGAATAGATTAAGTCCATGAGGGACAATGACGCATGTGAACTTGTCCCATTGCCATAAGGTGCGAAACTCATTGGTTGCAATGGATATTTAATACCAAGAAAGATTCAAGAGGCAATGAGGAAAGGTATAAAGCTCGTCTTGTCGCAAATGGTTTTACACAGAAAGAAGGCATCAACTATAAAGAGACTTTCTCTTCAGTTTATTTGAAAGACTCTTTCAGGATTATAATGGCACGGTGGCACACTTTGATCTTGAGTTACATTAGATGGATGTAAAGATGTTGTTTCTCAATGGTGACATTGATGAGGCAAATTATATGGTGCAACCAGAAAACTTTGTGTCGGAAGACTCAAAGGATATGGTTTACAAACTTAAGAAATATATCTATGGACTCAAGCAAACATTTGGATAATGATATTTAAAGTCTCATCTGGTGATCATCTCGTTCGATTTTGAGATGAATTTGGTTGATGATTGAATATATCATAGGTTATGTGGGAGCAAGTATATATTTTTGGTTTTGTATGTCGATGACTTTTTTCTTGCCATCAACGATATAGACTTATTGCAGAACACCAAGAGATTTCTGATTAAGAATCTTGAGATGAATGATTTTGGTGATGTCTTTTTTGTGTTAGGATACAAATAAACTGAGATCACTCTCGGAGTACTATGGATTATCACAAAAGAGCTATATCAAAAAGGTCCTTCAAAATGGCATGCAGGATTGTAAACCGAATGATAACCCTATGGCTAATGGAGACAAGTTCAGTCTCAAATGGTGCCCTAAGAATGATTTAAGAAAAATAAAATACAGAAGATTTCGTATGCGTCAGCAATATGGAGTCTGATGTATGATCAGGTATGTACGCAGTTGGATATTGTGTACATTGTAGGGATGCTTAGCGGATATATAATTAAGTCGGGAATATACAATATTTGGCTTGACCAAACAAGTCTAAGGTACTTATGGATAAAGAAATAGATTACATGCTCACATATCAGATGTCGGATCAGTTTGAGATCATTCGGTATACCGACTCTGATTTTATTGGATGTCACGATAACATGGTAATTAAGTTGGCCTGTGTATTTCTGTTAGTTGTGGAAGAGTTCTAAACAGTCTACAATATAGACTCTTTTATCATGGTAGGAAAATTCATAGCGTGTTATGGAACATCCAAATTATGGATTATAGTTGCGAAAGTTTGTCATGAGGTTGCGTATGTAGATGGTATTAAAATACCACTAAGTTTGTGATATTGAGTCAGCAACACTATATTCCAAACAACAGGAACTCGACGAAGACTAAACATAAAGAGATCAAGTTCATGATTGTTAAAGAGATAAGTCAAAGTGGGCCAGGTGTACATGGAACATATTGATACAAACTCCATTATTGCGGATCCGTTTACTAGCGGTTGCCACCTAAAAGGTTTCACGAGCTTGTTGCTCATATGGGAGTCAAATCGATTCGGGATATACGAGTTTTTAAAGGATATTCAGTTCTAGTGGGAGTTTGTAATTATAATGTTCTTTTAACGTGGACACATTTTCAGTCACTTTAGTTTAAGGATATATTAAGGTTTTACTCTGCAGAGATAAAGTTTCAGTATATTCACACTTTGATTTTGGCATATGGTTTGATCTCACTAAGTTAAGGTGGACGAGTTGGAAATAGGCATGTTAAGATCACATTGCATGAAATTTCCATGCTACACGTCCACATCATGATCCATGTCTTTAATTATATTGACATATGTGACCATTGATGGGTCGAGTTACGATAAATGTAACGAAGGCCGCTTTGATCCTATGTTGGTACGATTAATGGACCGGATTGGTTACAGATACATTTGGTTATGACAGCAAACTTGAGCTCATATGGTTATTTTTACAATACATAATTATAAGGTTACACATATAGCCCAAGTGAGAGACTGTTCGATCATAATCTAACATTGGGCTTATATGTGAAATAATTATGCATTGTGGACTGTCAATTAAGGTTAAGCCCATTTTATAAGTGATCAAATAATGTTTAAGGAATTGGGCTTTAATGTATCTAATAAGGTGTGGGCCTTTAATATGTAGAGACTTAATGGGTTATTCCTATTTTAATGATGGGCTAAAATAGGGTACCCAATATAACACAGTTATATAAGGGTTATGGTCCCTAGGTCACACGTCTACGAGATTCTATTCTGCTATCCCATCGCCAGAAAGAAACCTACGGAGAAAACTAAAAGGTTCTCTGAAAAGCTTCGAGACGTGTAGATCTAGAAGGCCAAATCCCAAGAAGGCTGAATCCCAGGATTCAACTGCTATGGATTCAGGTACGCTTTCGCAATCTAGTCTTTGATTCTTGATAATTCGATATGAACACTCCTGGATTAAAGTGATGCAATTCACTAAAGTTTATTCCAACAGTATAGCTTTCAATATAAAATTGATTTAAATTTTAAATATCTATAATCAGATATTCCAACAGTATAGCTTTCAATATAAAATTGATTTAAATTTTAAATATCTATAATCAGAACAGGATGATCGATATTATTCTTTTATTTGTTATTAAGAATATACTTTTTCGTTATCTCAAAAAATATGAAATAATATTATTCAATAACAGAAAAATATAAAACAGTAAAAGAAGGTCAATGATTCCAAGTCTTTGGTCAAGCATAAGATCTTTTTGAGTGGTCAAATCTTGAGTTTTGGTCAACCTTACAAGTTGCAGTCCCTACAAGCCAATAGTCGCATCACAATGCCGACAGGCCCCTTCGTGCTATGCACCACGATTTTTATGACCAACATTAAAGCCATCAACGTGCTTTACCATTAGGGAATCTATTTTAGAGGAAATGAGATGTTACTCAAGTGGATAATACTCAACTTTTTTTCATTGTAAAAAGTGTCCCATTATAATATATACATAATACATGTGATTTTTTCGGAAAAAAAAAATTAAAATGAGATATGTCACAATCCAAAGAAAATTAAGTTTAGGCTAATTCACTTGGATAACATCTAATTAGACACTTTTCAGTCTTGAGGATGCTTTTATCAAGCTTTCAGTAGTTTGTCGTTTTTTGGAGATATGTATATACGTAGGTTATATTACAAACATCCTGAAGTTTAGGCTAATTACAGACATGCAATACGTTTGGAGATGCATAAATACGTAGGGTAAATTCCAAAAATTATCCCTAAGTTTTAGCCTAATTACAAAAGGATTAAATGATCTGTTTTTCTTTTAAAATTACAAATGTCTTCTTATTGTATTACAAAATATATATAAAAAAACATTATGTTTTTTATTTAACAAATACGTCCCCTGGATGATGTAATTTATAAAATAGAAACAAATATCAAAAGGATTTAATTTGTAATTTTGAAAGATGGTTGAATTGTTATAGTAAATTAGTAATTAGACTTAATATCAATCTCAATGGTATTTTTGCAATTTACCCTGCCCGCGAGGCGCGCACACGCACATATATATAGGGATAATTATAAAAGACCCCCTAAGGTTTGGGCTAATTACATAAAAATTCAGAGATGTTTCAAAATTACGAAATAGCCCCTCAGAATTGATTATACCTTAATTTTAAGGGGTTAACTATAATATTTGTACAAATTTCACGGAGGTTTTGAAATGATTGTTGTTTATGAAGAGAGAAAATGTAAGATGGAATCAAACCTCAATTTTATTTTTTTTAATAATTTTGAACCATCTCTGGGTCTTTTTGTAATTAGCCTAAACCTTGATAGAGAGCATTCCACTCTTATGTTAACTTACATCTTGATACAATCAAAACATTCGTATTCACTCAAGAACTAATATCCCTTGCCAGTGATAAAATCAGTTGCCGACATAGTTCTTCTTTGATCACCATTTGGATGTTGGCCGAATGTCGTTTCCCTTTGAGGTGAGATGCCATATCAATCTCACTAAGTAACTTCACATTACACACATTGCAAAACACTTTAAATTGTTGATTACTAGAAACCTGATGCTGAACTCTTTCTTCCGCTTTTTCACAAGATTTCGCACCATACCCTTCTCCAGCCTTATTCTTTCCCGTCTCCGGGTTTCCCTGGTTTGCTTTATCTTTTGCATTGAGCTTGCTTGTTTCGAGGGACTCACACATGGCCTTGTGTTTTTGCCCTCGGAGATGATCTTTTAAGTTTTTCTCACATGTGGTTGTCACCTGACATAAAGCACATGTCCATTCTGGCTCGACTTTCTTCATCATGGGAGGAGACGGCGGCTGTCTGTTTTCTGCACTTGCTATTGGTGGTGTCGTGTCTTTCAGTTTATTGAGCTTGCTTGTTTTCAGGGACTCACACATGGACTTGTGTTTACTCCCCTGGAGGTGGGCGTTTAATGTTTTCTCGCTCGTGGTTGTCACCTGACATAAAGGACATGTCCATTCTTGCTGGATTGTCTTCGGGGGAGGAGTCGATGGCTGTGATCTGTTGTTATCGGCACTTGCTTGATCTGGTGTTTTTATGTATTCAGTTTTAGCAGTTGCATATGTTGTCTCCTCTTGCGATTGCTGATGAAAATGAAAGAACATTCTTGGTGATGAAGAGATCTCATTACGAAACACAAAATTCATGAGACAAATATATCAGTTATGACATAGAATTGGACAGCAGTTCGTAACAGCTATGACATATGTGCATGAAAAGCAAATCTATGCACAAAAGAAAAGAAAAAAAGGTTCATTACATAAACTACCCCTGAGGTTCAGCCTAATTACATAAAAAACCAGTTATTTTATAAAACTACAAATTAGCTTACAAAATTGCACGCCTCAAATGGGAGGTATTTCTTAGGTAAATACAAACCTCAAGGGGATATTTATAATTGTGGAAGATAACTGGAGGTTTTATGTAATTAGGCTAAACCTCAGGTGTTTTTCGTAATTATCCCAAAGAAAAAATAAGAGATGTTTCAAACTTCCCATTTTTATGATCATCACTGTTTTGGCAAGTGTTTATGAATATATATGATTTCAAAAACAACCAACTTCATAATCAATAAGAATCCAAACAAGAGAGAAATACAAAACATTGGCTAAGTGAGTCTCACAAGTTTGATGTGCAATAAAATTTGTAAAATTCCAGCAGAGAATAAATGGCAAATATCAGTTTGTACAACAACGAGCATTTGAGAACTCTCACCTGTTTTGACTCAGTTGCTGCACTCTTCTCTTGGGCTTCTAACAATTCATTATCTTTCCGAGCAGCATCAGGTTCTTTCAGCTATAAGCAAGACCAAATAAATCGAGTGGGATATATAGTAACAAATTAAAAAACACACGTGCGTGTAATATTGTTTACCTGTTTTGATGTAGCTGCATAATTTTTCTCGTCTGGTTCTAGAACTTGAGTTTCTCTCTGAGAATTATCAGGTTCTTTGTGGTCCATCTGTATCGATAGGCAAACAAACTGCTTATTGAAAACTATAAATGAAAAAGAAAAAGGGGCTCGTCACTTCTAGCAGAACAAGTGAAGCTTCACTAGTTTAAACCAAACTACACGTGAAAATGTCCTTTTTTCAATAAAACTAACGCTACAATTAATCTATTCCATGATGAAACTGTTGGTATGCCAAGTGTTTCCTAGTTGTTCCTGAATCCAGATACTGGGATCAAAATGTATTGTTTAAATTTATCTTAATTTACATGTTTATAAATTACAAAACACGCACTATGCAGTATATTTCTTCCTCTTCCTTTCAAATTGTAGCATCAGAATATTTTCCAAAGAATACATGTAACATGTATATTAACATATAATCATATCACCAACTACAAAAACAAATATGTCAAAAATACACCACATATCTGCGAAAGTGTCATGACCAACAAATTTTATTTAGAACTGTTTTTAAATCGAATAATATATGTTAATGTTATGAGGATTGGCAATTTTGTGTTTATCTTAACACTGCAGTGCAACACCTTCTGCGCAAATCTGGGCTAATATCTTGCCAGATTCTCTGTGATTATTTAATGGCATATAATCTATTTCGAGTACCTTGTTGATTATCTGGGATTTTTTATCTAGAATTATTCGGCCCACTTAATTGCCATTTAAACTCTTTCCTTGTGTCTTTGTTCTTACCCATAAGGAAAGATTTTGTATTATGTTGTTTTCCTTGTATAGCTTTTATAACTCCAGCTGGGAAATACGCATGTCCTTGATTCCAGCCATGAGAGGATCGATTCTGCCATGTGAGGATCGTTTTCATTTCTCTATATAAAGGAAACTCAGCCTTTGAAGAATATAACCAAGAGAAAATATCATTTGAGCTTATTGTTCTTCTTCAAGAAACATTTGTGTTACTATTCTAGTCTTCGGGAGAAGACGATGAAGATCTACGGTGTGGATCGACTCAACCATTCAAGGGATTTGAAGTTGGAGGGATTCCAACAAGGTTGAGGCTTTTTGGAAGATTCGATCAAGAATATTAGTTTGATATGAGTGTTGGTGTAGAAGATAAAGATGGAGTCTTTATGCTTTTCGTAAATCCAGTCGTATTTGTAATAACTGTTGTTTTCTAATATTGGATTGTTTCTTCTCTGAGAGTGGCCTCGTGCATTAAGATTGAGGAATCTAAGCACGTAAAAAATCACCGTATTATTTTTTATTCCGCTGTGTACTTGTGTTGTTTGGTCCAGTGTTACAACATTATCATATAACACCGTAAGAATCTGATCTGATTAAAATTTTAAGGCATCAGATTCTATCAATATAGCTAACCTTGCTTGAAATAGGCTTTTCCAAAGCTTCAGAGCCATTCTCTCGAATGTATTTGTTAGCGACATCAAGAAACATTTCCTTCTTATGAGGTTGTTCCTCTAAAGACATGTAAAACCTGTTGATAATTGCTTGTAGATTCACGACCAAGAATGGACGTATAAAACTCTGGTAGGCATAGCACGCACCATGAAATCGAGGTATCACTAACCAGAAGATGGCTACAAGTTTTATGCTAGACCACAACGGTATCCTGTCAAAACAAAAGAACACATAATCCATCAACTAATTAACTCTCATGATAATATCAAAACAAGTTTGTCCAATTCCCTGTTAATCATCATCAGACATTAATACATAAAAACCACTCTTGATTATGTCTATATATGTATACTATCAAGCAAATGGTATCAGTTGGAGGAAAACAAAGAAAGGGATAGACACTACATTAGGGATAATTGCCAAAACTACCTCTGAGGTTTAGCCTAATTACAAAAAATTCCAGATATCTTTCAAAATTACAAATACCCCCATATAGTGTGTCCATTTTCCATAACTATCATAGTGAGTCCGTTTTCCATCATATTCACATCAACGAGTGTAAAAATTGGAAATGATCACTTAGCAGAAAAAAAAAATGATTTATATTTCTGTCTAATCCACATAGAAAAAGAAATTTCCCTCCACATAAGAACAAAATCCATAATCCCAAAGAAGGAAGCTATAGAAAAGAGACAAATACTTCTTTAACTTACCACTCAATGATTTTCACAAAAGCAAATTCAAACAGAGAAATTATAGAAAAAATGGTCCAATATATGACCACCTTCTTCATGTGATACTTTGAGCCAGTCTCAATTGCCCTGATTGAGGCAAACCTGCAAAATTACATTACAATAAGCACAAATTTGTGACTGATAAATACTTAAACCATTTAATAATCATCCAAATTCACTTAAAACTTGAAAAAAAAAAAAAATAACATACGCCAAGAACACTTCACTTTTCTGTCATAAAACGGACAACCCACAAAAAAAAAAAAAAAAAAGATAGAACTTACAGAGGATAGCCTAGAGCAATTACAGGCCTGCAAAAAAATGATCAGACAAATAAAGAAAAAAAAAAAGGATTAGTCTAAGAGTATATTATATGCAGAAATACATGCATTTGTACGCATCGTACGGAAAAAACCCCAAAAGAAACATGAAACAAATAAAACGATGATCAGCAAAATACTCGCTTATTACAACTAAAGAAAATAACGAACAAAAGAAAAAAAGGGGGAAAAGTAGCGAAAACTATAAAGAACAAGTGAAGTGCAGGAAACTTACCAGGCAAGAAAATGGATGCAAAAAAGAGCAATTTTGAGGAGACCCATAAAACCCATTTTGGATTTTGAGAATGATATCTTAGTGGGATCTTTGTATTTTGGGATCTTTCTCAAGGATTTTTTCCCTTGTGACTGGGAAGAAGATGAAGGAGCTCACTCTGTTCGTACGTAGAAAGAATAAAGCAAGACTTTGGAAGCAACTCTTGGTATTCTTTTTCGTAATTACAAATTTTGTTTAAGGGCTCAAAAACAAAGCTAAACTAGTTGATATTGAGACAACAAGAGTTAAAAGGTCGTTTGCTTGGTACGCTATACTGAGTTTTCAACATATTTTTTCATTCGAGTTCGGTTTGTATACGGCTCGACAAAAGTTCATTCAAGCTCTATTCAATTATAATTAAACCAACATTAAATATAATTTTTGAAACTCGATAAATTTTCAAATAACTTGAACAGTATTATGTTCAATTCTACTCGACATGTTTACATTCCTAACATTTCGAAATACAAACTTGAAATTGTTACCAGGAAATAATTTTATATTGCTTACCCTTGAAATTTGTAAGTTGTAGCACTTAATCTATAATTTGTAAATTTACTCTTCATTGTTAGTGGATTATTTGTATCTATTACATCTCGAACAATTATTTGGATCAATAAAATATCCTCATGTTTAGTCAATATATAAATGGTATTAAATTATAATAAACTCCATCAATAAATTTAGACAATGATAACATTTTTAAAAGTAACAACATAAAATAATCATAAAGGTTAAGGGGTTAATCTAGAATTTATAGACGAAGTGCAATAATTTACAAAATTCGTAGAGTTAAGTAAAATAATTTAAATTTAAGTGAATAAACGAGAAAATACTCGCATAGCTTGAGGGAAAAATTAAAATTACTTTTTTTTTTTTTTTGTGAATGTTTTGAGTTTCAGGACATCTTGTCAGCTATGGTCCTATGGAGATGCCAACTAGTTTGACCTTGGGTCAACTAGATTTGAACTTGGACTGTGAAATGGGTCAACCCTATCCCAAATACGAAACTTGCAATAGGGTTGAGGCCCAATTTCAGGCCAATCGAGAAATGTAGTGGGTGTTGTGGACTATAACAAGGCCTAGGTCCAGTTTCACAACCCAATTACGAAACTTGATGTTGGCTTTGTGACTAAGACTACGGCCCGAGTTATGCTATAATTTAAATCAAAATATATTCAATTATTTGTAACGAATTGAAATACTCGTCGGATCTCATCCAACTAAAACGTCAATTCTTTAAAAAATGAAATATGGGATTAATGAATAATCTCTTAAGATTCGATCAAAAAAATTCTAATCATATATCATGTACCTAGAATCTTCCATTATAATTTATAATATTTATTATCCAATTTAGATATGAATATCTATGATTCTATTATTGCTACGAAGTTAAGATTCGGATTTTATTATTTTTTAACAATATGGATCAAGCACGCACATGCAAATTTGCAATTACACCCACACACGTACTATATCATATCTTCGGTTAAATTTGTCTCCAAACTGCTAAAGTTTGCTATTTAATTGTCAAACCCTTTTTATTATTATAATTGGAATATTTAATGTAACAAATACTTAAAAGCAAAAAGCCTTGAATATGAGAATGGGCAGTGGTGAATATTTTAATATTAAGTTAATGAACGATATTGATTAATCATCTGACAAGTAAAATATGGTTGGCCAACCTAATTGCTCCTTTTTTTGGACTTTCTATGTTGTTCATAATATTGAATATTCTATACATCAAAACAAAAAATATATTGAATATTCTATATTGCCATCTATGTGATTAAGGTTTAACTATTATACTTTTGTTTTTTTTGTTCGATTTCCTGACAACTTGGGAATACAAAACACTTGCTCAAAGAATTAATAATAGTGATTGAGTCAATTGATCGTATATACAAAATGTATTTTTTATAGTTATTTATTAAAATTAAATAGAGGTAGTTTTCATTTGCCCCAAAACTATACGAGTTTTTGTATTTTCTCCGCTTAAATTTGAATTGTTATACTTTACTCATTCAACTATGTAAATTGTTGCACTTAGCCAATAAATTTCAAAATTTATCAATTAACCTTTATAGTTATATTATTTTGTGATATTTAAAAATGATATCATATCCTAAGTTTATTAATGAAATTTAATATTATTTAATACCATTTGTATATTGACTAACGATGATGAGATTTTGAGAAAAAATTATTCAATAATTATTTGAGAGTTAAAAACTCAATTCATACAATTCATTTAATAATGAGGGCTCGAATGCCTTCCACGCATTAGGGACTATGAAGACCAAAAGGAGCGGAAGGCACTCGGTTGTTTATGTGATCTTTTATAAGACTCAACTTTCTCAGTGGAACTAAAAAAAAGAGTTTGAGCTCTTTTTCAAATTAAAATATTTTGAGCACGGGTTTTGTACCTCTTTAAGCTTCTATTGAATCGAGAAATAAAATAGCTTCCAATTTGCCTCATCTTTCATTTCTAGTACGGATACGGCATCTGAAGACTATATAAAGGCGGGGATTAGCTTGAAATCATGTTAGCAGGGAAGGCGGGGTCGGGTCTGCCGCTCAGTTGAAAGTTATGAAACAAGTATAAGGGAGTTTAAATTTTTTCTCTAAATAGCTTAGCTTCAATTTGAAAGCTTGCCAGCCCTGCTTAGGATGCTTTTCTATTCATTTACGCAGGCGGCCGGCCTACTACGAGCACCTGTAATTTGAAAATTATAGAGTAAATACAACAATTTGTAAAGTTCAGAGGATACAAAGTTAAGTATGCAAAGTTAAGAAAAAACATGCATAATTTGCGGGACAAGTTAAGGTTACCTCAATGAAATATTTATTACCATATATATTCCTAAATTAATAGCGTATTATAAAAACTTGCCTATATTATGACATGATACTATAGTACTATGAATTTATGGCAAGCATGTCGAAATAAGGCCCATGAAGAGCACAAATTTTGCCTAAGTAAGAAAAAGGAAGTTGAAATATATAACTATAGAAAAAGGAAAATGTGAATTTGTTAAAACTTAAAATTTAAAAGGTTGAATTAAGTAAAGAACACTTAATTCCTATACAAAAATAAATAAATAAATAACATGTAATTGATTTAAGTAAAGAACATTTAATTGGGAGCCGTCCAATTCCGACAAAAAAGATGGGCATCGTCCTTAAACATTTGCTAAGATTCCCACGTGATCCTCAACAAAAAACGTCACGTGACAAAGCCACATATGTCTGCCAGACTGACATCATGGGCCATACAAGTGAATTTTTCTGCCACAACTTTTGTATCATACTAAGAGTCCACTGCGTGCGTGCGATCTGGATTATACATAAATAAAAATAAATTTAATATTTTAGTTATTTTAATTAATTAAATTTAATATATTATTTAATTATAGCCAAATAAACATGGATTAACAAATTAAATAATAATAATTGAATAATAATGGAATATTACAAAACAAATTGAATAAGCATAAAATATCAGTATGTGTCAACCATTTTGTTATGGGCATAAAAATTACAAATTCTTCCTTTAGTGCAAGTAATGCCGCATTACTTAAATCGTATTCCACTTGTGTAATTCACGGATTGTATCTTTACAAAAAAAAGAAAAGGCAATTAAAAACTAAAGATATATTAATACAAAATAGACATAGAACACAAAAAAGTTCAAGTAAAAAACCTGCGAAAAAAATGACATTGTAAAAATATATAAAATTAGCCCAATTTAATTAAATTAGTTATCATATATATTTGAACTATAAAAATATTATTAGCTTACAGAGGAGGAATAAATATTATATGTCAATTATAAAATTTCATATCAATACATTCTTATAGAGTATTTACACATAGCTTGCATTCTCAAAATTAGACAGACATGCACATATACATCATAACAGAAATTGAATTTACAATAGAAATGAGAAAGCTAATACGTGACATTTTAGATACATAAGTATCTTAATTTTTCTATTAATTTTTACCTACTGGAAAATATAGTCTCTTTTTCATGTATATATGAAGCTACATATTCTTCGTCTTACATAATGTATATATATTTTTAACTGTACTAACATATTCCTAATAATTTTTTATGTTAACAAAAAAAGGAGATTGGAACCTAAGCAATTAGCTAAGTTTCAAAATCAAGTATATGCATTTTCATATACACTATAAAACAAAAATAACAAAATATTTAAAATAACTAACCTTTTGATGAACACTATTAATCTTGCGCTTGTTTGAAACTGCAAAAAATATGTGGAAGAGATTTATATAAGCAGTTGAACATAAAAATCTGTATTTTTTTTTTTGGAATTCTGAAATTACTCAAAACAAATTTAATAATGCCGCATTCGATTTACAAAAAGACTGTTCAGTTACATAAAATAAAATAAAATGAAAAATTTGTATTGAACATTTCCTATGACAGTTAATATAACAATTAATACAAAACAAAAAGACAATATATTTTATAAATTATTTAATAAAAGAAAAATCAGATCATTTCCCAAAATAGTAATTGCATAATTTAATAAAAGAAAAATCAGATAATTAAATATCCATGCAACATCTAATATAATAATATGAATTAAAATAACACAATGTGTATACAAAGCATGCCAACTCATAGTTTTAGTATTAACATCATAAAATACACCAAAATTATAAAAACATTGTGTTATTTTAATTCACATTGTATAAAGAAATTAATAAAGAGTTTTTAGAAAAAATGATCAATGATATTGAATACCATTTGTCGTGCGGCCAAATAATCAGTTCATATCCAATATAACATGCTTTTCGTAGAACCTTGAAAAGTAGAGTATTGAGGCGATCGACAATGTACATCGATATTGTCTACAAAATAATTTATACAAAAATAATTAAATTATATTTGTATTTTATAATAATGTCTCACAAAATGAAAACATAAAAACATGTACTTCTATAACATGCTTTTTCGTAGAACCTTGAAAAGTAGAGCATTGAGGCGATCGACAATGTACATCGATATTGTCTACAAAATAATTTATACAAAAATAATTAAATTATATTTGTATTTTATAATAATGTCTCACAAAATGAAAACAAAAAAACATGTACTTCGTACCCAATTGAATTAAAAACTTTATATCATATTGCATCTTGAAAAGCATTTCGTAATTTGTCCTAATAGATATTAATTACCTAAACAAATATAATATAAGACAATAAAAATGACAGAAGGAAAAAAGTCTAATGGAACTTCTGAAATAAAGGAACTGAATCATGTTTGGGCCAACTTATATTGGCCCAAATGTCTAAAAAGTTAAAACAATTGTTTTTTTATGTTAATATATTGAATGAAAACTGGCCCAGATAAATTGCTTGGGCCGGCAGGAAGAGGCTCAACCATCTAAATAATAATAATAATAATTAACGGAAAATAACCACAAAATTATTTTTGTTTCACCTCGAAAATCAAATTGTCAGACATTTATTACGGTCAAAAAGAAAATTCTCTCTCAATCAACTCTCTTTCAACGAATTCTCTTTCTCAAAACTTTTTTTTCTCTCCAAACGTTTTCTCGCAAACTTTATTGTCTGTCAAAAAATATTCATTCTTCCTCACATTTTTTTCCTGATTCTCCAACTAATATATGAAATTTCCGATTGAATCTTCCGTTTAGTTTATTTTCCATAAAAAAATTCATTCGATTTCGACAGGAAATTTTAGTTTTTTTTTTAATTTTTCAGAAATACAGATATTTCTACATATATGCATTTGACACAAATTCTGATTTGGGTCTGAAGGAAGCAAAACAAAAATTTTCATATGTAGGCTTTCTATACTTTTTTTTAACAGCTCTGAAAATTTTCGGTTTTGCATTATTTAATTTATTTATTTTTTTGTATATTTTTATTTTGAATGTTTTAAGTAGATTTCGTATCTCTACTGAAAATAAAAAATATTGCTTGGATCTATATTTTTATTCGGAACGTATTGTTAAAATTTTCAGATCTATATTTTTATATTACATATCTGGAATATTCCTGTCGAATTGTTAATATTTTTTTGGGTGATGTTTTTAATGGATTCGAACAGTTCATGATATATATTTGCATATTAGATTCATGAATATTCTCATTGAAGTATGCAAAAAATATGTTTTCTTTATCTCGTTACATTTTCATACACTTAAAAGTACTTTAAGCTTTTTTTTTTTTTTTTTTTTTTTGCATAGAAGTACTTTAAGCTTTTAATATTCTTGAGTGTGGATTTTTTGCTATAGCTAGTGCTTCGACATACCAATAACACATCTACTATAAATCAATCAGCATCTCAGGTAAATATATTTATCTTATTTAAACTAATGAGTACATATAATAAATTAAAAAACTTACCGATTGCTGGAACATTGATCCACTTATGCTTGTTGGAAATCGTAGTTGATTTGCGATCTTCATGTTCTTACACTTACAATGTTGGCTATTAATGTTTACATGACCAGCCCTGTGAAATTGCAATGCTTGAATCCAACTTTTTCTTCTTCTACTTAGTTTATATTTCTGCTGAAAATGTTGTTCTGTAACATTCTGGTTGTGGTAACTGGTGAAAGAGCAGTTTAGCATAATGAATGGTAAAGTGTAAAATTTTGGAATTGAATGAATACATTTCAATTTGCTGTTATATTATCTCTAAGTAGTATGTTTGCCAACACATATTGTGCTTGTTCAGGACAGAAATTTATATGTGTGTTTTTATTTGGTTAAATTCCACATTTGCTATATGAATGGACAAAAACACTAAAAAAGGACAGAAAACTCTTAGCTTTAAAAAATGAACGAACTAAAACAAACAACTAAAATACCTTTATCTCTTGAAAGTTGCTGCATTATAGACTGACAAATCGCGAGCTATTGCCATTTGCAGGTACATTGTTGACATGCACGCACCGAACTTTGAAACGTAGTACATTTTATTCGGATTAAGGTACTTAAGGAATGTAAATATTGGAGCCTTCCTGCAGTGTTTTTTTTTTTTTTGGTTTATACGTAATATTAAAGTCCTTCAAATACAATTAAAGTCCTCCAGTGTATTTGAATGATGATGTAGCCCATTTATAGCTGGAAGTCATAAAAAAAGGGTGCCAATGAATCATTTTGTCTGCCCAAGGTCTTATATTCAATTACTTGTGCATTGGGCTTTTCAATTTGGGCTTTAGTTATATTAATAGTTTCATGATTAATCATAACAATTTCAAATTTTGAATGACTTTATTCGGTGCTCAAGATAAAAAGCTGTCAGAATTAATTAATTAAATTATTTTTATTATTATTTGTTGAAATCACTTTATCTTCATCAAACATATTTAATTTATCAGTCGAGGCTCCAACCTTCACGAATTACGAAGGATTTATTCAAAATCTAAAATAGAAAAGTAACAAAAAAAAGTGACAGGATATATTTGTAATTGATGAACAATACTTTCCATATTTGTCACCTGCATTTAGGCGGGAACTTTCCATCTTTGAGACTTTCTTGTTTTTATATATATATAGATGTGTTTTGGGTATTTTATTCATTGTACCCATATGCTATTTATTTATGTAGTATTTAATGATTCATTTGATGCTATCTTAAAAACTGCGTATTTTTACTGAAATATAAATATTTATGAAAAACAATAAACATTAAAGTTTTTTTAAATAATTATGAAAATAAAATTACACAAATACAATCTTACCTAGTGTCACTCTTAGCCCAAATTTTTTCCCTCTAGCCCAACTATTTTTTTTTTTACATTAAAAAAAAACATATGTTTTTTACCTTAGAAAAAACAAAAAATATACTTTTTTTGGAGGGGGCGGGGCCCACGGAGCCCCTCTAGAAGATCTGCCCCTGCCCTTAATTAGCGAAAAAAATGGGGAAAATGACTCAATCACACCCATTGAAAATTGATAATTAATGGGTATGATGAGTCAATACTGTCTCACCCAATTAGGATGGTCTCATTTGAACTAAATCCTATATATGTATTGATGATGAAAAAATAATAAATAGAACATCATTTAGAATAGGGGTGGGCATTCGGGGGTCGGGTATTCGGATACCCGGTCGACCCGATCGGAAAATACCCAATTGAGTCGGTATTTTTTTTAAAAAAATATCGGGTATCGGTTTACCCGAAACCCGATTTCCACAATACGGGCTGGGGTCGGGTTGTTTAGGGAAAACCTGAATACCCGTTCGGGTACCCGGTTATTTAAAAAAAAGTGAAAATTAGAAATCCACCCACAATTGTGGACCGAAGACCAATTTGACTGTGTAATGTTAAGTGTTAACTGTGTAATGTTTGTAAATTGTAACTGTGTAATTTTAATGTTTGTTAGTTAAAAAAATGTGTAATTTTAATATTTGTTGAATTGTAACTGTGTAAGTTTAATGTTTGTTTAGTTAAAAAATGTATAATTTTAATGTTTGTTGAATTGCAACTGTGTAAATCTCATATTTTAATGTTTGTTTAATTAAATAAAATGTTCGTTTGAATATTATTTGTTTGAAATTTTAATTTTTGGCCGGTAATTTCTAGTATTGTAATTTTAATTAAATAAAACATTTGTTTGAAATTTTGTATGTTTTCTCTAAAAGTCCAACAAGATTTATATGTTTACAAGCCTAACATGATTTTACCCCCCCCAAAAAAATAAAATATAAAATAAAAAAATATCTGAAACCCGACCAACGGGTACCCGAAAAAACGGGTACCAGATTTTTTCGGATCGGTGTCGGGTAGCTATATTTGCTACCCGACCACATCGGGTACCCGACCCGATGCCCATCCCTAATTTAGAAATAAAATTCAATAGACATCATTTATTTATCACAGTGGTGTTAAAACACACTCCGAAATATTAGCCTCGCCCATATTTCATTTTCTAAAAATGAAAAGAAAATATCTTATTTTATAAAAAAAAAATACAGTTTGAAACTTATGCCCTTAGTTTTTTTTTTTAGTATCATGGAGGATGGTATGGGAGGGGACACGCACTTATATGAGATCGAATTCGGGTTCATCGTCCTGGCAACACAAGCTTCTACTATTGAAACACAAGATTAATTCTGAATTAAATTTCGGTATTTACCATCCAACCATGCATTAGTTAACAATACATATTATACATAATTTCATTTTAATAATATTCAAGCGTGTAGCATCTCAGATATTGTGTTTTCTTTTTCTTTTTTTTTTCTTTTTCTATAACAAAAATCTCATGAAACAAAACAAAAATAATTGTATAAGGAAACATAATTGTATTAAGACAAGTTATAAGTTAATCTCATGCATTGGTATATGAGTGTAGACGAAAAATGGTGTGTATGTGCTCATACATAATTGTATTAAGACACGTATGGTTGCTCTCGAAAATACTTCTCTCCCGCCGATCAGCCTTTGGGTCGAACTCCTCCGTGAAACCTGCACAAAGGGGGGTCGGAGGGGGGCTCCGGCGTACCCTCTCCGATACTTAAGTCAGAAACTTGGAACAAAAGTAAGAGGCAAAAATATAATGTGAAAGTAAAAGTGTGATTAGGTCAAGAATGAACCTGAACTTGGGCTTTTATACCTTAGCCCGGATTAGGATTTCCGTAAAATTCGGGATTCTGTTACGATTTGGTACCAGAGTCATGATTAAGATAGGATCGGATCTTCCAAAACCCTAATTTAAGTCCTTAAGGCCTCAGTCACCCCGAATCGACCAAGCACTCGCATCGGCATGCTAGTCTCCGTTTACCCCTTGAAATATCTAAGGGGCGCCCTCAGAGCCTCTTTGCTCAGGGAGCCGACTTGTAACAAACCAGCCCATGTGGGTCGGCCCAGTGTTGGTTTTGACAGAGCGATTTTGTGCTTAAGGTCTAGCAGGTCGGCCAATACACTAAGCTTAGCAAATCGGCACAACACACTGGGCTTATCACATCGGATCAATACACTGGACCTAACCAGGTCGGCCCTATGCTTAAGACCTAGCAGGTCGGCCGATATATTGGGCTTAGCAGGTCAGCCGATATACTGGGCTTAGCAGATCGGCCCAACACACTGGACCTAACCAAGTCGGCCCAGATCACATTTTACCCTTATCACGTATAAGTTAATTTCACATAACTAATTAAATTGATATATATTAATGATGGCTCAAAAGCTACTCTAGAAAACCATAGGCAAGTGCACCAATCGTTTTGTAGTATAGATTATTGAGTACCGAGTGTCATTCCCACGAGGATTGTAAGTACTAATAATTACCGTCTTTTTGTTATTTAATCTAATAATTTTCAGAGTTTTGTTTGTTAAAATGGAAAATAAAAAATAGAGAATTTAAAATAATTACAACTTACAAAAGATTAAATAAAAGTAGATTGTAGAATTAAGAAATTAAGAGCTAGAAATGTGTTTGAATGTAAATCCCTCTAGAATATTTTTGTGATTCAACAAGATAAAAATACAACCATAAGCCCTAAGCAAAAATCAACCTCATTTAATAAAATCTCATGTTATGTGGATCGTAGAAATTCCCGATTTAAGTTAAACCTCTATCGAGCGAATAACTTCTAATCTCAAGTTGATTAACTGAAATCTCTTTCTAGTTAAAACCCCCAAGACAAAGATTATAACGATTTATGAATTCCCATATTAGGTTTGACCCTAATCCGGAAGATTTATGTCGTCCCTATATCTAGGATTGCATGCAACTCTTTCACTTATATAGGTTCTATTTCACCATGAATCTCTCGATTTCCGGATGAAAAATAAACTTCAAATCAATATTGCGCATATACCAATTCGAATGAATAAAGCATAATATAAGTGAATCACACAAAACATGAAGATTTTATTAAAAACATAAAAGCCTTAATCACAAATGCATTCTAGAGTTTATTACATTCAAATACTAGAAATTTAGCTACACATGGCTTTGACAAAAGAGTATACTACACAAGAAGATATGAATAAAATGAACATGGTGTACTTAGCTCTTATTCAAGACCAATACAAGACTTCCCCCTTGGTTGATTGCAATGATGTTGAGCACCAAGCCTTCTCCTCTATTGCTCTTCAACTTCCAACTCTACCTCTCTTTTATCCTCTCAATGTATTTTGCTTTGAAACTTAGAATATACAATGAATATACAATGAATCTCTCTATCAATGAATACTACATGAATTATTTACCTTTCCCAACTCAAACTCTTGGCTTTTATAGGTACCATCTTTGTGAAAGAACACATCAATAATGCTAACAAATGCTCCACTTCCATGGTTGTTGGTTGAATCATTGTGTGCACATTCATGGTTGAGTTGGTTGAATCATTGTGTCCACATGACAATTGAGGGAATAATAGAGTTTGGTGCATCAAAATGAGGTGTAAAAGTTGCTCAAAGGTTGTCAAAAAGCAAAAAGAGAAAGTCTCCATAATTTCCGCCAAAAAAAACCAACCGGGCCGGGATTTAAAAGACGGCCAGGCCGTGTTCGGATTTTCCCGAACACGACCGAAAGCTTCAAAAGCACGGCCTGGCCGTGTTTGGTACGTCTTGGCCAAAACTTTGCTCGGTTTTGGCTCCTCAAAGCACACGCCGTGCTTAAAAACACACCGCCTTTGTTTGTTTGAAAAGAAAAGCCCCGAAATGACGCGTTTAGCTTGGGATTTTGAGTGTTTTTGCATCCAAAAACCCCGGGTATGTTTTGACATGAAACCATGGCCCAAAATTCACCAAAAACAGCTCCAAATCATCAATCTACATCAATAAAAGCATCTTGGAGTAATGTGAACTATGTACAATCAAAAATTTATGAAACTAACAATAAAATAACTCAAATCATACTTAAATATACACATAAAACATGTATAAAAAGACCCTTATCAAACCACCTCCAACTTTGAACTTTGTTTGTCCTCAAGCAAAACATTAAATCAATAAGAATGGTTCAATAAATTACAACACACAAGGATTTTTTTTTTTCCAACACATTGAACACAAGCAGTCAAGTTCTTAGCCTTCTCAACCCGAATTAACCATTCAGTAAAAACACAGTTTTTGCAAAGCGATCGACTATCAAGAAAGACTGTAACATCAGCAGGCATTATTCAAACTTGAAATCATCACTCCACAAATATTGATAGTTATGAATAACTTCAATTCAATAATGTCATGAAAATACAAGAATTCAATGGATCATTGTAGTTAGCCTACTAGTCATATAACCAAGCTTCTTGAACTTTTATTGGAATGAGAATTCAAGGAATATACATTCTCCCTTTCAATATATTTTTTTTATATAGGTCCTTTCGAGGCATTCTTCCACTAGGTTTATATTTTGAATTTTCGTTCAAACACTCCTAGGGTGGTTTCCCATACTCATATTTGTGTCGTCGTTTTACGTAAAAGACAAACATGGGGCTCATGAATGCTCCTAGTTACCAAGCAACACCAAATAGAGGAGTATAACCTCGATTGGATTCCCCTTTTTTTTTTTCTTCTTCTTCTTTTTTTTTCATTTGTTTTTTTTTCCACAAGCTTGGTATAACAACTAGTTAACCACCACTAAATCATGAATTCTCAAACGTTCATAACACTAAGCTTTGTCGTAAATGCCTTAACAAATCAAATATTATGGAGTTGGAAATCTCGTCAAAATTTAGCCCGCATCCACGTCAATCTATCTTAGACAATCAATTGCTTCACATTAAAACACAAATTAACAAGTTAATAAATGTATAATTGGGCTAAGTTATTGACTAGTAAACACTCAATTTGTTTAAAAAAAAAAATATATCTCTTGTCGACAAACTCAAAATAAAAACAAGCACTCAAGCATTCTAAGAATGTAATTGCCCCCACCTCCAACTTTAAAGGTTCACATTGTCCTCAATGTGAAAGAAAGAGATGAACGAAAACAAAACACTCAAAAATCAACCGCACTAGAAGAAAATAAAAGAAGTGGAAAAGAAAAATACGACCTTACTAGAAGAGTGAAATCGGATTGCGACCATGGGTTGTTTAGTATGAGACCTTCATCGGCATCTTCATACCTAATCAAGGATACACAACTCAAATACCGTGAAATCATCAAATATATATTTTTTTTAGTTTTTTTTTAATAATAAAAACACGGCCGTGCTTAAAAAGACGGGGCGTGTTGCATTTAATTTTTTCGCAAAAAAAAATTAATTTTTTAAACACGGCCGTGCTTTTCAAGCACATCCTGGGCGTGTTCGGTATGAAATTTTTCGATAAAATTTTTTTTTTAAATTTTTTTTTTTTTGAAAAACACGGCCGTGCTTGAAAAACACTGCCGTGTTCGGTACGAATTTTTCTTACAAAACTTTGGATTTTTTGAACACGGCCAGGGTGTGTTCGCGAATGGGTGATTTAACACGGCCGTGCTTTTTAAGCACGGCCAGATCGTGTTTTTTTTTAAATTTTTTTCAATCCCCAAGCAATAAAAAAATTAAGTAAGAGAAAATGCACACAAAATGCCGGTTGCCTCCGGTTAGCGTTTATTTAAAGTCGTATAGCTGGACCGTTTACCCAAATGTGGAGATTAGTCGGGTGGAGCTTTTGACTTATGAAAACCCCTTGGGTATTTAGTAGTATTACCTCCAACTTTATGCTTCAAAATGTGCTCTTTGAACTTTCCGGTCCCTTTTCGGGCATAAGCTTCCAACATGGACTTTGAACAACACTTTTCTCCAAGAGATTTTTAGATTTCTCATCGTGCAACGAAAAATTGAATCGGCAAAAGAACAAGCAAGATCCTTTTCAATATCAACATGAATTTTAAAAATTACTTGTTCATACCCCACCCTCAAAGTTAATTTTCCTCATGCACATCAATGATTGATTTTGCCGTAGCCAAGAAAGAACGCCCAAGAATTAGAGGAACCTCAATATCATTATGCATGTCAAGAATAACAAAATCAATCGGGAATATGAATTTATCGATCTTGACTAACATATCATTAATAATACCTCTAGGATGTTTAATCGATTTATCGGCTAAGTGTATGTCCATCCTAAGTATGTTTTGATTCACTTAATCCCATATGCTTGAATGTTTCATAAGACATCACATTGATATTAGCTCCTAAGTCAGCTAGTGCTCTATCAATAGGTAAACCATCAATTGTACAAGGGATAATAAAACTTCCTGGATCATTACATTTTTGTGGTAGATTATTGGAAGAACATTTATCATTCAATTGCACATTTGATATTTCGTTAAGCTTATTTTCATTAGAAATGATGTCATTTAGATCCTTAGCATGCTTTGAAAGAGGTTGAACAAATGGAATATTAGTATGTAGTTGCTTTAATGACTCAAGATACTTACCAAATTTGTCATCCCTTCTATCTTCTTCGGTTAGACTCGGTAAGGGATCTTGGGTTTGTATTCGGCGACCTCCTTTTTCATGAACTTTTCTTTGGGTATGTCATCCTCCACGATTTTCGCATGGCGGTATTGGCATAATCATGCTCATGTGGAAAAATCGATGGTAATTGCCTTTACGTGCTCCCCTAGGTTTCGCTCAAGATTACCCGGTAAACTACCTTGTGGCCTTTCGAAATCATCTTCGTAATCGGCCTATTTGGTTTTCCAGATTATGGATAGATGCCTTTTGATTTCTCAAGGATGTTTCCACCGCCCGGAATCGGGTATCTCAGAGATTGCACAAACTTTGTTATAAGATCTTCCAAGTTAAGCTTACCTTGATTTCAATAAACCGAGAGACGTGTGTAGATCGGATTGGGATTAGGTCGTGGTTGGCCTTGGTTTCCCAATCGAAATTAGGATGTTGTCGCCACCCAGGATTGTATGTGTTCGTAAGGATTACTTGGGTAATTTCGCTTGATTCCCAACGAATTAGCCTGGTCGGTAGCGAGGTATTGTGTGTGGGCGGCCCCGATGATTATGCAATCCTCCGCAAGTTTCACAAGATAAAACATGCGGTGGTGGTGGTTTAGGAGCCGCTAGATCGTCGATCTTTTGGGTCAAAGCTTCGACTTGTGCAAAACTAGTGTAACCACCGTGATCCGCATTATAAACACCCACTGCTCGTTAGGTTTACCTGCAAATGACGGATTGCCATTGATAGCCATTCATGGCCATCCTTCTATGAGATCTTGGCGCTTCGGTGTTTTATTATTCAATGTTTCCCCCCGCCGCATCAATCATTTGTCTCGATCGATGAGAGTAGCCCGTTGTAAAACGTTTGGACTTGCATCCAAATAGGGAGGCCATGATGTGGGCATTTTCGCAGCAATTCTTTGAATCTCTCCCAAGTGTCGTACAAAGTCTCATCGTCCTCTTGAGTGAATGAAGAGATTTCATTCCTCAATCGTGCGGTTTTGGCGGGTGGAAAATACTTCAAAAGAAACTTTTCCGCCATAATGCTCCATGTTGTGATTGTTCCCTTTGGTAAAGTGTTTAGCCATTGTTTAGCCCGTCCCCGAAGAGTAAATGGGAACAGGCTTAAACGGATGACATCGTCGGAGACTCCGTTTATTTTAAAGGTATCGCAAATTTCGAGGAAATTCGCGATATGATTATTTGGATCTTCGTCCGGTAGGCCATCGAATTGAACAAATTGTTGCACCATTTGAATGACATTCGGTTTGATTTCAAAATTATTGGCTACACCAGCGGGCCTTATGATACTAGATGACGTGCCGTCCATGGATGGTTTGGCATAGTCATACATAGTTCTTTGTTCATCCGCCATGGCGAAATCTTTACTTTCGTTAGTATCCTCTTCGTGGTCTGTGTTAGTACTTTCCTCAGTGTTGCTACCGGCGGTGTCGCGCTTCCGAATTCGGCGACGAGTAGGCATACACTACGGTAAACAAAAAGGATAAGTAAACCAAGACTTACTAAGATAGATAAAAAGAAAGATAATGGTAAAATAAAAAAAAATGATTAAATTAACAAAAATAAAGTGTTCTTAATATTACAATCCCCGGCAACGGCGCCAAAAACTTGATGGCTCAAAAGCTACTCTAGAAATCCATAGGCAAGTGCACCTATCGTTTTGTAGTATAGATTATTGAGTACCGAGTGTCATTCCCACGAGGATTGTAAGTACTAATAATTACCGTCTTTTTGTTATTTAATCTAATAATTTTCAGAGTTTTGTTTGTTAAAATGGAAAATGAAAAATAGAGAATTTAAAATAATTACAACTTACAAAAGATTAAATAAAAGTAGATTGTAGAATTAAGAAATTAAGAGCTAGAAATGTGTTTGAATGTAAATCCCTCTAGAATATTTTTATGATTCAACAAGATAAAAATACAACCATAAGCCCTTAAGCAAAAATCAACCTCGTTTAATAAAATCTCATGTTATGTGGACCGTAGAAATTCCCCGATTTAAGTTAAACCTCTATCGAGCGAATAACTTCTAATCTCAAGTTGATTAACTGAAATCTCTTTCTAGTTAAAACCCCCAAGATAACATTATAACGATTTATGAATTCCCATATTAGGTTTGACCCTAATCCAGAAGATTTATGTCGTCCTATATATAGGATTGCATGCAACTCTTTTCACTTATATAGGTTCTATTTCACCATGAATCTCTCGATTTCCCGGATGAAAAATAAACTTCAAATCAATATTGCGCATATACCAATTCGAATGAATAAAGCATAATATAAGTTAATCACACAAAACATGAAGATTTTATTAAAAACATAAAAGCCTTAATCACAAATGCATTCTAGAGTTCATTACATTCAAACACTAGAAATTTAGCTACACATGGCTTTGACAAAAGAGTATACTACACAAGAAGATATGAATAAAATGAACATGGTGTACTTAGCTCTTATTCAAGACCAATACAAGACTTCCTCCTTGGTTGATTGCAATGATGTTGAGCACCAAGCCTTCTCCTCTATTGCTCTTCAACTTCCAACTCTACCTCTCTTTTATCCTCTCAATGTATTTTGCTTTGAAACTTAGAATATACAATGAATATACAATGAATCTCTCTATCAATGAATACTACATGAATTATATACCTTTCCCAA
Organism: Rehmannia glutinosa; assembly: GCA_016081115.2. Lineage (NCBI taxonomy): Eukaryota > Viridiplantae > Streptophyta > Magnoliopsida > Lamiales > Orobanchaceae > Rehmannia > Rehmannia glutinosa. Next base: position 365,545 of record JABTTQ020001095.1, read on the forward strand.
CTCAAACTCTTGGCTTTTATAGGTACCATCTTTGTGAAAGAACACATCAATAATGCTAACAAATGTTCCACTTCCATGGTTGTTGGTTGAATCATTGTGTGCACATTCATGGTTGAGTTGGTTGAATCATTGTGTCCACATGACAATTGAGGGAATAATAGAGTTTGGTGCATCAAAATGAGGTGTAAAAGTTGCTCAAAGGTTGTCAAAAAGCAAAAAGAGAAAGTCTCCATAATTTCCGCCAAAGAAAAACCAAGTCTGGACGAAAAGCATGCCCGTGCTTTCAAAGCACGGCCAGGCCGTGTTCGCGGATTTTCCCGAACACGGCCGTGCTTCAAAAGCACGGCCTGGCCATGTTTGGTACGTCTTGGCCAAAAATTTGCTCGGTTTTGGCTCCTCAAAAGCACGGCCGTGCTTAAAAACACACCGCCCGTGTTTGATCGAAAAGGCCCGAAATGACGCGTTTAGCTTAGGATTTTGAGTGTTTTTGCATCCAAAAACCCCCGGGTATGTTTTGACATGAAACCATGGCCCAAAATTCACCAAAAACAGCTCCAAATCATCAATCTACATCAATAAAAGCATCTCGGAGTAATGTGAACTATGTACAATCAAAAATTTATGAAACTAACAATAAAATAACTCAAATCATACTTAAATATACACATAAAACATGTATAAAAAGACCCTTATCAATTAAAGACCACTATAAATGGCAATTCATGCTGAAAAATCGAGTCTCATAAATTTCGATCTAATTATATGTCATACTGACTGCGATATAAACAAAAAATAATATAAACCAACCGAAAAGAAACACAATAAATCCTAGTTTAGACTTTAGATTAATAACCTCGAAATAGACTATTTATGCGAAGAGGTTAATTAGTAAGAATTATGTGACATACAAGAAGAATTTCTTATCAAAATTCAGCATCTCAATACCAAAATTGTAATATATATATATTATAAAAGTAAATTAAATTTTCTTGATACCCATGTAAAAAAAAAAGTGGAGGCATGAGGCATGTAATAATTTCATAATAACTATCATAATAAGTTTTATTTTCCAAAAATTGAGATTTAACACTCGACATTCTCAGTAGTCCATAAATTTTATAAGTGGTGTTACCCAAAAACCTCTGATTGACAATGTCGCGCCGATCAAACTCCAGCCTGAACTTGGCCGAACTCCGCAGTCTACGTCGAATACATGTAAAATAGGGGCTAGAGGGTTACTTCGGCGTACCCTCTTCGACGCTCGAGTCAGATAGTGCTCAAAGAAGAGGAAGAACAGACCAAATGTATAGTAAAATATCAAAAGTGCACGAGAGGTAAACAATACCTGAGTGATGGATATGTTGAAATAATATACATTGGTTACAACGGGAAAAGCCTTCAAGATGGCTTACAAAACAGAAACATAAATTACAAGAAAAGTAAAACCTAATTATTACAATTCTTGAATGGACTCCAACTCCAGAAGCATGAATCTGACAGAACTTAAAAAACAAAAGCCGAGTCGAGTAGAACTCTATCCGCAAAACAAATACGTCCCGGCTAGTGCTCACGGTATGACGTAATGTCCCCAAAGATAAAACGGCTTAACCTTCTTTGTGTACAGTAGCACCACTGACACAAATGCACCTTTTCGAACTCGAAGATGCGAGAACTGACTGCTGGACACGAGTGCAAAAGGAAGTGTTCTTGAAAATGTTCTTCGAAAAGTTACCACACTTTTACGGGCACTTGAATAATATGCAGAGATATGCGATTTTTCTGTGTATACTGACTTCATCTCTTCCTTCTAACTCTCTCAAAGCAGCAAAACGCCTAGACTTATATAGGCCATCATTTCCAAAACTTGTGGGGATTAAAGATTAAGAGAGTGAGCATTAAACCACATGTAACTCCCATGAGTTACAAACCCCTTATATGACCACTACTTGAGGAGTTACAAACTCCAAAAGCCACATGAACCTAGACACATCCAATGTCTAGATTCATCCACACATGAACCTAGACACCTCCAATGTCTAGATTCATCCACACATGAACCTAGACACCTCCAATGTCTAGATTCATCAAGCCCAACAGTTACTTAAATTTGGGCCAAACCCATTTTCAAGTTACAAAACTAACTAAACCTGAACCCGAGCCCAAAGGGTCTGTCCGGTCCAAAGCCCATTTGTGATCATACACTTGTGTTATAGTATATTCAACTAATAACACCTTCTAGTATTTATACTAGGATAAACTATGCCCATTCGCGTGGCCAACTTCGTGTATTAATTTCTCACTCATCACCGAAATTCGGTTTTGAGAAATATAAAATACTACGAACATCTACTCGAAAGTTAAACAATTCACAATTTAATTCCTCCAGAATTAAATTCTTAGCCACCGAAAATTTGGTCAAAGTCGGGTCAACGCCCACTTTATCAAAACCAAATTTCAAACAATCCCCCACATGAGTGGAAATTAATGCATGCATGAATGCAGACACGCAACCAGTCCTCAATAGACAATACTGGATCCGGAAAGGTAGCTTGTGGCTTTGAACCTTCCGTAGTTAATACCATCGGGTACACTGGCGGCCTAGTGGACGTAATGCCTTGAACTATTCCTCCACGGTGTATATCGAGACAATAACATTAACACAGTAAGGTCTCAACACCTCATGTTCTCACGTTTTGTGTCCATTTCTGGCCATGGACACCACTTTGATTCATAAGTGTTACTTTGAAGCGGCCCTCACTTCTCACTTATATAGGTGATCTCCTATCCCAGTATCCTGCCATACTCAACCTCAACGAGGTGTAGGAATCATTAAAAGTCAAACGACTTAGCCTCACCACAACTTGCAGGTGTTTCAACACTTGGCATTGCTCTCTAGGGATGGGTTAAAACATTGTTTCCAAGTGTTACAGCATAACCTTCATAGCTTAGTTTTCCCATTGAACCAAGTTCTTGGGATCTCCAGTCATCATGGTTGGGTTACCACTATGATGGTTATTTTACTTTGTGGACTTTAAGCCCATTCCCTCTAGCAATTTACTCAATTGATCTCGATTCAGTCTTTGCGTCAAAAGATCTGCCAAATTGTCTGTTGACTTACATAGTCAGTTGACATCACACCATTTGGAATCAATTGTCTAACGGTATATTGTCTCCGATGTATATGTCTAGACTTGCCGTTATACATATTTCTCTGTGCCCTTCATATAGCCGCTTGGCTATCACATTGAATCATCACAGAAGGCACAGGCTTCCCCAACATGGAATATCTTCCAAAAGTTTTGAAGCCACTCGCTTCTTCACAGCCTTTATTATTGAGCTATAAACTCGATTCCATGGTGGACCGAGCTATACACGTTTGCTTCGTGGACTTCCATGATACCGCACCACCTCCAATGGTGAATATGTATCCACTAGTGGAATAAGAATCTTCGAATCAAATCCAACTAAAGCATCACTATACCCTTCAAGTATAGCCGGATACCTCGTGTAGTATAGCCCATACCCAAGGTATACTTCAAGTATTTTAACACCTTGGTTAACGCTTTCCAATGCTCGTGGATTGACTCGCCGTGAACCTACTCAACATATTTACAGGTAGGCCAAGTCCGGACGTGTACGATTTGTAATGTACATCGATCGCTTATAATACGTGAGTATTCCATCTCGAGCCACCGTTTCGCTTCATTAGCAACCAGATTTACACTTAAATCAATGGGCGTCTTTTGATGATGATTGCCAAAAGCATTCAATTTCTTGAGCACTTTCTCCACATAGTGGGACGTGACAAGATAATTCCATCATGTGTTCTCACGATTTTTATCCCCAAGATTACATCGCTAGCCCCATATCCTTCATGTCAAAGTTTCTCTTTAACATTCTTTTCGTGTCCATGATAACATCATGACTACTGCCCATGATTAATAAATCGTCTACGTATAGACAAACTATGACAAATGCTTCCGATGTCCCTTTGACATATACGCATTTATCACACTCGTTGATTTTAAAGCCATTTGACAACATCGTGTTGTCAAACTTAAGATGCCATTGTTTTGGAGCTTGTTTCAGTTCATACAAAGATCTTATCAACTAGCACACCTTCTTTTCTTGATGGTGCAACAAACCCTTCAGGTTGTTCCATATAGATTTCAAAGATCTATCTCTCCATTCGTAAAAAACATTTGTCTTGACATCCATCTGATGAATCTCTAGATTGTGCAAAGCAGCAATCGCGAGAAGCGCCCGAATAGACGCAATCCTCTTTACTGGAGAATAAGTGTCAAAGAAGTCATACCCTTCTTTCTATTTAAAGTCTTTAGCTACAAGTTGTGCTTTATACTTATCAATAGTTCCATCTGTTTTATACTTCTTCTTTAGGATCCACTTACATCCTAAAGGCTTATGACCAGCAGGGAGATCAACCAACTCCTACGTATGTTTTTGCAGAATTGACTCGATTTCACTATTGATTGCTTCTTGCAAGAGCCGAGCATCTGGACTACTTAGAGCCTCTTTAATCGAGTTTGGCTCACCATCTAACATCAATGTTAGAAAGTCAGGTCCAAAGGACTTAACCACCTTTCGCCTCTTACTCCGTCTTAGTTCTTCACCACTCGATGTTGAACTAACTTTCACAAATGTTACAAAGAGATGTCGTACGGATGTCGTTTGGATGTTATAACATCCGAAGCAGCACCTTCAGCAACATCTGCAGTAACATTTGCAGCTGTTCCAGATGTGTTAACACCAGAAGTCACATCTCCAGCAACATCTAAATAGAGTCTTTTCTTTAGACTTCCATCTATCATTTCTTTACAAGGATAAATATTCTCAAAGAATATATCATTCATTGACTCAATTATGGTACCAACTGTCATTTGCGGATTTTCTGACTTATGTTCCATAAAACGATATGCACCACTCGTAAGTGCATAACCAATAAATACACAATCGACCATTTTAAGACCGATTTTAACTTACTTTGGTTCAGGTATTGCAACCTTAGCCAAACACCCCCACACTTTAAGGCATTTATAAGAAGCCTTACGATTTTTCCACAATTCGTAAGGAGTCTTATCTTTCCCTTTAAGTGGGATTTTATTCAATATGTGGTACGTCGTTAAAACAACTTCCCTCCACATATTCTGTGTATCTTTATTCAACACAGAATTACGCCAGAACTTACACAACTCCTGGTCTTTTCATTAGCATTACAATGCTTTTCGTTGTTCTATTACTATTAGAACCTCGTTCCAACAATATCGTTAGAACCTCATTCAAACAAATTTCAGAACCTTGTTCCAACAATTTTGTTCGAACCTACTTACAGCGAGTGTGACCATAGATGTTGTCACACCTTCAAAGAACACTTCGGACCTCACACTTAGTTCGAATCGCTTTAAGGTGTTCCAACACTTTGGCAACATCTCGCAATTGTTGTTCATCATGCATTTGCTTCTCGTGTTCAAACACCTCAGACAACACTTTCTGCAATTGCGGTACAATGTCGCTTCTTGTGTTACAACACCTCAGACAACACTTTCTGCAACACTTAAATCTGCAACTGAAGCTCGAAAGCCAAAAGTGAGACAGAAAGTGTGGTCAAACCCCCACAGTCGCTGGATCCGTTAGAATTCTTAAAAAGTATTCCAACACAGTTTTCTCAAGAATCTACCAAGACTTCCATGGATTTAGCTTCATGCCTTCGATCGCTTTCTTCGATTTTCAATCGAACAATCAGGTCACTAATACAAATTCCTTCCAGTTATGCATTTAGGAATTCGTGAAAATTTTCCAACCTGGTAACATCTAAACGATGCAAACAATTTAGAATTTTTCATTTAAACAACATCCCTTCAGCACGAATATCATGCGGGATCAGTTGAAACTTTTAGACTAGTTTCAACACATTTTTAGATTCTTGGAATCATCCAATTTTTCAATCCAAAAATCAGAAATAACGAACCTCTTGGAAATCACATCCTCATTTCGTATTTCTTTTCAAAACCATGAACCTTTTGGAAAAACATCATCAGTTCAAACCACACAATACATACAGTAAAGTGTGTTTGATACATGTTTTTATCTTAATTTTGATGATTTTATTTTTACACAAAAATAATGTTTTTAATTGTTGTCCAAATACTCCTAAATGATTTAAAATGGTTTTAATATTTTCCGGAGTATTTCTTCAAGTTTTATTTTAGATAAAATTGGACAACACTTTTAATGATTTTATGTTGATAAGTTTTTACTTCAAAACAAGATTCCTAAATGTTGTCTAAATACTCCTGATTGATTTAAAATGTTTTTACTAAATTTTTGGAGTATTTATTGAGTTTTATTTTCGACAAAAATTGGACAACATTTCTGTCTCGAGGTCAACCGGTCGCCGTAGAGGGCAACACGTACCTGAAGATGAATTTTGGAACAGAAAAATGAGACGTTCTTGAAATAGACCAGGCCGACCGGTCGACCAGGGTGTCGCCGTGTCGCGTCGACCGATCGACCCCCTCGCCGAAGTGCACAGGCGTATCTTTGAAATAGAACTTGAATTCCCTTAAAAACCCAAGAAGGGGACCGGTTGTGGAGGAGGTCGACCGGTCGAGGTGTACGTCGACCTGTCGCCCTGTGTTATTTTGTTGTGTATTTTTCAAACGTCTATTTCTGTGCGACCAGTCGCCCTATATTTTGACAACAAAATTCTGACCGTTTGACAGCAGACAAACTTTCCTTAAAATGTGGGATTGATTTCTAACAGCTATATTCTTGATTTTAATTGTATTTTTCTGTAGATTTTCAATCCCCAAGAGGAGCCTATGCTTGATCAATCATCTCCTATAAATAGAGGAAGTTTTGGAGCAACCAAGACAATAATTTGAGATACAACACAACAAGATACACTTCAAGCAAATATTTGTTCTTCATAGTTATTATTCTTGTTATAATTTGTCTAGCTTATCACTTTCACATCTTGAGGTCTAGGCTTTCATTTTTTGATTACACTTGCACTCAAATTGTATTATTCATTATTGAGTTGTAATCTTGATTTTTGGTCATCATTCAACACAAGATATCCTTGTGAGTGTTCTTGTGGTAAGAACACACTTGGGTGATCTAGGTGTTAGGTGTGAGAAGATTGTGGTAATCTTCTTGTCGAGGTGTTGAAGAATTTGGTATTCTTCAAGGTTGAAGATTGTGGTAATCTTCACAAGGTGCCGTTGGAGATTGTGGTAATCTTCAAGAAGAGATTGTGGTAATCTCAAAGGTGGTGTTGAAGAAGAGTGTGGTGCTCTTCAAGGTGTTGTTGTAAGTTGGTGTTGTATTAATTTTGGTAATTAATAAAACCTTTTTTTCTTTTTGAAATCCATCCCGGATATACTGGGGTGGTAGAGGATTAGGCCCTAGGTGGGTTGGACCTCTATAAATCGACGTGTGTTGTTTACATTCCGCACCTTTATTATTGTCTTTGAGCATTCGGTTCTAAAAAGAGGGTAAAATCGAAAAGATGGAGATAATCTATTCGCCCCCCCTCTAGATTATTGTAGCCGCTTGGACTTACAAAGTGTACCACTAAGTCCGTTAAGGACAAAGTCACGACATAGGAAATCACCATCCTAGCCCCATGCTTCAAACGCAATGCGTTTTCAGCAACAACGGAATGTCTTCGCCGATTCATCTCCAAGCTAAGGCTATGTTTCTCCTCGCCATCATGAAGGTACGGTATTTGTCTTGCGTTTGTTGAAATAATATACATTGGTTACAACGGGAAAAGCCTTCAAGATGGCTTACAAAACAGAAACATAAATTACAAGAAAAGTAAAACCTAACTATTACAATTCTTGAATGGACTCCAACTCCAGAAGCATGAATCTGACAGAACTTAAAAAACAAAAGCCGAGTCGAGTAGAACTCTATCCGCAAGACAAATACATCCCAGCTAGTGCTCACGGTATGACGTAATGTCCCCAAAGATAAAACGACTTAATCTCCTTTGTGTACAGTAGCACCACTGACACAAAGCCACCTTTCAAACTCGAAGATGCGAGAACTGGCTGCTGGACACGAGTGCAAAAGGAAGTGTTCTTGAAAATTTTCTTCGAAAAGTTACGACACTTTTACCGACACTTGAAGAATATGCAGAGATATGCGATTTTTCTGTATATATTGACTTCATCTCTTTTTTCTAACTCTCTCAAAGCAGCAAAACGCCTAGACTTATATAGACCATCATTTTCAACACTTGTGGGGAATTAAAAGATTAAGAGAGTGGGCATTAAACCACATGTAACTCCCATGAGTTACAAACCCCTTATATGACCACTACTTGAGGAGTTACAAACTCCAAAAGCCACATGAACCTAAACACATCCAATGTCTAGATTCATCCATATATGAACCTAGACACCTCCAATGTCTAGATTCATCAAGCCCAACAGTTACTCGAATTTGGGCCAAACCCATTTTCAAGTTACCAAACTAACTAAACTCGAACCCGAGCCCAAAGGGTCAAAGTGGTAGGCCCAAAGCCCATTTGTGATCATACACTTGTGTTATAGTATATTCAACTAATAACACCTTCTAGTATTTATACTAGGATAAACTATGCTCATTCGCGTGGCCAACTTCGTGTATTAATTTCTCACTCATCACCGAAATTCGGTTTTAAGAAATATAAAATATTGTGATCATCTACTCGAAAGTTAGATTAACAATTCACAATTTAATTCCTCCAGAATTAAATTCTTAGCCACCGAAAATTTGGTCAAAGTCGGGTCGACGCCCACTTTATCTAAAGCAAATTTCCAACAGGATATTTATAGAAAATACAATTAGGGTTTTTCCGGATTTCTAGGAAACGGTTATAAAGAATATGTCAGCATTAGTTATTAGATTTTCTCTAATTAACACATTTATGCCACGTCATTGCTAATCCCGAACTCTTGGGTAGCTGATGATCCCGAGCTTATCCAAGAACCTTCTAGAAGTTGGGCTATGGATATGGGCTTATCGAACTCTTTAACCTACTTACTAAAACCCATAATAAATCATACCGATCATAAGCAAATAATCCATATATAATATGAGCTCGGTCTATTCTATTCTGAATCAATAAGGTTATGCCAACTTTTAATGACCAAACTCAAGTCGAGTATTAAATAGTTTGAGTTATTTTTTCACCCAATTCATTACTTAAATATGTGACATATATTTATATTTATAAAAAGTGAAAATTCCAAAGTATAGGAAATTCGAAAGTGTATGTTGATTATTGTTGACGGGCAAGTGAGTCAAGATTTATTATAGGGGCAAACGCGTAAATCTGCATTTGATTACTCCAATCTGTACGTCCTCTTACGCTTCTATAAATGGCCCAAATCGATTTTCGCATCAAACCCATTTTCATATTGATTATTTCCCAAACTCTCGTCTTCCCCGTCCCTCACCCTCTCTATCTCTATCTCTCTCTCTCTAATTCATATTCATATACATATTTACAGAGAGAGAATGGGAGGCCAAAAGTTCGCCGTCCTCCTCTGCGCCGAAGACTCAGACTACGTGAAAAAAGTCTACGGCGGTTATTACGGAGTTTTCGTGAGAATGCTGAAAGAAGAAGGCGAAAATTGGGACGTATTTAGGGTGGCGAGAGGCGAGTTTCCGGCGGACGATGAGATCGATGAGTACGACGGTTTTGTCATCACCGGCAGCTGCAATGACGCTCACGGAAACGATCTATGGATCTGTAAATTGCTGGCTCTGCTCAAGAGATTGGACGCCATGAAAAAGAAAGTTCTCGGCGTTTGCTTTGGCCATCAGGTATGTCGTCGTCTTCTTTCTTCTTCAATTTTTTTTAATTATTATTATTATTATTATTTTTTTTTGGCTTTATTTCGTTCAGTACAGTTCGTGAATCGTGCTTTGCGTTTTGCTCATGCCATTTTCATTTCGTCGTGCTGTTTCCGTGGACAGCTGTCCTTTATTTTTTGTTTTATATCCGCTAAGTTTTGGTATGGCAGTTGTCCACTTGTCCTCTTTTAATTTTTACCTATTATATTATAATATATATATATATATATATATATGTATTGTCAAAATATTAATTGCTGCCCCCTAATTCAGGTTCTTATTTATTTATTTTTTTTTTGAGGGAAAATTCAGGTTCTATTTAGTTTTAGTACCATTGGATATAATTTCTTTATCTGCTCATATGTCGGCATTATGCACTCAGTTAAATAAATTGATAGCAAATCTTATGCGCTACTCACGTGACCTTGTGTTGCCTGAAAAAATCTCATTTCTCAAATTCAATATATTAAAATATCAAAATATGATTGAATCAATTACCCAATTTTATTGAACTAAATTTAATTAACATTAATTGAATGGTTGGATCAAAATGGTCTAAATTTGGCACAAAAATGAGATTTCCCCGCCCATCCTCAGAATCAGTCAACCAATGGCCACATGATTTTCTGTTAGATTTTTAATGGAGAAATACAAAAAGGATGGAAATAAAGATAATTTTGAATAGATCCTTAGTTATAGAATTAAAGATGAGATCTCCCATATATGTATTTCTTTTTTCAGTTTTTAGTGATTAATGATACGTTTACAAGGTGACGTCACATGTATTTTTAATTTTTTTTATCATCCTCGCTATAAAATAGCGGGTGTAATAGAAAATCTCGTAATACCGTATTTTCCCCTCAGTGAATCCATTTATTTAATTTGGTCACGCTAAGCACATTATCGATGCGTTGACACGAATAACGTGTTAAATATTATATATTATCCCTTCCAGCCTAAACAAAAGTTTATTTTGAAATGAAGAATTAAATTCACATTCTTGAACTTTGAAAAGATTAACATTATTTTTTTGAGAAATATGTATGATTATTAATTTGGTATATACTGTGTACATATCCATGATACATTATTAGCTCATCATGTAATTATAGTATTTATTTTTAAATAAGGATGTCCTTCATGCATTTAGGTAACTAATAAAAAAATAAAGGTAAACTAATAAGTATTTAACAATAACATTGACATTTGTAAAGAGGCGTGATTACATAGAGGGGGCCACCTAATACTGCAGCCAGATGACAACTACCAAGAAAGCTGTCTCTTTCTCTTTATTTGTTTTTAGGCAATTTATTGCTTTAGCCGAATAAACTGTTAGTGAAGTCTCAATTTTTTTAAATTGACAACTCGCACAGTTTTATCATTTTATGGGGCCTATTGCACAGTGTTTTAAATACACGTGATTAAAAAAAATGATCTAAGCGGTTCAATCGGTCGGCAATAAAATAATCAAGTTAAACCGGTTTTACCGTTTTAATAAAAAATAATTATATTTGATATTATATTATATAAAATATGGATGTAATTCATTAAAATAAAAGGAAAAGTTGTATATATGTATAGTTAAAAGGAAAATATCTATATATTTAGCTCAAATTTCAAATAATGACATAAATATATTAAATATTAAGTTTATAAATTTTATTTTTATAAAAAAAGTATAAACAGAAAAAAATTTAAAAAATGACAAAAACCGGTTGAACTCGGTATTTAACCGGTTTTTGTCCGGTATGTTCGATTTGACCGGTATTGACGGTTTAAAACGGTTTTTAGGGCCTTATTATACCGGACCGAACGGTATCCGGTATACATGGGTTGCGTAATATTTAAAACAGTGCTATTGCATACATAAAAAAATGATCCGACAATAAAATAATAAAGGAGCCACATTTTAAGAATTGACTACTAATGGCGAATTCAGGTTAGAATTAGTCAAAGAATTTTGAACATAGTTGTTGAAGCTCTTTCACAATTAAAAAGATAGCTAATTTAGATTATGGCATTAAAAATATTAAAACAATGGCTGAGAAAACATGGGATAGCTGCGTAATACCCGGTGCTTTCTTATGCATTGAAAGGAAATGAAAAGGATTGCAAACGTATAAAGCCAGGTTAACGGAGTTGATGAAGAATGTTCCTACTACGATTAGAAGAATTAGAGGTGTAAACGAATCGAGTTGAGCTGAACATAATATTGTTCAAGTTTGTTTGAATCTATATCTAGCTTCGAAAATTGTGTTTGAGATTGATTTGATTATTAATTGAATTGAGTTTGAACGAGCTTTAGTTGAGCTGAACACAAATCGAGCTCAAGTAGCTTGATATTTTTACACATATTTGTTATTTTTTCACTCATCGAGTGGAGCTTGAGCCAAACTTATATTGTATCGAATGAAAAATTGTATTTAAGCTTGGTTCGTTATATTAACGAACCGAGCTTAAACGAGCTTTAACGATTGATCTCGAGTCGAATATTGAGTAACTTGGTTCGATTTTCACCCTTTAGAAGAATACATGTGTGTGTAACTTTTATTTTTCCCCCTAGTGAGAAATGGTTAAAAGATGAGAGAGTCGTTTTCTTCCAGATTGTTGATCTCTTTGTTGTGGTCCAAAATTAACCCGTAACAGCTGGTTGGCACTTGGAACTTGATATAGTACCTTTATCTTTGATTTTTTCCCATCAAATACACGAATTGATTCTTGACACGAAAATTTCCTTTCACTTTCTACCATTTGGTACTAATTTGACAATATTCTTCCCTTTCTATTTGCTGCACTTCATACTATATATGAATAAATCCATTCCTAGTCACATCCTTGTAATCAGACAAATGACTCCTCAAATTTTATTTCTCATTTTGGCGATGCAATTTCAGATCCTAGCAAATCCCATGGACAGTCAAACCAAATAGATCAAACAACCATGTTTTGTAGTATTTAGTAAGTGGAGTCGATTGCTACAAACAATAAACAGCATTTTCCTGAGGAATAAAAGTTGTATATCAAAACAATTTGACCAGTATGCTTAGGGCAGTCAAATCCCACGTGGCTAGATACCTACGACCACTAACTTGTGCTGGAAAAACCCAGTACATGTCTTATCTAAATATCTAATTATCTTGATGGGACAAATGGCTTTAATAGTGTAAATTAAATATCATTCAGAAATTATACTATTCCAAGAAAACTATTCTTATATGATACTTATAAAAGAGAGGAATCAAGAAAAATATAACACTCGTAATTAAAGATCTACTTGTGTCAGGAATATACGAAAATGGTAGTATTAGTATTATAAGGCTCATTAGCGATTAGGTTTCAAGCATCAAGCAGTTGTGACTTGTTCCACTATATTAGATGAAAGACACATGTACAAGATGATATCATAATTGTACACATATCATTCATCCAATACAGTGAAATAAGAACATTGAACTTCTTTGGAATCACATAACTGGTTTTTGACTTTTTGTGCATTAATTACTCCCCAAATAAATGTAATTTTATATTAGTACCTTATGTTTCTTATAATATGATTAAATTTCATCTCATAATAATATAATAATTATGGCTTAATGCGACCTTAGAAACCCAATGGAGTCACTTCTGATATCTATTCATTAGCTTTCCAAATAGCCATTTGCGAACAAGATATCAGTAATGTGCAATTTGGTCTGCCATTTACTTTTTCTTTTGCCCTTTTTCTTTAAGTTTACGTAGGTAGGTAGAAACAAATCAATAATGGTCCTAATAGTTGATCCCTTTTACAGTTTGCTTATGAACATGTGATCCTCGTATTTTAAGTAAAGTGGAGTGCAGGGGACATGCTTGCATTCCAATACGCAATGATATAAATCATATGTAATAAATACTGTCGGTTATGAGTCACATAATTTCCGCCACAACGTTACATCAGAAAAAAGTTAGATTAGTTGTGAACAGGGAGTTTTATTATGTAATGGTGGGTATCAATTGTCATAGTCTGCTGATAAGGATGTCCAATACTCCAATTCCATCACACACGCAAGTCATATTCATTCTGTCACGTTTCCACAGTTTTTCTGCCTTCTTATCAGCATTATGCATTATTCCTTTCTTGTTAGCCAGCTCAGCACATCAGTTGCTTTGTTCTCCCAACTAATATGCAAAGTCAGCATATTTATGGTTTTGGCAATGTTGTAAAAAACGTTAGCGCTAAAGCGTCGGGGCTAGGCGAAATTTTAGGCGGGATTAATGGCCTAATCGGAAAAGTAAAGATTTAGGCTAGCAATAAGCGGATTTTTACTGATGGTTAATGATAATTTTGCCCAAGTAGAGGTCGATTCTTGGAACCATATTTTACCTTAATGGCAACACCTGACCTGGATAGAATAGAAATAATCAATAAATGAATAGTATAACTGATGGTTAATGATAATTTTGCTTCCACACATACTAATAACTGGTCATGTTTTTTCTTATGCATAACAAAAAAAAAAAAAGTAAAGACCTCAAGGGTGGGATTTGTAGTTTTGAAAGATAACTGCAGTTTTTTGTAATTAGACTAAATAGCAGTGGTAGTTCTTATAATTTACCGTTTTTTCTCTCAAATCATCATGGAGGGATAGGAACCTTTGAAAAACAGAATCTCAAATCATCATGGAGGTTTTTTTGATGTTAATTAGATTCTGGGACGAGCTCTTGGAGGAAAGATCGGTCGAGCCAGAGCAGGATGGGACATTGGGATCACAAAAGTCCACTTACATCCATCACAGATTTTCACTTCTCTGAAAATGCCTGATGTCCTCTCTGTCATTGAGTGTCACAGGGACGAGGTCCAATCTCAATCATATCCTACTACTTAATTTCATAAAATATTTTCTTGTACTAAAGTGATGTATTTTATTTCAATAATTTAGGTATGGGAGCTTCCGCCCAAAGCAGAAGTCCTAGCATGGTCAAACAAAACTGGAGTTGAGATGTTCAAGTATGGTGATCATATGATGGGCATCCAAGGTCATCCTGAGTACACAAAGGACATCCTGTTGCACCTAATTGACCGTCTTTTTAACCGAGATCTCATTGAGGTAAAAAAGAATTTGACATTCCATTTTCAGTTAAAAGGATAATTACATAACGGCCCCTCAAGTTCAGTCTAATTAAAAAAACTCCAGTTATTTTTCAAAACTACATATACCCACTTGAGGTTTGTATTAACCTAACAAATACGTCCTTGATGCTTTTGTAAGCTGATCGCAAATGTCAGAAGCGTATTTATAATTTTAAACGATAATTGTATTTATTGTGTAAGTTTTGGTGATTACTTCTTGAAAATCGCCATTGCTCTTGATGTTGGTCTTATTTCGCCAGGAGTCGACTGCTAAAGAGGCAAAGACTAAGTTAGAGGCGAGCGAGCCGGACAAGGAAGCGTGGAAGAAACTATGTACCGGCTTTCTAAAAGGAAGATTGTGATGGAAACTCTGCAACTGGGAAACTAAATTAATTAAGTTTATGTACATATGGATAATTTTGATCAGTTTGGCAATAAAAACTGGCGTCTCCAGCATTCAGACAACTGTACCGTGGATTTAGAAAAATACAATTATGAAAAAAGACACCATTTGATAAAACCAGATGGGGTCTCTTATATTAAATATTGAATTTAGTATTATTTTCAGGGTGTTGGCTCTTTCATCCCATTCTTCCTGGTGATTGACCAGATTCAGTTACGTGATGCCAGAAACCGCTAGACGACTCAAGAGACACTTTGAAGTATTCTAACAATTTTCCCTTTTATTTTCCCTTTTTATATTGCGTGTGGTTATAGTAGTCTACGAAGAAAACACTCCATTGCGTATTATTTTATACAGTTTAATGCTTTTATATAGTTGATGGAACATGAACATGTGTCCCATTTCAATTTTCTTTTTTAAAAAAAAAAGGATATACATGCATGTATATCATAATGGGACATTTGGGCAGCATCAATCCCCCGGGTAAGAAGTCAGGGAAAAGGCGGCATTTGATGTGGATGGGCAAGAATCAAGAGGCAAAGGTAAGATGAGAAAAATATTCTCAAAATTTCTACCGTGTTTGGATTGCTCAGAAAATATAAAATAACAGCTTAGATGACAAAATATAATGCACAGATAGGGGAGTGATTGAGGCTTCTACGGGATGTATTTGGAGATATTCAAAAATGTACATGTTAACAAAATTCACGGGAAGGCGTAATATATAGTTGGCTAGCGATTAGGAGAAGAAGATAGTGTAAAGCTTAAGATGGACAAACATTTCATAATTCACGGTACTGTTTCATTTTTCGGCCAATTCAAAATTAAAATATGTTTGAATGAGCTAATTATATTGTTCGACGAATCAAATCAATTGGTCGATTCATATTCCATGTTGTAGCAAACAAATAATTTATCCATTAGGTAAGGTCAAAGTTTCACACTTCGAAAAGAAAATTGAAACTCAAGCTCCTGGTTAAGGTTTGCTTCATTTCACAATTTACAGTAAACATTACTGGAATTATATCAAAACAAACACTCTAAATTCCAAGATAAAAATATATTTGACAACATAAACCCTACAACCATTTGCCCTCTTAGGCTTCAGCGAGAGGCTTGTTGTTGTTGCGCCTATGAATACAGCTACCCAGTTTTACGGGAATCAAACTGTTGTTATTGAGTAGTAGTTGATTGAGATACTTCCAAGGACTTTCGATTGATTAAATTAAATTACCTCGAGAAGTAACGGGAAAAACAGCGTTAATAAGATCAACTTAAGTTCAAGCTTTACGCAGATATTGTGTAGTTCTTTCCCGTGTAATTTAGGTTCCTTCAGCTTTTTCGTGCAGTTCAAACTTACGATTCATTGTGAAAAAAAAAAAAACTTACGATTCATGAAGACAATATATGGTATTAGGTTATTGACGTAATACTAAGCTACGGGATTTTGGTTGAAACATACATACAATTTATGTCCGCATGCATTATCCACCAGCATTCACAAAACATTTAACTCTTATCATAACTCTCCCATTAGATGGAACCCACCATTTAAGTACCCAAATTGGGTTCTCATGTAACTTCTCATGCGCTTAGAGTGCTCGGGTCACATTATTCTAAGATTAAGCCACCGACCCTTTTTACCATTTTCCAGAGACTATAAACAAGATAACCAGAACTTGAAATTGAAAAATCCCAAGAGACAAACCATATATAGCCAAGAAAACGACAAGGCAAAATGCAGATACAGAGACAGTTTAGGCAGATAAGGTAATTTGCTTGAACTACTTTTGCTCCTTAGAAGTGTTTATTTATTCAAGAAGTCCATAAAAATAAATATTCAATGTCTCACAATGACATCCAATGATGGAATTCTTAATAATAACCCATAACAATATCAAACCCACAAGACAAATCAGATGTAGGCAGGACACCAAACTTAAGAACTCATCATAGAACCTGAGTTTCTCCGGCAATCAGCTAACATATCCATGTAGAACTGACACTTGCTGATGTCATTCCCAGAGCTATTCAGGCACTGCAAAGAGATTATCATTCCGCTTATCAATACAAGAATTTCCTTCGAAATAAAAAGGCAACGGTACCACATGCATCATTTGGAAAGACAATGACCAGAGGTTTAAGAGCGTGGGAATATTAGCAAAAACCAGAGGTTTCAGTTTCACCACTTTCACAAGATGCAATTATAGTTAATTAGACAAAAACTGAATACTATTCAGCAACAAATTATTGGCTTTTTGTTTTCTCCATCCTACCTGCTGCCCCTACACTGTAACTAAATATGCATAACATCAAAGACACTTACAAAGCTAATAGATCTAGGACTGACAATGATAAATACAGCACATCCTATGGGCACGTTTATGCTAACAGATTCTCTAAAATTAATACCATTAGACCTAAAAGAAATGTGATAAGCAGTCCCTATCAGACTCTCCGACAAAAGATTTTCACAAAACACAAACCAAGGAGGGGATAGTTTCACTTACATCCTGGAACGCCTTGGATTGCATGCTGCAAGCTTCACCCATGCTGGATGCAGTGGGCGCTGATGCTGATGCAACAGCTTCAGAGACAACTGTTTCATGTTGGATAGTCCGAGGACCCATAACAGCATCCACAGCCCTGTGTGCAACAGCACTTCCAGTACCAAATGCCATTCCTACAAACAGATAAGAACACAAAAAGTTAGACAAACAAAAAACCAGGCTAAGTCTCTTTCTTTCCGTACTACAGAGTATGTGGATCGTGTGTCAAATTTCGGCTAACATCCTTGTACCTTGGGCTATAGTCGAACCAATGCCTCCAAGCATGGAACCACCGGAGCTACTTTGAACGGGAGCTGGAGGAGGAGCATGGTTAACTGCAGAGATGACAGATCAAAACATGAACTAATAAGCAACATGAGTAAGCTTGAGATTAAATTACGATCCAGCATTTTAACCTCAATAACAATTAGGCCTCACGATAATGGAATAGAGACAGGTAAAAGAGGACAAGAAATAAGGTTCTGTCCAATTCTAGTAAAACCTACAAACATAAACATAATTAAAGATGGAAAACACAAGCACCTGTTTGAGGAGGAGGTGAACTACGTGCTGGAGCAGGACGGGGAGCTGGGCGAGCAGATCTTCCTGTAAATTTGGTTCAGCATGAGACATTGATTATTACAAGTAGCAAGTCAACATTGCATTGAAACACTCTTACTATATAATGATAAATGTTGCAAGAACATGCCACATTAGAACAATACAAGTGGAGAAATACTGTGAAACTCCAATAACATTGTAGCATTATATCTGATTACTTACCTTTAAAAACCCACATAATCCAAACTTAATGAGTCTTTTAAAATGACATAATTTTGCTACAAAATAGGAAGTAACCGTAAATTAAGCACAGACTGTACAATAACATCCCACCTTGAAAGGGTCAGAAATTCGTTATGATGAAAACAACCTAATTCAAACGAACTAACTACAGGAAACAATAGAGGAAGTAATGAAAAAATAAAACTATTCAGCCACATTCACAGTGCATTGGCCTACAAATTGATGACTGAGACAGGAGAGTACAGCTGTACAGGTAGCCTCGTACTAACCAATACTCAGCAAGAAGGTAGTACATTGAAAACAAGCTGAGCAACGATTACATACTAACTGGTTGTCTAAAAAGTCAAATAATAGCCAAAACCCTCTGAAATACTAATCCAGCCCAAACTCATAAAATGCTCGCCCCATTAATCGCATTAACCTCAAATAAAGACACATAAATATCTATATCTCAATAAATATCAGCGCTTAACCGCTTGACTAACATATCTCCGCTAATAATAGATAGAGAAAAGGTGCACCATTTTGGGGAAAAAGAAAAGAAAGGAAAAAGACCGAACAATTAAAGCACAGAAAGGAAACTTTTCCTCCACCATCACCTGAATACCAATAGACCCACGATGATTAACAAAGATTAAAAACCACATCTCCCACCAAATACCCAATATCACAACGGAGCAAACATCAAAAACCATAGACGGTCAAATAACAGCTGAAACAAATAAAATAATGATGCAATTAAGCAGTAAGTGGTAACTATACTGCGTCCAATACTACAAAATCAAACGTTTATCTTATACATTGACCTACAAAATCTAACAAAAATTAAATACAACAAAAACCTAGCGCGCGCCATAGATCTGCAAACTAATCGATTAATAATGTAAGAATGAGCCAATAGAACCAGAAAACTCACCACCGGAGCTACGGCGAGGCATGGTTTCTGTATAACTGGATAGAGGGACGTAATAAACCTAGGAGAGAGAAACAATGGAAATATGCTTGGTTGTGACTCTACAACAAAACCCTGGCTCTATATATATTGCGTTTGGAGTAATCAAGTGGAACGAGGTCTTGTCGAAACATCTACGTGTCCAAATATGAGTGGTTTAATTTAACCTTCGGACCAATTACCTTTGAGGCACAAAGACTTTTGATGGGGTTGCGATGTGTATATCGAGTACTTCTCTACAGTGTTCTAGGTGTTTCGTGGAGAGGAGGCTATTGATATTTGATAATTCGCCAGGTCAAAATTATTTTTTATTTATTATTTGACAGAAATGCCCTTGTGTTCATCAAATAAAACTCTTTATATTGCTGGTCAATATATTCGCATCTCTCTCGGAATATAGGAAAAACATTTTCCTTTTTTGTAATACTTCATAACTTTTAGGGATAATTACAAGAAAAGCCTTAAGGTTTGGGCTAGTTACAAAAATACCCAAAGATTTGTGTTAATTAAAAAAAAAACCTTGAGGTTTGATTACATCTTATACTTTTCCGCTTCATAAGTAAAAAATATTTTAAAAATCCCCTGATGTTATAAATATACTACGGGTTTGTTTTTTACATCCCCCAATCACTCATTTTTCCCAATCACTTTTAAAAATCACCAACCAAACATACATTCGTTTCCCGAGGGGTATTTTACTAATACACACATTTTAAGGTGAAATACATCACATCAAACCCCTTTTCCCAATCATTTAATAAATAATTTTCAATCACTCCCAATCACTAAACAAACATAACATTTTCCCCTTTAAATTTAAAGCATAATTAAATAAAAATAAAGAAATTGGGATTTTTGTAATATTTTGGAACATATTTTTCTACCTGTTTTTTTGTAATTAGCCCAAACTTAAGGGGTGTTTTTGTAATTATCCTAATTTTTAAGGTGAAATATATTATATACATATTATACTTATTTCGTATAATATTTAATAAATAATTTTCGATTGTAGTGAATTCTTACCTAATTTATAATTTTAAAAATGAATTACTTATAAGTTATAAGTATTAATTAAATATTATACACACGAAATATAAAATAAAGAAATAAGGAATATACATATTTACATATTACATATTTTTAGCTACCTGGTCATTTTATAAAACAAAAATCTGACCATCAGCATCACCATAAAAGAAACCAAACATCATCTATAAAATAAAAAATAAACGCTAATCATTTATTAACCAAATATTTCCTAAATTTTTACTGTTCCTATATATTGTTAGAAAAATTATGCATATCAATATTTATTGACCAACATTTCAAATCTCTCACAGTGTGATTCAAATTCTTCAGACCAGTTCTTTTTTTCTTCAGGCCAAATTGGTCTGGACAATTTTCACTCGTAAAAAAAAAAACTATCTAGTATCTACTCCCAAATAGGCCGAGTTGGGCTGGGTCGGTGCTAGCTCATCAGACCAAAAAAAATTCAGGATGGGCTAGCCGATATTCCATCAGATCGCCATTTTGGAGGCCCAAACCCAACACATGAAAAGTCGGGCCAAATGGCCAATTCAGGACTTTGGACCTAATAGACCGGGCCAAATAGGCTCGACTCTTTCTGAGCTTACAATAAGCCCAAACTCTAACACATGAAAATCGCCCATTGAACCGGGTTAGTTTTGAATTTGTCTGACTGGCCCATTGAACCGGGTTAGTTTTGAATTTTGACAACTCCAATGTACTTGAAAATTGACTCATCTAACGACTAACACTAATGGTTGGACCTGGTGCTTAGGTGTTGCAATTGCAAGGTCGAAACCTGATTAACGCATATTGGGGTTGACATTGGCGGATCGAGGGTTGGGCCAACCGGGGCCCTGACCAAGCCATCTTTTTGAAAAAAAAAGAATTTAGAGGTTTTTTTAAAAAAAATTAATTATAATTTATTTTTTTCGGATTTTTTATCCTAGGCCTATTTTCGTTTTTCAATTTTCAATTTTCACGACATTTCACCCTATTAGTTATAATTAGGATTTTTGGTTCCGATCTACCTAATTTTCACGATCGGCTCACCTTATTAGGGTTTGGGGTTGGAGTTTCCCATCCGGAGATTAGGACCAGAGAAGGACAATAGTCCTATAGTTTGAAGAACTATGAGATTTGTGCTACCTGCTGTGAAAATACCATGAGTGGATTTTTTATTTTTTGACTAATCTAAAGGCAAAATACAGGACTTTGGGCCTACTATATCGGAATCCCCAAATCAAAATTTTGATTAAACCTAAAAAAACTAATACGGAAGGCGATGATGATCGACAGAGCTCTAGTCTCCGCCCATTCTCTAACTGTACCGTTTTACACAATCCTTATTCCTTACTAATTTTTCTATTTTTCTTGGGCGGCAAGAGAATCCACACGCAATTCTCGCTCCTCTCTCTCTAAAACCATACTGAGCTCATCCACCGCCAACACTCACTAACCCCCTTACCTAGGGTTTCAACTTTCACTCCAAACTCTCCATACCAGATCCCAATTTGAACATAAAATTCAAGTGTATTAATTGTATCGCCTAAATTGTTTATATCTCTAACAAACCAATTTCATGGCGGAAGAGCAAGCGGAGGCACCGCCGCCGAGCAGTAATGCGGCGGCCACGCCGTTGGGACACTCTGTGATATCCATGGTCAACAAACTGCAGGATATTTTCGCGCAGCTAGGAAGTCAATCCGCGATCGAGTTGCCCCAGGTGGCCGTCGTTGGCAGCCAGAGCAGCGGTAAATCAAGTGTGTTGGAGGCGCTCGTGGGGCGTGATTTCCTGCCACGTGGTAATGATATTTGCACGCGCCGTCCGCTCGTGCTGCAGCTGGAGCAAAATAAGAGGAAGGCTGATGGAACGGGGGAAGAATGGGGGGAGTTCTTGCATTTGCCAGGGAAGAAGTTCTTTGATTTCAATGAAATCCGGAAAGAGATTCAGGTTATTTTTTATGTTCGAATGCTTATTGTTCGTGCTATATATATAGATTGAAGCTTATTTCTGTTTAATGTGATAAAAACGAATTAGTTTGGGGCCTGGGAATTTAATGAGCTAGTTGAAAAATGGTTTGAACTTACATTTTTAATGTATATAACTGAAGTTTAAGTATAGAAATTAGCTTTATGTGTAATGCCGCAGTTTGAAATTTATCTGGATTTCCTGATATATGTTGTACTTTGGGATGGATTATCCTTCGGGGATGGGAGTGGGGTGGGGGCGGGGGAGGGGTTGAGGTTAACAGTACAAATCTCCTTTTTGGGTAGTTGGAGGAAAGAGAGTACCTGACTGAGCTTTAAGAAAAGTGGAGTCACTTTGGCAGGGTTTTGCGACTCGTGTATAAATGCTGTATTGGTTTACCGTCTATCTTGTTTATGTGATGAATAATATATCTAATGTTTATCAAATCCACATTAGTTTTTGGACATTTTGAGTATTTATGAATTTTAAAAAGTAGGGACTAGAAAGGAATTTGGAAAAGCCAGTTGTTTATGGAATATCACTTTGGTCATGCAGTTTTTGATTCATAATCTGATAATGCCAGAAATTATGCAATTTAAACTTCGCTGAGTTCAATTTAGAAGGGGGAGCGGTGATGTTGTAATGGCTTCATCAACTAAAAAAGAGATCCATTAATTCATCTATTATTCAACACCTGGCATAAATTAATGTTGCCTTTATTGCTTCGGTTCCGATGAATGGTAATCTTTTTTCTTTATTCCTCTGGACTTTGTTTATTTGTCTGTCTTTTAATATTAGATATGCTGATTTTTTTTTAGGCTGAAACAGAGAGAGAGGCAGGAGGAAATAAAGGCGTTTCAGACAAAAATATACGCTTAAAGATTGTCTCGCCTAATGTTCTTGACATTGCTCTTGTGGATCTGCCAGGCCTAACTAAAGTTCCTGTTGGTGATCAGCCATCTGATATTGAAGCACGAATTAGAACAATGATAATGTCATACATTAAACGTCCAAGTTGCCTGATCCTGGCTGTGACTCCAGCAAATTCTGATCTGGCAAACTCAGATGCCCTTCAGATGGCTGGAATTGCTGATCCTGATGGTTGGTGTTGCTCTTTATAATGTTCATCTAAAAAAAAAGAATTACTTAATGTCAATTTCGGCACTTGTAGAAATTTAGTTTTTGGATTCTAGAGCTCATGTGTAAAAGTTTCTAATTGCAGGTTATAGAACAATTGGTGTAATTACAAAGGTGAAGATCTTTACTGTGTAATTGTTTTGTGTACTTAAGAGTTTTTGTCTGTATTATCTTCAAGATGGCTCTTTGCGTTATTGCTCCTCCAGTTGGATATTATGGATAGGGGTACTGATGCCCGCAACTTTTTGCTTGGAAAAGTGATTCCTCTTCGCCTTGGCTATGTAGGGGTGGTGAATCGCAGTCAAGAGGTAATACTTCATTTCCAAACAGATTTTAATATCTGATTATTTTTTATGTGCTATATCATCTACTTAGAACAGGGTTGAAATTCTCTTTTGAAAAAGATACATGCCTATGTTGAATTTTTACATATTTTTATTGCCCATTTTTATGCACACTTGGATCTTCTCATCTATATCGATTGAGTGTTTTTGGTCATATAATTCATGTGTTTTTGTTAAATGTTCCTTTATTTCTTTGATATTGTAGAATTTAATTTACAACCCGTTTAAAATTCTACTACCTCCTCTTCTCTCTTGTTTCATGTATTATGCCTTGAAATTGTTATTATTATTGTAGGCATTCTCTGTTTCTTGCCTTTTAACTGTTGAGTTGCATTTTATATTCTTTCAAGGGAACAAATGCATAATCTGGTCTTTTGTTGTCTAGTAACATGGTTTTTTTTACTCTTTCCTCAACTTCAAGATGAAGTGTCTTCCAACGCTATAGAGGTAGTTGCTTAACTGTGGTGTTTAAGTATTTAGACAATAAGTGGCAGAAACCTAGACTAGATACTGTTGTCATGAAGTATGTAGTTGCAGCATTAATCGTGCTGTATTATTTATATATGAGTAGCAGGGAGCTAGGCTGATCATTGGAATATTTTTTTTTTTCTTAACTAGTCTCCGATAATATTGTTGCTGTTTTTATAGATTAACATTGTAGCAGTATATAAATGATTTACTCATTATCAATTACCAATAAAAAGCTAATAGGTAAATGTTGGGTCATCTATTAGACTTATTTGACTATGCTTGACTAAATGCTATATGTGTTGGTTTGTTCACGTTGAAAGAGACCAAACGAAATCTTGTTAAATTATCATATACCTGTAATCTTTTGCTTTCCTTGATTTTTATTTATTTATTTATTTTGTTAATTTTCATGTGCTTGTTTCCAATTCCCCGGTATCTATAGATTCATTGTTTCTTGGTACATTTGACTAACTAGTAAAGGATGATTTGACCTATGGGCTCTGACCAAGACTTCCTCTTAATTATTTATTTGTTTCGCGTTGCAATTTGATGTCTATGGCTTTCTTAAGTTTTACTTGAAGTAAATTGGTTACCTGAAGGTAGTATTTCATGATGTCTTAGTTCATAGACTGAAAAGGGAAACATTATGTAGCATCTAGGGGATTTACACAATGTATGTCATGGAAGCAAGTGTTGAATTGCAAGTTTATGTTGGGGCAAGCATTTGTTGTTGTATTTAAAAGAGACAAATTTTAGCCACACTTAAATTGTTTCCTTAATGAAGTGTCTATTGTGGTTAAACAGGATATTCTACTGAATCGGAGCATCAAGGATGCACTTGTAGCAGAGGAGAAGTTCTTTCGCAGTCGCCCAGTATGACCTCGATCTTTTTCATTACCAATTGATTTGATGCCCTTCTCTTTTGTAACTACTCTTGTAACTCTTTAAACTTTATTGTAGGTATATACAGCGATATTGCTGATCGATGTGGAGTCCCCCAGTTGGCCAAGAAGTTGAACCAGGTAATGTACTGTGAGACTGAGTCCCAACTGGATCTTATATAACATTTCTTTTTAATTAGCGTCTTGGAGCATATGCTTTTTTCTCAGATTCTGTCTTGCTTATTAAATTCTATCACAAATTGTGCGACATCAGTTGTTATAGTTGCCCCCTTGTTCATGTGACATCTACTTGTGGTAATGGGGCCTGGGTGGTCTATGCAACTCATACAGATTAGTTTTCACATGCACCTACACATTGCAAGGGCATACACATGCCAGTGCAATGACTCAATGCACACCTTGTTGACATTAACTTGTATAAGGCAGTAGACAAATACCATAAACCTTTTTGTAATATGTAAATGATGAGTCTTAGCATTTCTTTTGAAAAAAAATTGGTGCTGATCTTTCTTTGACCTTTTTTGACAATCTTTATCGTAAATATGCTGGAAGGATATATGTCATAATGTCAGCTGAGTGATATAAGCTATCTACTTGTTATACAGATTCTGGTACAACATATTATGACAGTTCTTCCAGTGTTGAAGTCACGCATTAATGCTGAACTGGTCTCTGTTGCAAAGGAGCATGCTAGCTATGGAGAAATTACTGAATCAAAGGTGTTTTTCAAATTAATCTCACTGGCTATTTTGCTTGAATTTGTTGTGAGAGTTTAGTGTGCTTTGGGTTCCTTACTTATGAAACAGAAAGATGCTTGTTCTGAGGCAGAAATGCATAAAATAATTTTATTTTTTCTGGCTTTACTTTTTCTCAATGATCCTGTATCCTTGCAGTACACTACAAATAATTGTAAAGGGTGATTACTTTGTAGATGATCTGGAAATATTTGCTATGAGGTTCAAAAGCTATCCCATATTCAAATTGGTGAATTTGTTGATTTTTTTTTTTGGTGCGGTGTTTTGGACAATTAACAACCTATCTTGATCGCCGATTCTTTACCCTGTTGTGATGAACAGGCTGGTCAGGGAGCACTACTACTTAACATTCTTTCCAAATATTCTGAAGGTATGTGGCCTCTGTTTCTTTGTATATTTAACAATTTTAGGGATTCAACCATTCAAGTATGTGCATTTGCTATTTGATGCTTGCTGAAGCCCATCATATTCATATGTAATTTTGGATAGGGGCTGCAAATTAATTGAGTCATTCACAATCATTTTTGTGTCTGGTCTGCAAAGGGCTCATTTGTGTTTTGTTTGGTGACTTTTATTTGTGCATCATTTGTTTGTGCTCTCAATAATCAATAAATTCCAGTGTAACTGAACATTTCTTGATTCTGTAACTAAAATGTAATGGTAACAAAAGATTAATCTTTCTTGGTTTCAACTTTCAATATTTGCACCCATAGTTGGGATTATTCAAAATTGGATCCAAGTACCCAACCTTCCTTCCTGGCTCAACTTTTTCCATTTGCAACATTAATTGACACCCCACTCCCAGATAGGCAGATATTATGTATAATGCGACAATTTTATGCTCTTCCTGTCGGGAAGTGAGGATTAGGGACATTGTGTTCATCTCTTACTGACAGGCTTTATTTTTTCTTGGACAGCATTCTCTTCAATGATAGAAGGGAAACATGAAGAAATGTCAACATCTGAGCTGTCTGGTGGAGCAAGAATCCATTACATTTTCCAAAATATATTCGTAAAGAGCTTGGAGGTTTGTTGTGCTGATTTGAATGCTGTGGACGTGCCTCGTGAAAGCTTGGACTATTAATTTTTATTTGTAATATATTTTCCATGTTCAGCAAACATGAGTAGAATTGGCGTAGTCCATTTCTCTGTCAACTGATTGTTCACCTAATGGGACCAAAATAGAGTTTTCAGGATTAATTTATTCTTTGGTTTGTGAATATGTAAATACCGCGATATTTTTCTTAATGTGGAAATCTTTGATGAATAAATATAGAGAAAACACATACCGTGTTTTCAGAATGAAATAGAGGGGTCAAATGCTGATTAGGGTATTTTGTGCATGTCGCAGTTCTGCATTCTTTCATTTACCTTTTAAGAAAATAATATAGTGTCTTTCATGTAGATGTGGTAACCTGTTGGCCAATGGTTAAGTATTTCTTTCTTGCCTGCCCTAAATTTGATATCTATGAAGTCACTTGGATTTTGTTGTGCAAGTCGTTACCACTTTTCCTGAGAAGTAATTTGGTTAAGAATTGCGCTTCTGAATGTTGATATAACCAATTGATTTGAATCATGTTCTGTTAGATATGAGACTCCTTTGTCTATTTGTAGGATGTAGATCCTTGTGAGGATTTAACTGACGATGACATCCGCACTGCCATTCAAAACTCAACTGGTACCAGGTCTGCACTGTTTGTGCCAGATGTAGGTTATCCTTTTTGTTTTATTCTGTATTTGCTTTGAAATCCCACCCACTTTCAGTATGAAGACATTCCATCTAATGTGCCATTCAAAATAAATGCTGATGTGCAGGTTCCTTTTGAAGTTCTTGTTAGAAGACAAATAGCACGTTTGTCGGATCCAAGTCTTCAGTGTGCCAGATTTATCTACGATGAGCTAATCAAGGTACATTCTTGGTACCAATTTGCAATATGGAAATAGGTATTTATCCTTGTACGTATGACCTGGTTGTTTTATTTTAGATGAGTCATCGCTGTATGGTAAATGAGCTGCAACGCTTTCCGGTCCTGCGAAAATGCATGGATGATGTCATCGAAATTTTTGCGTGAAGGCCTTGAGCCATCGGAGACAATGATAAGACACATTATTGAAATGGAGGTATTATGAATTATGGTATTGTGTATATAATTTCTGCTGCACCGAATTACAAAAAATCTCATTAGCTAAATAAACTACATGGTTGGATACAGAATGTATTCCAGTGGTTCTTTTGAAAATAATTGTTGATTTATCTGTCTATATCTTTTGCCATGTCCTAAGGCATTTGTAATGACTATATTGTCTATTATGCCTGTTTCCTTTACTTTCTCTCTTCTTTCGGGCATGAAATGTGTGCCAGGCATCTAGTCTATTTCTGCCATAGTTAAATGACAAGTTAATTGGTTCACTGTAATTTCCCCTTCCTTGTTTTGTTATATGCATGTTACACTGTTAAATCTTTCTAAACATACTTTCTGAAAGCAACATTTTTTCTCTCACTTCAAACATGGTTAGGAAAAATTTGTGATCCTAGGTTTTCACACTTTGCTCCTCTCTAAAACCCTTCGCTCTTTTGCTAATGTACTTTAAATATTATATGTTTTGGTTCAATCGTCTGTGTTACCAATTCATTGAGAATTGGACATGTATTAGACTGATAACAAATTAATTAGCAACTATTAGAAGGCTTGGTTTAAACAAATTATTTGACTTTAGGGTTGATAAAATTTTCCCAATGTTTTTATGAGCAAAAAACCAGCTGAGTAATCTGTATTAGAATGAAGTCCACATGATGGACCTTATTGAGTTGCAAATTGGATAAATTTGATGCTGTTGCGGTTTCATGGAAGTTAGTGACAAATCATCTGAAAAATGATGCTGTTGGTGTGGTAATATTATCTGAACTTGTATGGATAATGGGGAACTCAATCTTGTGTTTGAGGCATAAAATTTAATTTAGCATATTACTAGTTACTTTTATGAATTGATTTTCAAGTTTACTTTGCATTTTTTGGTATTTTATGGTTCACTGGGTTGTCTATTCTGTAGATGGATTACATAAACACGTCCCATCCAAATTTTGTGGGTGGGAGTAAAGCTGTAGAGATGGCATTACAACAGATCAAATCATCCAGGATTGCTGCCCCCAATGGGAGGCTGAAGGTGGCTGCACTTTGCTTTACTGGGTAACTTATATGTTGGTCTGTTTACAAGAATTATAGTTTATGATTTACTTGTCAATTAGGATACTGGAGACTCTGAGAAAGCACCTACCTCAGATAGAAGTCTAAAGTCTCGTGCTATATTTGCCCGGCAAGTGAATGGAATTGTTCCAGAGCAAGTGAGTTATCTGTTGCCACCTAGACTCACCCAATGGAGCCCTGAATTTTTAAATATTTGTTATTCAAATTGACTAATTGCTTTTTGCTGCTCTTTGCATGGAAAAAAAGGGTGTTCGACCTGCTGCGGATGTTGAGAAAACTGCACCAGCTGGTAATTTTTGTAATTTTTCTTATCTGGGGGAAATCTCTTGGTGCGACTAGAGATGAGTGCTTCTGACGTATAACTTCTCATGGGAGAACTAAGAAAGTTTTGCTCACAGCTTTCTATTTCACATCTACTAGCACAATCGGATAACATTTAAATTAATTTCCTTCTAAATTAGACAAATTCAATTAAGTTGAAATTTTCTCATAATAGAAGTGTTTTGGGGGCTTTTATGGTTTAGGTGCTGTTGCTACTCGTTTCTTGTTTTGAAAAAAATCAATAGTAGCTTGGCGCACCGTAACCTGCTTATAAATGAGTCAAATCGAAATACATGAGGGAGTGAGGCATACTGCATACACCCTGGAGTCCTTATTTAGAGGAGTGGGATAAGGTTAAAGCACTCAATTAAGATAAATACTTCCTCCGTTGGAGGAAAAGGTGTAAAAAGAGAGTAGTGCTCCGTTACATCAGTTAAATTATAAATTAAAAACTTGAAAGTATCTAAACCCAAACACTTGCGTTCCGATTACTCGATTGAAGTCACTCTATCAATCTAACTTGAGGATAACTTTTAGCTGCGTAGTAAGTTAATATTGTAGTGCAGAGTAGCTTTCTCTAATACTATGAATTATTAAGCAGTTAGTAGTGCTGGTTCAACGTGGGGAATATCTTCAATTTTTGGTGGACATGACAATCGCACATCAGTTAAAGAGGACTCCACCAGTAAACCATTTCATGAACCTTTGCATAGTGTGGAGCAGGGCGTTTCAATGATTCATTTGAGAGAGGTATATAATTAAAGTAAACTTTCCTGCATTTTTCTGCTGTTAAAGTTCTAAGCTGTCTTGCTGTGCTAACTTGTTTCTTTTCTATTTTCTCAAGCCCCCTAGTGTGTTGAGGCCCTCAGAAACCCATTCAGATCAAGAGGTTATTGAAATCACTGTTACAAAGCTGTTATTAAGGTCGTATTATGATATTGTGCGGAAGAACATTGAGGATTCTGTACCGAAAGCAATTATGCATTTCCTGGTGATTGCTCATGATTTTTCTTCTCCCCTTTGTTTTACTTATTCAAATCCTTTTGCACAATCAATATTGACCTGCAACATTTTGATAGTGGATCTATATTTTATGGGATTGGATATGCTCGTTTCTGACACTTCAGTTTTTAAACATTATGTTAGGGCATTACCCTAGATAATCATGAGTTGTAACTTATTATTCTTTTCTGATTTCAAATGACTAAATTTAAATACTTCTCTAGGACCTTTACCCCAAGGCATGTGGGTGTTTCACATTCTAAGATATACACCTATTCATTAGAACTCCTTACTTTTCATTTTGGTCACCTCTGATTGCTGTCTATGCATGGTTTAGTTTCTGTCAGTACTTCAGAATTTGTCTTCTTTATTGGCATCCATATATATTCTGGAGTTTGTTTGTAATTATCAAAATTTCTCACAGGTAAACCACACTAAGCGAGATCTTCATAATGTTTTCATCGGAGAACTTTACAGGTGCGTACCATGTCAAAAGTTTTTTCTGCACAGTGCGCCAGATAATATATATAACATAATAAAAGGTCGAATGAAGAGGATGAAGTGGAAAGTGTGGGCTTACCTCTGCATCAAATAACAATATAAATGCTCGATTGAGCACCTTAGATGGACAATTGATGGTGGTCGGGTTGTGTTCGGGTTCACGGGTCAGATTATGACACGGAATCCATAACAAATCTGTCAACCCAAACCCGACATGTTTATGCACCAGTAACCCAAATCTGACCTGACCTGAAATGACTTGTATATCTTGAAAACCTGAATAACCCATCTATTTTCTATGGGTTATTTGGGTTAATTTTCAACTCAACAATTATATTTACATACCCTTGACAATTTTCTGAAAATCAATCATTATGCTAACAATCTATTCAATCAATAAAAAATCTTACAAAAGGCGACGCAACAACAGCACAAATGTGTTAATCGTGTCATTTCAGGCTAAACCTAACCCGATTTTTTTATTATTCGTTTTATTTGGGTCCTACCCAGTTCTGATCATAACTCGCCAAGCCTCGACCCTATCCCACTTGTAACTTGTTAGTTTCGTATCGTGTTTCCGTGTTGTGTCAAAATTACCACCCTATGGATAATATGTTTTTTCATTTGGTTGCCTTAAGAACAGTCTGGATGAAGTGTACTGCATATGCTTTCAAATCCTCTCTCTCTCTCTCACACACACACATGTGATGCTTGTACTTTTTAATGTCTTGAGCAGAGACAACTTGTTCGAAGAGATGTTGCGGGAACCAGATGAGATCTCCAGGAAGAGAAAGCGCACCCGCGAGAAACTTCGGATGCTGCAGCAAGCTTTCCGAGTAAGTGCTAGATATATTGAATTTGATGCTCTGCTTTGCGAGGTAGTTTGGTACCCTGAAATTCTTAACCACTATTGTTTTCATCGTACAAATTATATTATTGTTCAGGCGTATCTTGTGCTGTTTATTGTGTATTTCCTTATCCAAATCAAAAGGGAATACTTTTTGTTCTGTTTGCGGGTTTCGGCATAAATTTTCCCTCTGACCTTTGAACCTAGCATCCTGGATAATGCACCCAGCTGTTTTTCCTTTTATAGAGCAACATAGTAAAAGCCGATAACATTTGGACCTTTGTGTTACTCCATGCCTAAAACATGAATGCAACTTTTCTCCCTCCTCATACTTCAAAGAAACTTATAAGCTCCATATTACTACCTAAAACTACTGATAATTTTCATCATTGCATCTTATCAAGGTGTTTTCAGCAAGTCAATTAACAACCATCAGCAACTTAACATTAATAAACCAATTTGTGCACAAAAACCTCAATACACTTTTGCAATTGGTTCTTCACTTGTTGGATTTCAAAGTTTTCCTTTGTTTTTCGGCATTTTATTCCACTTGAAAGAGTTGTCTTGCCACTCCGACCTTTCTATTCTTGTGTACTCGTGTGAAATCCTTCTTAGGGTTTTTCAGCTTGATTGAAATGAAGTGTCTTCTTTCTATGTAGACGGTGGATGAACTGCCACTCGAAGCTGAGACTATTGAGAGAGGCTACAGCATGAGTACTGACCAAACAGGCCTTCCAAAGCCCCACGGGCTTTCAAACTCGTCCTTGTACAACACTAGTGCTTCCACTGAATCATATACTCCCTCTTCCAAAAACCCCAAGTCACGCAAGTCGGGGGA
The DNA here is from genome assembly GCA_016081115.2 of Rehmannia glutinosa. NCBI lineage: Eukaryota > Viridiplantae > Streptophyta > Magnoliopsida > Lamiales > Orobanchaceae > Rehmannia > Rehmannia glutinosa. The sequence goes on from JABTTQ020001095.1 coordinate 398,549, forward strand.
GCTGCAATCACCATTACATGCAGATGCTAATAATGGTAGGTGGACGTAATTCTATGTCGGGTCATTATCCAACCGTTGATATATAGGTTGTGAGGAATGTTTCAGACCAGGCACGTTCATTTGATGACTCTCTACCCAGTTTTCCTGATAGATGGAGTCCTACTTTGTGGTGGAGAGTCGGCATTCTTTATTTCTATTAAAGTTTAGAGAAAAGTGAGCTTTTTTTTTTTTTTTTTTCTTTTTCTTAACAACAACAACAACAAACTAAGCTTTAATCCCACTACGTGGGGTCGGCTATACGGATCATATCGCGCCATCGTTTATGGTCATAAGCCATATTTTCATTTATTTCTAGGTATAACATATCTTGTTTAATAGCTTCTATCCAAGTCTTTTTAGGCCTACCTCTACCTCTTTTAATTTGTGTGAGTGATTATCTACCTTCTAGTATAATATATTTCCTCAATATATGGGGTGGTTATGATGTGTTGCTTATATAATCTTCCAATAAGAGTAGAAAGTTTTGATTGCAATCCTTAACCCCTTCTTTGGTTGCTGTAACGAATGCATGCAGCTGCTTGGACAAGTATACCCATATTTTTACCCTGACTGGTGACTTAGTATTATGAGTATGGCAGAGTTTTAAGTGTAACTTTTCTGATAAGTTTCTACTAGAGACCTGTGTATATATTATACATACGCATTTATGCTGTTTCTGTATCTCAGCACTTTCTTCGATTTCGTTATGAAAGATTCATTTACTGATTGATGATATGTGTTGATAGTAAGTTTTTCTTTTTACTGAAAATAATTCATGATCATTCTAGTTATATCCATGCCTTCATCTAACAGCGCAGTTTTTTTACTTTTTAGCTTTGTTGTTTTTGTTAATTTCAAATCCTGGGAGGGGAGGGAGCTAGGCGTGAATTGAATCCAAATACATGTTTGAGTTTTACAAACGCTTTACCACTTGGCTACCAAACGATTCCACTTTTAGCTTTGTTGTTTACATTAGCAATTTGTGGACAGTTTTTTTTTTTTTTTATTTTGGATCATACGCATTTTGCTTGTTTTGAGAGAAAATGTAAGATGGAATCAGAATTTCAATGGGATTTCTGTAATTTTGAAACTTTTCTAAGTTTTTCTCCGTAAAGATTTATCCCTAAAATGAATGTGCAAAGAAAGTAATCTGGGTAGTGGCAAACTAAAATTAATGCTACAACAGCAATAACTAACTTGAGAAATATGCTAAAAGTTGGATAAGTTGGAATTAATAGTACCATGATCCCATAATCTATCTTCCTCGCGCATCATTAATCCTTCATTTATATGATACAAAGCTCATAATCAAATGGCAAAAAAACATTAATAGCTAACTGTCTTTTTTAACCCACAAACCACTTGAATTGAGGCAATGGAAGTTTCACAAATTTTCATCATAAGCCATGGATATGGCAAGTCATCTTTTTCTGTTAACTGTGCACTCTCTCCTAACTTCATTATTACTTCTAAATAACATCCTTGGCAACTCCAATGCCTTGACTCTTGAACTAATCCACCCTATCACTCAAGAACCATCTTTTTTCCAGACTAATTTCTCTTACGAAGAACGAATACGAAGATTAGTATCCCAATCACTTCTTCGTACGAATGACATTGCTCGGCCCCTTGTCGATTTGCAAGAATTTATCTACATTGTCAAGATTGGGATTGGAACATTCAAATTCAACCCTCCATTTCAAGAATACCACCTTGACATGGACACAGGTAGCACTTTGACATGGATGCAATGTGAAGGTTGTACAAAATGTTTCAAACAAAACCCAAACCCTTTTCCCAAAAACATATCAACATCTTTCCACCCTATTCTTGATCAAAACAAAAACCCTTTTCCCTACAAAGTAACCTATGCAGATGGCACACACACTTCTGGGATTTTAGCAAAAGAAACCATTCATCTCAAATCCAACAATGGTAGCATAAAAATTGTCCAAGATTTCATTTTTGGATGTGGGCTTGTGAACAATTTGGATTATGGTGAGTACAAAGACAACAGAATTGCAGGGATTATGGGATTAGGATGGGGGACTCATTCATTTGCAAACCAAATCGTCGAAAGCAAAGGAAAATTTTCATACTGTCTCCCAATCGTCAACTTTTTCACTAAAACGACCCCTAAAACATATCTAAGATTTGGCGACGACATAACTATACAGAGACGGGACGCAACAAGCTACGACGATTATGAAGGTGAAAGGTGATGAGGCTTACTATGTGGGGCTACAAGGGATTAGCATCAATGCAAAAAGACTAAACATTAGCTCAAATGTGTTTGCATTAAAGAGTGATGGACCTTATGGCCCTAAGGGTGGCTGCATAATAGACTCTGGCACACCATATTCAAGAATTATTGCACCTGCATACAAGAAACTAAAAGAAGGGCTAATGAATTATTTCTCCAAATACAAGGACTTGAAAAGGACAGATGGTGACTTGGATTTAGATCTTTGCTACGAACGACGAATGGGAGAAGGGTTTAAGAATCTCCCTAACATTACATTTCACTTTAAGGGATCAAAGGGTGGTTTTGTTGTAAGGCCTCAGAGGGGTTTTGAAGTTGCCAAAAGAGTTAAGTCGAATCGGTCTAGTGAGTACTTTTGCCTTGCCATGATAAGTTCTGAACGTTATTCGATGATTGGAGCTCATCAGCAAACAAATCAGAGGATCGTCTACGATACTCGGAGGAAGAAGTTACTGTTCCATTCGGAGGATTGTTCCAATAATTCATGAAATGTTGTCGAAAAAAACAGTTTTTTTTTTTTTGCATCTAGAAGTTAAGAATCACTTTTATTTAGATTTTGCAAACAATCTCATAGTTTAAAGTCGTGGATCCCAAATTAAAGTATTCCTTGCTCCGTCATTAATTTAAGGGATAATTACAAAAAGACCCCCGAGGTTTGGGCTAATTACAGAAAAACCCAGAGGTTTTTGAAAATTACAAAAAAATCCTTGAGTTTGATTCCATCTTACGTTTTCTCCTTCATAAGTTTTTTTTTTTCAAAAACTCCCTTGATATTTCTAGAAATATTATAGTTACCCCCTTAAATTTAAGACATAATCAAACTTGAGGGGCTTTTGTAATTTTAGAACATATCTGGGTTTTTATGTAATTAGTCCAAACCTCAGGGGTCTTTTGTGTAAATTATCCCTTAGTTTAATTACATGTTTGTGCCTTCTCTTGAAACGTGAAAAACATAAAACATCCACTTAATTTAAATTTAAACATAATAAAAAGCTTAAATCACATAGAAAAATATATATGCTTCTACAATCTAACATCTTTAAATAGCTATGTTCTTATAAAGAATTAAACATTCTTATTTGTCCATTTATCTTGTTAATTTATCACTTATCACTTATTTGTTTCAAAATTGGAGGGAGTGATATTAACTAACTTAACCGCCAAGAAGCTGTTATAAGTCATTCTACACTTATCTTCAAACTCTCTCATCCAATTCCAAATTCCAATATCATTTCCCTCTCTTCATAATTCACCTTTCAAATAATCCCACAAAATTTTCCTTCAAGAAAATCACATTTTTTCTATACAAACAAGAAACATAAAAACAGAGTTCTCTGTTTTCCTTCATCACCAAAACAATGGCAAATCTTTATTCCCGTTTTCGCAGGCCGCCTCTCAGCTGGCTTCTCATCATTTTGGCCATATTTTCCATAGTCAGTACACTCATTATTTCAACTACTTTTTCCAAGAACTCAAATATCAACAACAAGGTATGTTTAATTTTTTTTTTTAAAAAAATCTTTTTTTTTTCTTTCTTGTGTTCTGTTTTCCCCCCCAATATTTTTACACCAAATTCTTGTTTTTCTATAAGGTTGGTGGTGCATGTGTGGAGGATGAGAGTATTGAGGGCGGTGTTTATCGGTCGGAGAAGGTTTTTCGGATGGATTACCCTGAAATGGAGAAAAGATTCAAGATTTATGTGTACCCTGCAGATGAAGAATCAGATCATGGGAATTATACGAATTATCATAAGATTTCTGGGAAGTATGCGAGTGAAGGATATTTCTTCAAGAATATAAGAGAAAGCGTGTTTTTGACAGATGACCCTGATCAAGCCCATTTGTTCTTCATTCCCATTTCTTGCCACAAAATGCACCAAAAGGTTTTTAATCTTTTTTTATATCATTTTTTTTTTTTTATTTCTTTGATTTTTTCTTGTACATTTTTGATTTGCTTTTCTTTAGATGTGTGTGAAAACCCATTTATGTGTGCTCTGGATTCTTGTTAAAACTCCAAATAAATAACTTGATTTGGCACTAAACTTTTGCTTCTCTTCAAGAAAAAGTAAAAGAATAAAAGAAATCAAGATTCATATATACAAGTAATATGAGATTCCATATGTATATAAATTAGAGAAAAAAAAAAAGTTTGGGTTACATTACAAAAAAAATGGGGTTTGGCTGATTACAATAAGTTTTTGAAAATTACAAAAAACCCTCATTGAGGTTCGATTTTGTGAATTTAAGAGGGTAACATAATATATGAAGGGGGGTTTTCGAAATAATTTTTTGCTTAAGAAGGGGAAATTTTATAGTCAAATTAAACTTTAAGGGGTTTTGTAATTTTCAAAAATCTTTGGGTTTCTTTGTAGTTAGCTCAAACCTCAGGGTTTATGTTTGTAATTATTCCTATACTATATTACATATATATGGGGTAATTTATATGAGTCCATGATTAATTCGATCCCAGCCCAAAAACAGAATAATATTTAATTGAATCAAAACGTTGTATATAGTAACAATATGCATCCCGTCATAAAAAAAAAAAAATATAGGAAAAAAAGGAAAAATATATTTAAAAGAAAAAAAAACCCGCCAGAATCCAACGAAAAGTTGTGTCCGCTTTGAAAAGACACCATGCAAAAAATGTACATATAAGTACTGTATAACGTAAGTTGAAAATGAGACATCTATTTGTAAAAAACACTAATAAAAGATATTTTCCGGCGAAGTAGGCAAAATGCGGCGGGTGGAGGCGGAGTACGGTGGATGGGGGGTGGGGTCGGTGGTGGCAATGCTGTGCATAGTGATGTTTCTCATCTTTTTGCCTCGGGATGGGGCCCGGCCCGGTTCAACCCCCGGGTTTTTCTATGCTGTTCATTTTCCCTGTGCTGATGGCTGTCATCTTTGTTTTCCTTTCTCATGGCTCCAGGACTCGTTAATTTAGTTGTCTTGTCTTGTCCACAGTTTTTGTAGTTTTTTGTCATTTTTAGAAATACTGGAAACTTTGGGGTTTATTGTGACAAAGTGATGTAACGTTTTGAGATTTTTTTCTTTTGAGATATAACAATGACGTTTGGTAATTGTAGCATTTGTATCTTCTTTTATTGGCTTAGTTCTTTTGTGTGTGTTCCAGATTGGGTTGGTTTCTTTTCGTTGTAAATTTATAATAAACTTATAGGGGGTAATTACAAAATCCCCTTAGGTTTGGGCTAATTACAAAACAACCTAGAGATCTTTGAAAATTACGGAAAAGCCACTTGAAGTTTGAATTTGTCTTAAATTTAACAAGGTAACTGGAATATTCTATACATTTTAGGGGGTTTTTTGGAAATATTTTTGGCTTATGAAGGGGGAAGATATACGATGGAAATAGAATCAAACATTAAGAGGGTATTTGTAATTTTCGCAAATCTCTAGTTTCTTTGTAATTATCCCATTTATATAGGGATAGTTACAAATACTACCCCAAAGTTTTAGCATAGTTACAAAAACTCCAACAATCAATGAAATAACCTTTGGGTTATTTTGTAATTAGCCCAAACCTCAAGATCTCATTTGTAACTATCCCTAAATTTATAAGGTACTTATATATGTGGATAATTACAAGTACGACCCCAGAATTTTAGCATAATTACAAAAACAACTCCAAATGTCAGTGAAATGTGAATGCTATTGTGCTCTAAATCAAAAATTCAATAAATACATATCAGAATTCTGTCTTCTTCTATCTAATGCTGCATTTCAGGTATCATCTTACAAGAAAATGGCATCAATTGTTGGGAGATATGTTGAGGGCTTAATCCTAAAGTACCCCTACTGGAACAGAACATTGGGCGCCGATCATTTTTTCTTGACATGCCATGAAATTGATGTTGCAGCAACTGAAGGAGTTCCACTTCTGGCCAAGAACTCAATTAGGGTAGTGTGTTCTCCTAGTTATAGTAAAGGATTCATCCCACATAAGGATGTTTCACTTCCCTTAATAATGCAGCCATTTTCAAAACCTGCCGGAGGAAATGACACAGACAACAGGTAGTTAATTCTATGTATAATGCTATAAAACAACACATATTTATGCATTTTCACATTGTCTATGATGTTTCATCAGTTCGGTGTTTCAATACATAGGTACACGTAGGTAAATGTGACGTGTATAACTATGACATCATCTTGTAAACATAGCATTTACTTGGTGAATGTGAAACATGAGATGAAGCACCTAAGTAATAGAAGATCTTGTATGGTGAAAACAAAGGGTTAATTATGAAAAATACACTTGAGGTTGAGTCTAATTACAAAAAAATCCAACTATTTTTTAAAATTACAACCCCCTGAATTTTGTTTCTATTTTATAAGTTGCGCTCATAATAGGGGGTATTGTTAAATAAATATAAATCTCAACAGAGTGTTTGTAATATAATATATCTTTAGGGCTTCATTTGGATTCATGGATTTGAAGCATAGGATTGAGCTTTTTTGGATATATGGATTTCAAATCCTCCCATTTCGAGCTGTTTTTGAGTTGTTAATTTCAAATCAATCTTAAATGTAGTCATTTGAAATCTCAAATCCAATTTCTTCCAATCAAATGCAACCTTAGGCAACATTTGTAATTTCGAAAGATAGATGAGTTTTTTTGTAATTATGCTAAACCTCAGGGGTAGTTTTTGTAATTTACTAACCTTAACATATACATTGATGGGCATCATTTTTGGGCAGGACAATACTTGGTTACTGGGCAGGCATATGCAGTTCTGATACAAGAAAGAAACTGGTGAACCTATGGGGGCACGACGACGAACTTGATATCCAGAATTCTACATCTTATAATGCTGCCAGAATGAAGAAATTCTATAGTTCCAAGTTCTGTATTTGCCCTGTTGGATCAAGACTCACTAGCAATCGCATAACAATGGCGATTCACTACGGATGTGTGCCTGGTAATTTCAACAAAATTCATCTGCAGTACAAGTTTTAGTATCCGATGATTTCTATCAAGTTTTAGTATCTGTTTTTGCAGTGATATTGGCGGATTACTTTGATCTGCCATTCAACGACATTCTTGATTGGCGAAAGTTCTCTGTGATTGTCAAGGAGCGCGATGTGTACCGTCTCAAGGACATTTTGAAGGCAAAAGCAGGTGCAGATTTCAGAATGTTGCATAGTAATCTAGTCAAGGTAAAGTGTTTTAACATTTCAATGGTAGTTCCTTGATAATTACAAAAACTACCCTTGAGGTCTGGAGTAATTACAAAAGAACTCGGACAAGTTTCAAATTTACAGCTTCATTTTTTCCCTCCGTAAGAAATTCTTTTCAAAGCCCCCCTTACATTTTCTATAAATATTACAGCTAACCCCTTCAAATTAGACATAATCAAACCTTGGGGTAATTTTTGTAATTTTAAAACTTCTCTGGGTGTTTCTGTAATTACCCAAACCTCGGGGGTAGTTTTTGTAAATGTCCCTTCTATTGATGTTATGCTTCAATTTTCAGTCCATGCTGTAAACTGCTCTTGATCAACAATTATTGTAACTCTATTTTAGACCCTCCCACCAAAATATGAATGTTTTAATCAATTTTAATTTATTTTTATTGTGTGAATCAGGTGCAGAGACGTTTCCAGTGGAATACACCTCCTGTGAAATATGATGCATTTCACATGGTACTGTATGATCTCTGGTTGAGGAGAAATGTTATTAAATACTAAGAAGGAAGCTACAGCAACCATTTTCATTTTCTTGTCTTAACTTTCTAGCAAATAATTTGAGTATTGCAATTTGAAGTGACAAGCAGTACCTTACCTTTTTGTTAATGCCCTCCACTTTGGCTTTTTAGTGCATATTCAAGACTCTTTTAGGGTCACACATGCTTTGAACCCAAGTGGGGATATCAGCTGTTACCATTTAATTTTAGCCATGATTAGCTTATGTGTGAACATTCATCAAAACCCGCCAATTTTTTGTAGACAACTTTTCTTCTTTCTGCAGAATTTACAGCATGAGACGGTGTGAGACCGTGATACATTAAGTGTAACAAGTGATACTCAAAATAAATACACTAATTTATGTGTATTTAGACAAGTATCACGGACTTTCTGCTGCCTCGCATAATTTTTGCGCAGAATTTATTATTAACAATTTTCTAGTCAAACCTTGCTAAATCCAATTAACTTATCAACAATAACACCCTTTCTTGCAGATTTTCAGTCTTTCGTCCCGAAGATATAGGAGTTAGCAATATTGGTCCTGTAATCAGCAAAAGAATTCTACAATTGAAAAACAAGAAGAAAAAAAATTGCTAATTGCGTCTTTTTCTCATTTCACCAAAATTGGAAAATCAGCAAAAAAAAAAATTGGAAAAAGAAAGTCTCATTTTGAGTTGATTACCATTTTTTTCATGCAGGACTAAATTTGCTACCCCCTACAATTACAGGGCCAAAAAATGCAATTTAGTCCATCCTCTCCGGTAAAGGGTTTAGGGTTCAGGCATCAAGAGCAGGAATTCTCAAATGGACAACACATCTCGTACCCTTTCTATTTACGAATTTGGCACAAATTGGTGCATGACTTTATGTAAATACTAAATCCCAAAGAAACGAGAATTGAAACTTATACACCCATACACCCTTCTAATTTGATGAGCTACCCTAAGCCTTAACAAAGTACACAAATGAAAACTCTTTGATCATTCTAACCTGAACCATTAAGGGGCTACTGATAGGTCCCATAAAATCCTGTCGTTCAAAACTATAGAACAAAACACATTCCATATCAGTAATGTCATCCCATATATCGTAGAACATATTTTTTTTCAGAAACTCTTTGGTCTGAAAAATGGGAGGCAGATAAAGAACATATGCAGCATACCTAATATGCTTCCACAATAATATTACATGTATGAACACCAAATCTGCAAATCTGATCACAACATAAATTGGGAACTATGAAAACGGAAGATAAGGAGAAAATATATGTGATCCAAATCTACCTGACCAATAGTGCAGAAAATATATGTACAATCTCATATATGAAGGCTGTCGAGAGATATTGTACAAGTTACTACTACAGTTTAGCAGTGACAATTTCAATTATAAATTGGAACTGTAATGGCCACAGAGAAGGCAGCTTCTTAATTTTATTGCCAAGCAGTCAAGAATTAGTTGTCACCACTGGAGGACGTAATCATATTGGTAGGAGGTTTTACTGTATCTCCGCCATTTGCTTCACCATTGAGCTGTGTGGATGAAAAGATAAAGAGAGCAAATAAAAACTCCTTTTATACGAAGTTTTATTAATATGAGAAAAGGGTTGATTACAAAAACTACTCCTGTAGTTTAGCCTAATTAAAAAAAAAACAGTTCTCTTTTAAAATTACAAATACCCCCTTGACAATTGTTTCTCTTTTACAAATTGCTGCTCAAGAGGGGAATATTTGTTAGGAAACTGTAAACCTTAATGGGGTGTTTTGTAATTAGGTTAAACCTCAGGCATAGTTTTGTAATTATCCCTATGAGAAAATTATGAGATATTGAAGTCACAACTTGCCTTCATAGCATGATGCTGCACTCCAATAATGGGAACTTTCGAAAGGTCCCTCATGACTCCCTGCAACATTTGATGTCCAAACCGAGTTAATTAAGAGCAAGAATAGCATCACTTCATACTAAGTGCATATTCAACTGGAAACTTGATATAATGGTAGTTAGCAAGGATCAATGGTATATATTCGTATTCCATAATTTGTGAAAGAAAAATTGCTTCCAAATATATTGAATATGTCCATTTAGCGAACAAGGAGGACAATGAGAAGGAAAGGTTTAGATAGATTGGCAAAAATGAGATTTTTTTTGTGAATAGGTGGTGTAGAACAGATTGGGAACCGAATTTTGGATGAAGATTTAATGACTAAACGGTAGAATAGGATACTAACAAAGGAATTGAAAGATTCTAATCAGTCAATAAAAGAATAAAACCACAAGAACTTTCCAGTCCTCTCCAAAAACCAATCGTAGAATCGAACCACCTTGTCGCCAAAGGCAGCAAATAAGGGATTTCTAGTTCAGGGAAATGAAGGGAAACATTAATTGGGTAGCTACAATATAATGCGTGGTTCACCAAGAACCATGCAGCACGTCGCACGGAGATAAAAACCAAAAGGGTCATATTGAAGTTCCTAATTTGAAGGAAAAGTTTATCTAACAGTTTTCTTTTCAACTTTGGCTTGCATCTATTGAAAATATTATCAAGGATTCAACTTGAACCATGGATAAATAATAGGACCTGAATTATGCCACGGAAAATTTTGATTCGGAGGGAAAAGAAGATGCAAAAATTGGAATAGAAACATCGAGTGACCCTCAATAAGTAAAGTTCCATCATTGACCGATAAATGGAAATCTATGGAAATTTACAAAAGGGTGAAATTTGTGACAACAAAAAATGATTGCCTCGGTTAAAAGTTTGGTGTACTGGAGTCTGGGTAGATTTGCGAAGATATGGTCCAACCCTATCAATTGGCAAGAGATCAAGGCATTAAGAAAGTTCCCCAAGATGGCCGGTTACACATTGAATAATTCCATATTGTGCTTTAAGACACAAAAGAATCTTTCAACATCTATTATAAACTCTTATTGGGTGTTTAACACTTATTCCCATCAATATCAGATTCTGGATTTAATGCAATCGTGAAAGACAACTCTCTTTTGTCATAAATAACAAATAAGGCTAACACACAAGCTTCTCTCTAGTATAAAATACACTTCATAAGAAGCTTGTTTGTATATGAAAAAGCAACTACAAGTTAAAGTAAAACTGAGATATGTATAATTCAAACACGTGGAAATTAAAAAATGTAGCAAAACCAATTGAGCTGAACAGTAACAATCAGAAAATAACAAAACTTACAGCCACTAGCCAAAATGAGTGAGCTGCGATATATTAATGATTCTCACACACCTTGTTGGCCCACTTGAGACCACATGCATTGCACAGAGTTCTTTGCCCATCTGGTCCACGTCGCATCATAGGAGTGGTCTTTGAGCTAATCCCGCAATGCCGACATCTGTTGAAAGTCAAGCAGAGTAGCATTCAATTTCTAATCCAAAATAACAGTAACAGAACCCAAAAACATTAAAATTCTTGGCACTCACGAGGTTTCCTGCTCTTCTTGGCCAGAACTTCCATTCCAATCAGCAGAAGATGATCCCGGTTCGTCACCAAATGCCTTGGATGACGTAAACTGGCCTTTCTTACGCTGCATCCTGACAGATTGGATATGCATAAGATAAAGATATATTTTGGGATGGATAAGTTGATAAATCGGTGCCAAATACTGACAGTGTCAAACAGAGATGAAACATAAAAACTTGTTAAAACCCACTCCGCAGACAGTCCAATTGATTTATCGTAAGACAATGCAATCAAAAGACTTCCATGAATGTTTTAGATCATTCTGGGGAAATTTATAAGTACAATGTAGTAGTTCGAAAAAGCTCAACAGCAAAAAGCCAAAACCTTTCGTCAATCATAACCCAATTAAAAAATGGGTTATGAAAACCATGCAACATAGTTTGCATCATGCCAAATTGCAGACGATTATGTGCTGGAGTGGGTGGAACAATAAAAAGATATTCCATCATTCTTTGACTAATTTTAATTCTTCACAACCTGAGAGCAACTTCCTTGCGAACAGTATATCGAATCTTTTTCTCAAAACACCGTTCCTTCCTCTTTTCTCTAAACCGGTTTAAAGAGGCAGCCCGTTGCGGTTGACTTGACCTCGCAGGATAATCACCCAAATTCTGTTGAAGCAAATCCATAAGTGGAAACAGACAATAAAAAACCTGATGCCATGTTAAAAGATTTGGTTATTGAAGATTGAACTATTTAGTGCATACCCTCTGGTTTTGGGAGTCATCCCAGGAGTAGGAATACCAGTGGGCACTTCATACCCACCCAATAGTAACAAAACTGCCTGAACCTGAAATATGAATGAAGAAAACAATTATTACTCCACGAATCCTTGCAAAAGATAATTACAGAACTTATGAAGGCCATCTATGCCGGCGAACACAGACAGCAGTTCAGGTTCTAAAATTGACCAATAACTCTGGCAGTGCTCCAAATCACAATCCAATGCAGTAAAGAACTATAACTTGACAAAGTTTTTTAACAGAAAAATGTAACACTTAAGTAACATTGATTACTCAATCTGCATATAGTAGAACGAACAACGAAATTGAAGTTTGCTTCATAAAAATCACCTGCTAAGCTAATATCAAATGTAGAAAACTTGAGAACAATAAAAAAATATATAATTGAAGGGGGGAAAAAAGAGGCAAAAAATCGTCATATGATAACCCTATGCTAAATTGAAATACAAACACAAAATTCGATTAACTGAAGACAAAAACATAAGAAGCAATTGACACAAAATGAAAAAATAAAAAATTACAAAACACCTTTTCAGGGGAAACTGAGTCGAAAACATAAACTTCACCCTGAAAAGATAGGGTAAGCTGGTCGGCGCCACCTTCCCCGGCTCCAGGCGCCACAGGCGGAGCCATATCCGAGGCGTAAAGAGGATGGGGGCCAGCCGCCTCGCCGGGCTCCAGGACGGCAAGCGCGAGCGGCGAGTGAGAGTTGTTCGCGGGGTCGTACCTGATCTGGGATGGAGGGTTTTCTACGGAGTCGTCCCCATTAGAGCACTCAACGACGTCGTCGTCTTCGTCTTCTTCATCGATACCCTGGTGGTGGTGGCGTTCGTTGGTGGCCTCATTCATGGAGGCGTGCGGTGGTCCGTACATGGGAGCTTCAAGAATCAAGATTTGCCTGAGTCAACTGATGTAGGTATTTACAGTTCCAGCAATTATTTATTTATTTAGGATGATCAAAAAAAAATTATTTATTTTAATTTTTATGATTGAAAAAGTAAATTATTTTTATGGAGCACTTTGGTTAACAAAAAATTATTAAATAATTTAGTAGGAAAAGGAATTTAGTTAACAATACCTACCTTATATCCTAAAAGAAAAAATAAAGTTAAAAGATTTCACAGATAAAATATCTACCTTATTAATTTTGGATATTTGTCAACTTTTTATCCTCACAATCCCACATTGGTTTTACATTTGTCATGTGAATTGTGATAATCATCTTATGTACAAAATTAAAAGATAACAAATTCAATCAAGATTTCACAGATAAAATATAGTAAGAATTTGCACTGTACTGTCTGTACACAATAATTTCAAAAAGTTGATGCTGATCAAATCTATCCAATGATATTTTTATTGAGAAATATTTTATTAGTTCATAATATATATTTTTGAATTTAAAAGATGACAAATAATCCAAAAATCAAGGATGTTGTACTAAACTATCTTTTAAATTTGTTATTTTTTAATTTGTGTCACTAAAATTTTATTTTTGGACAAATCCATTGTAACATAGAGTGTTATTTTAGTATGTAAATATTATTATATTCACAATTCTAGCATTTACTTGGTGATTACATAATGGATGTCGCATATATATTGCATAATAATAGCATTATCTTTTATATATAGTTATATAGTGTGTTCAGATATTTGATATAAAAAAAATTAAAACAGAAGATCACGTGTAATCATGATTCTAGGAGATTTTACACCACACGTTTCTTATTTATTTATTTTACTGATTACAATAATTCAAATTAAAATTGAGATCAATTTTATGTTTCAGTATCAAAATTCAAAACTAGAAGATGTTAAACGAACTGACCTAATATATTTTGGGCCAGTCCGAAACGATTTCCAGGCTAAACTGACCAGTATTATTGAAAATAACCCTAACTCTATTTGGCATCGGGCCCTATCTATAAATAAAAAAATAAAAATTATATATCTAAATTCAAAATTTTAAATTTGAGTGTATATAACATTTAAGTTTAATATTTAAAGTTAATCTATTTATTATTATAAAAAAAAAGTAATGCATAGTTTATAATTACATTGCATTAATGAAATTATAAAGTTAGATTTTAGCATACCATCTAGAAATATAAGCTATATCCTACATAATTTAATCAAAACTATTTTTGAGATTTTCAAATCTGCAAATATCTTTTTCTTTGAGAATTATTTATTTTTAGTCTTATCTTTTCTCAAAAAAATTGAATCAAGGCTTTTCTTATTTCATTTATGATTTCAATTTTCATTATCTTCTCAATGTCTTCTATTTTATTAAAGTTCTATTAATATTTCTTTAAAGTAACCCGACACTAAATGAAAATACTATTATTTATTAACGTAGTTGTTTTATTTTTTTACGATAACTTTAAATTATAGGAAACTGAATAAAGGTAATCCTACATAAGTATTTTTGAAATAAATAAACATTTTCTTATTTCTAATTTGACATGCAAGGTAAATCAAGTAATAAATAAAATAAATAAATAAAATTTGATGAAAAACATTGCTTGTTTGGTATGACTAAAACTTAAAGACGAGAGATATGTAAATTTAATAAATATATTTACATGTAATTGGTATTAGGGAACAAATAAAGTAGATATAGGATGTTAGAATTACATTTTTTTTAAATAAAAATGGCGTGCTAGTCCAGTTAATCTTTGGGCTAAACAATCCAGGCCAAAAAAAAGGCCCGGATTTAAATAATTTGATCATAACCCTCTTATTTGCTATTTTCTTCGCCATATTCATCATAAGTAAAACTGAATGAATAGATAGATAGAATATATAAAATGAATTGAAATTCTTTCATTAACTGGTCTTGCTATATTTTTATGTTATTAGGTATTGTGTGTGTTTGGACTTTGGTATTGAATATATATTACACACACAATCAATTGGTTTTTAATTGACTACAGCTACAGATACAAAAAAAAATTCAGCTATTTTTCCAGCAACTGAATATTTATAATATTTGTTTAAAAATCAAAGTGAATTTTATTCATTACAAGAAATTCACAATTGATTACAATATCGAGAAGAAAATAGTTGCATGTTGCATGTTTATAATTTTATCACTATAGTGCATCAATATTGTATTAATACAGTAATTGAAAATTTGTTAGGTTTTCTTTTTCTGTAACTTTACGGACAACAAAAACAGAAATTAACTGAACTTAATGCTAAAGGCAGTATGTTAAGTAGCTATAATTTTTTTTTTAATTATTATTATTTTTTGATGATTTGGTAAGCACGTTTCGATTTTGTTATCTAATGTTAAAACTATTACTGGAATTGATTATAACTCTGGTGAACATTTATAACCCAAATTAGTGACCTAGAATCAAACAAAATGTCACACATAACTTGAAAAAAACACTCAATATCATATTTTTGTTATACTTAACAATATCACAACTCAAAATTAATTTTAATAAAATCACACATGACAATTAATCAACACCTACCGCTAACAATTAAAAAGTCTTGTCCTTTTCCCCTCTTATTAACTGTAAATTTCAACCCGTCCCATGGCTTGCTGCACTGTGCCGAGAATAGGGTTGAGCTGGCTACATATATAAGAGCATCTGCAATGCTCGGTTCATATGGAGGTTTAAGGCAAAAATTTGGTTTATATAAACCACATCCCATTGTAAGCGAAGGTTTTTGATGATGTGGCATAAACTGGTTTATATTTATAAACCTGGTTTATGGCAAAAATCTTTTTTTCCTTGAGTAATGCATAAATATTTAAATATTCAATATTTTGTTTTTAATATTTTTGATATGGAAATTACCATTATAGCCTCGTCTAGGTCGGAATCACCATATTGACCTAGCTCTTAGGGAAATTACCAAGATGCCCCGGGGATTCGATTCGGTTTTTATATGGGTTAGGACCCGGATCCATTAAAAGTCTAATTTCGTCGCCCGCGATATGCTCACTGTCGATCGGGCGCCACGTGTATACGGTGAACCCGTAAATCTCAAGGCATTGCACGATGAATACATCTTATAAATACCTCGACCACGAAAATCAAGGTAGAAGGTAACTTGTCATTATTCTAAATTACATCATTTCTTTAGCTTTCTAAATACATCAACATGACCACTTGACTTAGGCATCTTAGGGCAGATCTTAAATTGATAAGCCCAGAGCCATCCCGCCAAATTTAAGCGCTAACTAACGCGTCGGTCCATTATTTAATGTTTACTACCCTCGAACAAAGTACCTCACCTCGCTTTTTGGGGATCTGGCCAGGTCACTTCGTGGAAAACACTTCACCTCGCTTTTTGGGTCACAATCATAATCATCCGATTTACCTTCCTAAATCAATTTTATATTCAATGGTTTATCAAATTTGTGGGGTTTATGGATTGTGGAGAAAGATTTATCAAATTTGTGGGGTTTTTCCCCCTTTTGATTACTACTTGATAGAACTGTCGTTTCAAAAAATCATGCGAAGGATTTTTATTTGGTAGGGCTGAGCTGGAGATACCCTAAAAGGCCAAAATGGGTTGGGGCCTCCTTTGACTGGGACCGAAATGTATGATACAGTTTAAATAAATATGGGGTTTGAGATGAGATGGGCCAATAAATTATTTAATTTTGGTCCAACCTGGCGGCCAAGCTGGCCCAACCCAATTATCAACATTGGGGTTGGTTGGTTTGGATCGGCTCATCCCAAATTTTTTGACAGCTCTATTACTAGTGTTTTTATTTTCAGATTGCATTCAATTACTATTAAAAACTCTAGAAATATATTATTTTCATCAGAAATGCTAATTATTTTATTTTATTGTTTTCTACATAAAATTTAAAAGAATTTCCTACATTATTAACTAACTCAAATAGACAAATATGTTCGTATTTTTAGACGAAAAATTATTACAAAAATATATTCAAAGTGAAAATATGAAACTGAGATTGATTATGAAAGTAAACGGCGTTTATATTATCCTCGACCTCCAAATTTACCCCTTTACATAAAAATCCAACTATAAAAGCTGAACCCATTTTCTGATTCTGATCCAATCCAAGAAGAAATATCTGAGAATAAAAGTAATAAATCGCATCAATAGAAATCATGAATGTGGAAGAAGAGGTTGGGAGACTCAAAGAAGAGATCCAACGTCTCGGAAAACCCCAACCTGATGGCTCCTACAAGGTCATCTCTTCTCACATTATCGATCACATTTTCTTTTGAATCTGACAAAGAATGTTAATTAAGTCTTGATTTGATTCAGGCTGATGATGTTATATCCGATTATTCTCTTGTTTTTTGGAATTTTTATTCAACTGGGACCATGATCCTTTTAAAGTGTAATATAAAGTTTACTTTTGCTCCTCTGCTTCTTTTTTCCTTTTGTTTTCTGATCCATGAATATAGTGCTTGCTACGGAAGTTATGCTATTCATTCTATTGTTTGTATGATATGAAGTGCACAGATTTAGGTTTTGCTTCTTATTGTAATTTGATTGAGGGTGAGAATTGATAGGATATGCATAGAATTTTTTGTAGTCTTATAAAATTCAAAAATTCAGCTATTGATTTCAATTTTAATGAGAATATTTGATTATGTAAGTTTGGGTATATGTATGTTGTTGCTTCAGATTGTGTCCTGATTAAGAATATATACAGTAAGGTAAAATGTGGATTTGTTGTCAGTTAGCCTACCTTTGATTTCTATAAAACTACCCGTTTACCATCGTAATGGCTGAACAGCGTCCATAATTGTTCCATGAAACCATATTGAATAAATGGGTTTCCCTCTTCATATTGTGCACTTTCACATAATAAAAACATTTGAGGTTATCGATCAAGATAGTTAACCATTACTGTAACAATTTGATGGTTGTTATCCGAGCAACCTGGAATTGACAAGGAGATAATGGCTACTCTTGTATTCATGTTTCTACGGATATCATACTAGATAAATAAAGGGTATAGATGAATTAGAAACTTGCTCTCTTTTTTTTTTTCTCCCCCCTTTGTAGTAGATTAATATGCGTTTCTTTTAACAAGAAAATACGACATGTTAGAATACATGTTAGAATACTAAGAAGTATGACTGCTAATGTAAAGAGGTTTGCGAAGATGCATCACGTGAAACGACAGTCATAATACATTGCTTGATTATATTCTAATGGAAACACCTTTTTCCCATATACTCCCTTAATCTCTTATTATGAGTCTGATTCTGTAAATAGCTGTAAAGGTCTTAGGTGATGTGTTTTGGTCCATTACGCTGTAGAAAGACTACTACTGTATTTATATAAAACACTGTGTGTGATTGTCGTCCACAGAGCTGCATTCGTTTGATCTTAATGTTCGTCTGATGACATACTATCTCATATCTGCAACACTCTTAATTAAGCAGGTCACGTTCGGTGTATTATTTCATGATGACAGGTGCGCAAATATCTTTGAAGCTCTAGTAGGAACTTTACGTGCAGCAAAGAAGCGTAAAGTTTTAACATATGATGGTGAACTGCTGTTGCAAGGAGTCCATGACAATGTTGAAATTATTCTCAAACCAGAAGCAACGGCAAGTGATGCAGTTGTAAAGAGCTAATAGTTTGATGGTAGCTCAGGGGCAAACTGCTGTGTGAAGTATTATTATGCTGAAATTTGTGAAAATCTATGTTGTATTTTCTGGTGTTGTATAATGGATATTCAAACTTCCTACTTAGGGAAGACATGTTGCATTATTATTTGATGTATTTCTACTTTCTTATGTTAATTATTATTTCTCTTGTTGGGCTTTAGTCCTGCTGGAACATAAAGAACATACAATGATGTATGCAGGATTACTTCTGCTTGAACATGCATATGAACATGTAAGAAATGTTTCTAGCATTTATATTCACTGTATGATGAATCAAGTTTCGTCCGGACATCATTGTCGAATAACATTTTTTCTTCTGATAACCAAATTTGTACTTTTTGGCTGCAAAAATGTGAATCCCAGTAACAAATCCAAGTTGCTAGAATTGAATTATCAGTTCAATGGTACAAACTGTTGCTGGACCACCTTCAGATATCTTGAAGCGTGCTGCACGAAAAATTCATCTCATATGGCACTCTTTTCATGCTAAATTGCATGGACAGATTAAGTCTGCAATTGATGCTATAACCAGATAGAACAAGAAAACATACCAAAATTGTGGAATTAAAACAATTTATATAATTGGGTTGAGAAGTCGAATTAGAAAAATTCGATCTTGTCACTAAGCATAGGCTGTGATGCAACAGCTCAATGTGCTAAACCAGCTACAAAAAGGTGATTAGGACCCTAATCTAGAGTCGTTGTATCAAGATTACATATAGAATAGCTTATGACGTAATTACGTTATCCGTCAAAGTTACTGCAGTATTGTAGCGATTCCCCTCTTCGAGAAGATTGCAGAAAAGGGGGAAAGAAAAGGAACTCAAGAACCTAGGATATATCTTAATTTATGATCCAGCCAATATGAATGCTTGTAGCAAGCTCTGTGCAGCTTGTGTTTCATCTGGTGATCCAGATATAACGATGATTCTGTGCGTTGTTCCAGGATGAGGTTCATGCACTATCACCTTAGCTCCAGATATCTGATACAAATACATGTTGAGAAATAAATGAAAATAAACGTAGCATCAGCTAACCAGAGGATATTATTTTCAAGTGGTAATAAAGTTTGAAAAAAAAATCACTCAGATGATATAAAGATCAAATGCAAGAACTTAAGTAATAAAAGATAAAACGTGTAAGCTGTGAACATGAAATTTTTTTTTAACGTGATTTTACAGGTATGTGGCAGGGTAAAAATTATAGGAAATTTCAGTTACCTGTCGCAGACGAGCCAAATTGCTACCATTCTCCCCATAAATGGAGCCAATCACAGTATCAGGGACAACAATCTCTACAGTCGTATTTGTCACAATGGCAGATCTGCTTCCACTGCTTAAACGTACAGAAAAAATGTTTTTGAGAATATTTCCTTTGGCATTGCAACAAAATTTAAATATTTATGCGCACAAAAGCAAACCATGTTTGGGGTGTAAGGGTGGGGGTTGCCATGGGCGGGAGAGCCAAAGCAATGTCAATTTGCTTTTAAGTATTAAGCAAAGAGATGAAGTCCAGCAAAGAATGCACATATTTAAACAATGAATAGGGCAAACCCAGTGCACAATGCTCCTGCAATGCGCGGTCCGGGGAGTGTTCTGGTCACTATGAATAATACATACTATCATCAAATGGCACTTCTAGACACCATTTTCATTTATTTTCCCCAAATGGCAATAAATTGCAAACTGCTATATAAATCACACCAAGATATCAAAATAAATTAATACGGGAATTAGGAAGTACTCTATTATTCATTACCACTCTAATCAAATTCAATTTTATTTATTTCCTATCAGGTTAGGTAAATGAAACAAAAGGGTATCACTAACACCCATTAATCACGACCGTGGTAGATAATAAGTAGGGTATGCAGAGTTATCTTTGGTGCCAACCTTCCAAGTTCCACACCACCTTTAACTGAAGGTAACCTTCCGCCATTGTCCATAGTATTTCCGTGATTTACTCCAGAAACTGTCTGCAACCAGTCATCCACATAAAGTATCAGAACAGCCATTCTCATACACAAAAAAGGAGGAAAAAATGGTGAAGATTAAATCGATACCAGTGATGTCAATAAACTTGGTGATGGTTGTCTATCTTTATCATTGGAAATTCCAAGCTGATCCATACTTTGGATCAAGGACTTGTGCTCATTGGGATTGTCTGTAATACCAAGAGATAAATGTGATCTGAAAGGAGGAGGATCTCTTACTCTGCCATAGGCACTATCCTCGGTCCTCAAAGAATTAAAATTCCCACGTCCAGTTGAATTTATTACGGAGAATATGTTATCCCGCAATCTACCAGTCACTTTATATAGAGCATCTTGTACATTTACACACTCTCCTGTAATCTAAGAAAAAAATAAAAAGCTCTAAATGCACATATTTAGCAATATTTGGGAAGAAATATTATATCCACTTTAATAATAAGTTATGTAACATTATATTACTGCATCCAGTCTTAAATAAATTTTTGCAGGTAACATTATATCATATCTGCCACAGAACCACAGAAAAATAAAAAGAACATAAAAAAAGATTGTTATAAACAGATGTACAAGGGACAATGCCAGGTGCAGCACCAGGTCTCAGTTTTCTTACTCTTCCATCTATTTTCACCATCCATGCCCGGACAATGAATCATTGAAGTGATTCCTTATAATGACAATGATCAAAGCATAAGAGAGATAATACAAATCATTACTGAAAAACTCTACAGCTGCTTTTGCTAGAAGGAAATCACAAATTCATAATGACATACAAAGTACAACCATCAACAACTTTATCAATACCATTACATCAACCACATGCATCTAGACATAATACCACCCATTAACTAATTTTTCGGCTAAATTATACATTTAGGAAATTAGGTATTAGGTAAATTCTAAAAAGATCCTTCGTAAGAAAAGCATCACTGTAACTACTGCTGAGATCTACTGAGCATTAACAACTATAGTACCTGTAAAACTTCATTATTTTCTGAAGCACACTTGGGGACTTGATTGCCTCCAATTATGCTTAGCCTCGCACCAGTCACCTTTCTCATCTCTGATATTATTGCACCTCCTTTTCCCAACAAACAACCAACCTGGCTTGATGGTACCAGAACTCGAGCTGATACAGGTGATCCTTTTGAATCTGAATCCAATCCCTTCACAAGACCAGCCTCCATACACCTATTGAACACAAGAATAGCTGCGTTTTGCGCAGGCGAGTATTCGGATTCTACACTCTACCAAAAGATATGCACAAAAAGAGCAATATATCAACTCATGCATAATAAACAGAGAATAAAATAGAATATAGACCAATTACCTCCATTGCAGTAATAGTTATCAATCTTTCATCACATTCTGCTACAGCCGGTCCGATACTTATAGAAGCACCAGTTTTGTTATGAATAGCCTTGACAATAGACCCTCCCTTGCCAATAATGCCACCAACTCCTTCATTGAGGCAGAGAATCTTGAAAACCACTTCTTGCTTTGGTGCTCTAAAGTTCATGTTTGAAACCTTCTCAGACTCCAATGATGAGGTCCCACGTCCTGAGGCGTGATTTATAGAGCTTGAGGGCACCGGTTGCATTATTGGTCTACGCTGCAGGGACAGATCTCCATTTGTAATAGGCAAGGACTCTGTCTCAGGAGGACTGGTTCCATATGTCCTCGTTTTCTCAAGTGGTGGAAACTCTTGAAGGCGACCAGTGATAACAACAAGTGCTTTCTTGACGGACAGAATATTACCTTCAATCTACAATAACATCAACCAATAATTGCACATTAACATTCGTGATGTGAACCATTCTTAGTGCTGAGTACAAGGCAAGTACAAGGAAAAGCCAAGATTTTACTTTCCAATGCATCGAAATGCTTCACTTTCTAAACTGTCATTGGAAGATTGAAGATTCTTTTACTATTTCTTATTGCATTTTTACATAATCCTCAGGTACCATGTTGGAATACAACTTTGCATTATTTATTTCTTTGGAGCTAGCAGTTGAATACATACCAATCATAACATCCAAAAAAGTCATCAAGTACAACATTTATCAAATACTAATAGAAGAAACTATTATATTAGTAGACTATCATTCATAGTAATGTAGTATTCGAACCCAAAACCTCTTAGTCATGGGGCTCAACCTCACCACTTTGGCAGGACCTCCTTGGCATACAACTTTGTGTTATCAAAAGAGCTTTCTGTAAAGCTAATAGAATTAAAAATGCCTCGCTACAGTTTAGGGAACACCTTTTTTAAGCTTGTTCCAGAGCCATGAGTCTTTAAAGTTGTACTCGTTCTGATATGGTTTTACAATCTAATCAGTTACAGGAATAAATACAACTGAAACTCCTCTTTCTTTTTTCCCCTTTTTTTAGTGCAAAAACTATAATGTATTGAGGATGAGAAATATCCACATGTAATCTACATCTGTGTCCAAATATTTTGCTCATCATCTGAAGACAAACCAAAAGAATAGTCCAGTCCAACAAGGTTGTACAATCTTATCTAGTTATCTTAAAGATGTTTGCTCTTTCTCCTATCAAGAGCACTACAAAGAAATGGAAATTGTGGATGAAAACTAAGCAGACCAAACTCATTGGTGCAGTTTAACTTCCAGCTAAATGTATATACATAAGGATACCAAATTTACCTAATACAAATTGAACTATCACGGCCTATAGGCTATAACTCAAAGGCAGAAACAAAGCAAAACCCAATTGAAGAATCTCATCGACTGCATTATCTTGTTCCCCCTAATGTTGTTTTGATTTATAGAACAGAAACATCAACCATGCTCAAGCACCTGTTTCATCCTCTAACACTCTCTACTTCAACATGTATGCACATCCCACACACTTCAACACCTAACATTCGATCATGCAACACTTAATACATGTACAAATCCACAATCATTCATTTAGACAAATCAGAACCCAAAAGTTACAAACATCAAAACTAGTTGCAAGTGCAGGAGTATCTTATATAGGCATGATCAAAAGAACAAATATTAAATAAAACAAACAAAACCAAGCCAACATTATACAGCAAAACACCAAAATCAGAAACAGTGCAACTACAATAGTCTTTCCTCACCTCCACGATATCACCGGTGAGCGATGAACCAGACGAAAATTTTTCCGAGGTCAAAACCTTAATTCTACACCCTGTATCCTTCTTAATTTTCTCCACTACTTTCCCTCCTTTTCCTATAACCGCCCCACCCTGGTTCTTCCAAACCAACAGCCTACATGAAACCACTCCCCCAATTCCTGCCATGTCATCCCCCTCCGCCGCCAACTCCACCACCCTCTCAAACACCCTTAGCATCCCCTCCTGAGCCGCCGACACATCAAACCACTCATCCCCATCATCACCACTAATAGTACCCCCATTAGTCTCTTCTTCGCCTTTTGGCGCTGCGGCAGAAAGTTTTATTTTGTTAATAATAACTGGCGACGAAACGACGCTGATGACCCTATGGTCGCCGGACTCGGGCGGGTCTTCGACCCGTATTCTGGAGTTGGTGAGTTGCTGTAGTTGCTTGATGATGGAACCAGACTTTCCGATGAGGCCGCCGATGCGGGACGCGTGGCAGACGAAGCGGAAGGCTACGTGGCCCGGAGGGATGAAGAGCGGTGGTTGTGGTGGCTTCGAGCGCTTGAAGAAAGCGGCGGCGGATATGGAATGATGGGTGCTATTATTAGCGTTGGGTTCGTTCATTGTGGTGGAACTTGTGTAGATAGGGCGGTTCACTGGTGGAAAGAGAGCGCAACTTTCCATTCCCCTTTTGGACTAAGTGCTCCAGTAACTTTCAGAACAGTCTCTCTCCATTATCATTGTATGCATATATGTAAGCAGAGAAATCTTGGGAGATTTGAGTTGCAGAAGGAGAAGGGCTTTATTCATTTATTTTCTTCATTATTTATTATAATTATTTTCCATGATAGATCATCTCTAAAGAGGAATAGATATGCGTCACCTCTCATACGGCGTCGGCGATTGAAGATTCTGTGCAGAGTTATCAGGGACCCGTTTGGTTGCATCTTTTATCGATTGAAATTTTTGTTATAGAAATATTAATAAATATAATTTGATATTTGCTTAAGTATGATAATTTTATTTTTATGAATTAATATCTATAGTTTGAGTATGGTTTGATTTGAAGATTTCTCTTGCACGGTTAAGATTCTTAAGTATATACAAAAGTATATATATTTTTTTTAAAGAATATAGAAAGGTAATGTCAAACCCTAGCTCACTGAAATAGTTTTTTATTATATATTAGTTTTAATTTTTTCTGAAATAATTTGTAGCTTGATCGTTTTTCTTTTTCTTTTTTTTTTTTGTCAGTTTAGATAGATTTTATTTATTCTCATCAAGGAAAGTATGTATTTCATTTCTTATATTTCTTCATTTCTGTATTTTTACTATAAATCCAAACTTCTATTGGAGCATGGGACTCATGCATGATCTACAAAAACTGTGAAATGTTATTTACTTTTTTTTTTCCCTCAATTTTTTAGGGTTGATTTAGATTTAGAGATTTCAAATCCAATGTATTTGAAAATTTAGATCAAATACATTTATTTTGAAAATAAATAGAACTTTTAGATTTTCTTTCAAACGATGGATTTAAAAATTTGCACATAATCCAAACAATATATTGATTTCAAATTAAAGGTATTTGAAATTCATTCATTTTCTTTTTTTTTTGAAAATGAATGAATTTCAAATACCTTTAATTTGAAATCAATATCTGTTTAGGATGATTTATTTTTTGTTATAATTTTAAATCCAAAAAATTTTGATTAAAAAAAATCTAAAAGTTCTATTTATTTTCTTAATTGACATTTAATAAATATGTGTGTGTGTAATTGTGTGTAATTTCAGAATAATGTATGTGCAATGTATGTTTTTAATCTTAAAGGTAGTCATCAAGACTTTTAAACAATTGTAAAAGTTTTCAGGGTTCCCAATTTTGAGGGGCCCCAATATTAAATAAACATTTATATAGACATACATGTTTTATTAAAAAAAATTAATAGAGGGCCCCAAAAAACTAAAAAATACCAAATGGAAAAATTAAAAATTACCAAAAGGCCTTTTTGCTTTTAAAATTGTACTAATAAAATTAATCTAACTTCTAAATTCCAAATAAAAGAAACATGTTTTTCTTTCATATTCTATTTCGACTCAAGAACGAAGTCTTTTTTAAAATTAAAAAGGTATATGA